>JAIPUX010001232.1:157195054-157206148 GCA_020142125.1 Phrynosoma platyrhinos | reverse complement strand
CAGCAACCTGGCCCCCGGCTCAAAAAGGTTACCTACCCCTGCCTTACATACACTATACACTAAAGTAGAGAGCATGGAAAATAAACAAGATGAACTTGAACTCCAAGCACAGCAAAGCAAATATGACATAATAATCACTGAAACATGCTGGGAGAGTCTCATGATTGTAATGTTGTAATAGAGGAGTATAACAGAGGGGTCTATTTTAAAGAGAAATAGGCCAAACCGGAAGAGAAGAGGAGCAGCATTATATGTTAAGAGTATTTACACTTGTGAAGAGATTCAGGGCTTAAAACCTGGAAGCCAGGTGGACAGCATCTGGATAAAAATTAATGGGGAGGGAAACAACAGGCATGTTACTGTGGGAGTCTACTACAGAACCTGATTAATCTAAATGAATTCAAGTCTCCAGTGCAAGATGAACTACATCTAAGGGTGCTAAAAGAACTGGCAAATGTAACCTCAGAGCCACTGGCAATAATCTTTTAAAAATCCCTGGAGAACAAGAGAGGTCCCAGCAGACTGAAGGAGAGTAAATGTTGTCCCCATCTTCAAAAAGGGAAAAAGAGGACACAAACAATTACTACCTGTTTAGCCTGACATCAATACCTAGAGCAGATAATTAGTCTGACAGTCTGTAAGCATGTAGAGAGGAATGCCATAATCACAAAAAGTCAACATGGGTTTCTCAAAAACATGCCATGCCAGACTAATCTTATCTCCTTTTTTTTTTTGATAAAATTATCAGCTTGATAGATACAGGGAATACTGTGGTTGTAGCATATTTTGATTTCAGTAAGGCCTTTGAGAAACCCTAAGGGTAATCAGCAATGGCTCCAGGGAGAAATGTAAGGAATTGCTCTCCTCTTCATCCTGGAGAGAAGTGACCAGCAGGATGCCACTGGGTTCTACCCTGGGTCCTGTGCTATTAAACACTTTTAGTAATGACTTGGATGAAGAAACAAATGACATGCTTATCAGATTTGCAGATGACACTAAATTAGATGGGTTAGCTAATACCCTAGAGGGCAGAAACAAAATTCAAAATGATCATAATAGATTAAAAAGATGGGCCAAAATTAACAATGTGAATTTCAACAGGGAGAAATGTAAGGAATTACGCTTAGGCAGAACAAAATGAAATGCAGACATAGGATGTGGGACACCTAGCTTGATAGTATGTTTGAAAGGGATCTAGGATTCCTAGTAGACCACAAGTTGAACATAACTCAACAGTGTGATGCAGCAGCTAAAAAAGACAATGTGATTCTAGGCTGCATGAATAGAAATATAGTGTCTAGATTGAGAGAAGTAATAGTACCACTCTATTGTGCTTGGTCAGGCCTCACTTGGAATAACTGTGTCCAGTTCTGAGCACAATTCAAAAAGGATGTTGACCAGCTGCAATGTGTCCAGAGGAGGGCAACTAAAATGGTGACAGGCCTGGAAACTATGCCCTATGAGAAGTGAGTTAAGGAGCTGGGTATGTTCAGCCTGGAGAAGTGAAGGTTAAAAGGTGACACGATAGCCCTGTTTAAATATTTGAAAGGATGTCATATTGAAGATGGAGCAAGTTTGCTTTTTGCAGTTCTAGAGAACAGGACCAGGAGCAAGAGATACAAGCTATAAGAAAAGATATTCCACCTAAACTGTAGGAAAAACCTCCTGACAGAGCTGTTAGACAGTGGAATACGCTGCCTTGGAGTTTGCTGGACTCTCTTTCTTTGGAGGTTTTTAAACAGAGACTGGATGGCCATCTGTCGGGAGTGCTTTGATTGTGTCTTCCTGCATGGCAGGGGGTTGGACTGGATGGCCTTTGGTGTCTCTTCCAACTCTATGATTCTGTATCACTTCAGCTGCCTCAGTTTGTTGGGCTCTGCCTCCGGGGTGAATATCACTTCAGCTGCCTCACACCTCAGTTATAAGCCCATTTAGTAGGGCTCTTAACTGTTTTTCCTATGAAAGGGAAAAGGAAGATATTACCCTTAGTGGTAAGATAACCTGTGTCAAACCCTAACCCTGCTTGGGAACTGTGCAGAGTAATTTCAAGCAACTGGATGTGTGAACAATGACTTCCTTCTGATCTTCTCCAAGGTTATAAATAGGGGGTTTGGTCTGAAGCCCTGGGGATCAGAATGCAATAATTTCTCCCTTTCATTAAAAACAACATGTATTTTTATAGAGGTGAATGGGTATGTTATAATAGTTGTAAAAGGGGATGAATATTTTTCATTTCTGCTAAATGGCATAAGATGTGCAAGACAATGAATTGAATATGTTCCTTAAAGGGGGAAAAACAATCCTCAAACAAGGCAACAAATCATTTTTAGACGGAACAAAATTGCATTTTATTATTGAAATTCATGAAAGCTAAAGAACAACCAAAAAGCTTCAAGAGTGTTTTTATGAGAAAAATCCATATATGATATTCAGAATATAACTCAATGAACCAGAGCCTTTTTTGTATACCAAGGTCTTAAGATTCATATTCCTTTTCCTACTGTATAGTATCAATGGGATTAACACGCACACTGACTTGCCATTTAGCAATTGATTCAATGGGTCTACTTTTTTTAGGACTAGCAAATGGATTTAAGCCTCAGTTAAATCCAAGTTACCATGTCAACCTCAGTTAACACCTACAATAGCAGTGTGGTGTAGTGGTTTGAGTGCTGAACTAAGACTTTGGGAGACCAGTGTTTGAATCTGTGCTCAGTCATGGAAAGCTACTGAGTGACCCTTGGCAAGTCATATCCCATCAGCCTAAGAGAAAGCCAATGGTAAAGCTCCTCTGACCATGTCTTGCCATGAAAACCCAATGACAGGTTCACCTTAGGGTCACTATCAATCAGAAATGGCTTAAAAGCACACAACAACAACAACAATCTGCATCTAAGCTCTGTGTCTAAAATCAGCTGACCCTCATCCAATTGGCATGGCTTTAAATTAGAATTGCTGGTAGTGAGATTAGATCTTAAGCTAGCAAAAAATAACTTTTGTTTATTTGCATCCTTATGTCAATGCACATATGCAAATATGGTAGGTGTTGTGCAACTGTGTGCTACAAAAATAAAATAAATATTACATTTGTAAATCTCAGATTTATGCACTCACCATTCTCTCTTGTGTGACAACCACAATGTCAGAAGGACCTATTTATTTTTAAACTAACTGCAGTTTGTAATTTCATCTAAGCCAAACAAACCATGGTTAAATCATAGTTTGTTCAAAGGTCAACATCAAATTGTGCTTTCTAATCCTGGGTTTGAGTAGTTTAAAGTAATCATACTTTCATATTTGGATGAAGCAACAAAAAGTGGCTATTTTAAAACTGAAGTGGATTCTTCCAATCTCCACACAGTCATTCCAGAAAATTGAGGGAAATTGGAAGGAGGGATGACATGCTCTTGAACAGCAATGACAGACACAAAGAATGATGAGAGAAGTTTTTTAAAACCAAAAGCCTTCCAACAGGACTTCTGGAAGTTAAAGTATTATGTAAGAAATGTATTACTGAAAGAATCTAAAAATCTGAAATGAAAATTATCAACTATATAAACTAATACAAATTAAAATATGCTTCAAGTTTTAAAAGACATATGCTTCCCTGATCAAATTACTTTTCAATAGTATCAAATCCATTCTGTTCACTGAATTCAGTAACATATTTAACTTAGCCTATATTTAAGACTAGTAAAATGCAAAGAACAAAATTCTCTCTTTAAGCATGTCTAATGCTAGTTTTCTATGAATGTAGGCTTTTTAAAAAAAATGAACTGTAAATGTAGACAAGCACTGAATCGAAGGATAAATAAAGCTGAGTTTTCCACACCTTCTGCTGTTTGATCTGTTCAAAATTCCTTTTCAGACATTTAAAAGTATAAAGCTTATAGTAGATCTGTGTTTATTTTTCCATATAAAATTAACCAATAAACGTTTTTCTATCTTTTTATCTATCATAATCAGGAAAATAACAGCACAAGTACTCTACTGCCATCTATCAGATGTAGTTACTATATAAAATATATCACAGAAATGCCATTTCTTCTGTGCATATTACTCTGCTTGAAATGACATTATTTTTGCCACATTTATTTCAATAAGGAAGTTGCATGTAGCAATAGCTAGTAACACCTAGAAAGGGAGATTTTCAAGATGTTTTGAAATTATTAGGGGGTGGGAATGGCTCCCCACTTTTTACCCCTAGAAAAGTACCCTGAAATTTTGGGAATGACTGAATTACATGTAACCTTCTTTACAAATCAAACTCAAACTTTTTTTTTACTGCTTTAGCAATACAGAATGCTTTATTCATAGGTTAAGTTAGCATATGCAATTGTATCATCTAATATATTTATGAAATTTAACAAATATAAAAGCTTTAATTTTATATAAGTTAAATTTTCAATATATTTTATACTAACAAAGAACTGCAAACAGCTGCACCCTATGCAAGTGTATCTTAGTTTTTTATCATCTGAGACATAGGAAGGAAAATAAAACTATTGATTTTGTCATAAACAACATTATATATACTATTTGAGCAAAGACAGCAACAATCCTATGGAATAAGATAATAACCTAATACCTGAATGTAAAGTTTAGCTCAGTGTTGAAAATACTTAACTCTTCAGTATATAATTATCATAAGCAATGACCTGTATGACCACAGGATTGTCCACACAGGCCAAATGATCCAGATTCCCCCTGGCCTCCTGTTGTCTAGTACAAACAATGCAGGCTAAAACTCCTGTTCGTATACAGATCCGGAGGATCCCACCTGATCCCGGGGTAATTAACAAACTCTTCAGCAAAACTGGGCTGTACACACACCCACACCCACACACCTTGCACTCCTTACCGTTCTGGCAGTCAATCCAACTGAGAAACCCCCAGTTCCCGCATCTGATGGGATGCCTGGCCATGTGGGTGCAGCCAGGTACCCCATTTCCACATCAGACAGGGCGACTGGGGGGCTTCTCAGTTGGACAAACTGCCAGAAAGATAAGGAGCTGTATGCTGGTCCAAGGTCTTCAGTAGGTGCAGAGACAGGTATGTCAGCACCCACCCATCCCCATGCCAAGCCAGGGATTAATGTGGATGAGCCCCAGCCCCAGGATAGCATGGGCTCAGTCCGTGCTGTCCTGACCCATCAGCTCAGGACTTACTTCATAAAGATTGAGAACCCACCAGGTAGAGAAACACATCTTGATTTGTAGTAGTGTATATGTCTAAAGCTGGGGTGGACAACTGTGCAGGGAGTGGGGATTATTTTTCCATTTTGCCCCTGCCTGGCAGGCCACATCAGTGCATTTCCGTGTGCCCAAAGGGACACAATATCATTTTTGAATGTAACTTCATCCAGTTTTCTGTTGGAGGGTCAGGAGAAACAAACCCACTGTGGTTTGGGCAAATTTTGCATGGGCCCAAAACACATGAATCAAAACAAACGGCTTCTTGGCTGTTTTGGAGGTGTGGTGGTTACATGTTGCACACCCCCAAAGCAACTGGAAGTTGCTCTGAGGCCAGCAAAGGCAGCATGAAGCTGCCACATAAAAGGAGCTATTTAAAACCAGCTCCTGGGTGGTGTGACTTGGGACCACAGGCAGAGGCCTGCTTTGGGAGCAGGTCGTGCTGTTGCAAAAGTCCCAGCTTGATCGTGGCTGGAGGTTACTCCTTTCCAGCCATCTGCTAAGCTCCATGGTCTGTTGAGGGGAAAATACCAGCCCACATTTTGTAAAAAATAAGTCTGGGGCTTCTGGGGGACTTCAAGGGCTGCACTTGAAGGTGGCAAGGGCTGCATGTGGCCTATGGTCAACACTTTGCCCACCTCTAGTCTTCAGGAGACATAGGAATTATAATCTCAAAGTTGTGCTGTTCTTGGCATTTTGTGTAGATAAAGCTGTATCTTAAAAAAATGATTCACTCCTCTCAAAAGGTAAACTATTTCACTGGATCCCCCACCCTCCGTGTTCTCCCTATGGCATCCCCCCTCCCGAAAATTGAAATTCCATATTTGGGGGGAAAATTCTTTTTTAAACTTTCATTCCCTCCCCCCACCCCAGGCCTTTACCTCTCTTGTAGTTCAGCATTCATAAATTATGTGCCCAAAATATATACTAATAAACCAAATTGGGAAAGATGGTCTTAATTTTATGGTAGGAAAATTCTCTGCAATTTTATGAACACTTATAGAAACACAAGATATAAATAGAATGAATAACTATATAAATAAATATGTAAATAGATGAGGAAGAAGATATTGCATATAAGTTTGTTGTTCAAGTCATTTCCGACTTATGGCGACTCTAAAATGAGCCTAGCATAGGGTTTTCTTGGCCATGTTCCTTCAGAGGGGTTTTCCCTTGCCTTCCCCTGAGGCTGAGAGAGTGTAACTTGCTCAAGGTCACCAAGTGGGTTTCCATGGCCGAGCCAGGATTCAAAACGTGGTCTCCTAGTGTCCTTGTCCAATGCTCAAACTACTACACATGCTGGTGTATAGAAACAGAATTAATAAATATATAAATAATCAATTTAAAAGAGAGGCAGAGGCTATAGAGACTAGAAGCCATACAGAAGACATGAAGGGAGAATTGGAGTGGCGGGGAAAGAGGGGAGGGCGACGGTGCAACACACAAGTAACTATTCTATGTTTTTTAAAAAAACATTAAACAGTGAAAGAGAGAAAGAAGGAAGGTAAGTCAAAAAACAAACAAGCAAGAAGGAGGCAGTGAGAGGGTGGTTACTCAGCACAGAATGATTGTAGGAGTTGCTCTAAAGGTGGACAAAAAGAAACTGAGAGAAGGTAGCTTGGTGGGCTTGGGCAAGAGTGATGGACAGGATGGGTGGGTGTTCCTGCCAAACTACTTGGCTCTGGAAGTTTCCATTTGGAGTCCCTGTGCAGGTACAAAACCGTAATGTGTGAGATACATTCAATTGAAACATGTGAAATGTATCATATATGTAAAATGCATACAAAATAAAAACAAGTAACAATTGTCTACTTCCTCTTGATCTCTAGAAGGATTTTCTGGGAAGGCTATAAAAGGAATTACTGGGTTCAGAGTAGAAATAGTGTGTGCTTTTGCCACTATTTTACAGGGATTGGCTAAGTGCCATTATATATATAGGTTCTTCTGTACCTTATTACCGTGCACCAGAAAAAATGTTGTATTTACTAGTGAGTGTATGTTAGAGCTAAATTTTTAAGGACATTTTTTTGCACTGTCAAAAAATGTAATTCAGATGCATATTGGTGAATCAGATTTTTAGGAAGCAAGAGGAGAGCAGGCAGTATCTTTCAGGGTAAGATACACTATTATCCTGTATAAGAGTTAACAGTGCAAAAGACAGAGATGCTTTAATTATAGAAAAAATATATTTGTGAAATTAAAAAAATAAATAAGGAGAGCCCAATTACCCTTTATATCTTAAGGTAAAGTCTTGTAGAAATTTAAGAGTTTTAGATTGTAGGAAGGACTATCTGCTATTGTAGAAGCAGCACAGGAAAAAGGGCTGCATATTGGTGCATGTTGTACATTTTTCAAGATTGTGGTGGTTTCACTGTGAGGCCTGCACTTCCCTTGGTTATTCTACTTGAATTAACAAATGTTACCTTCTAAAAGAGCCTATTTCTGCTTTTAATGGACCCCAGAGGTTTTCTTTGTTTTGTTTTTACCACCAGATCTTCCCCTAAAGCAAAGGGTAGGCAACCTTTTTCATTTCATTTCATTTATTACAGCCATTAGGCCAGTATAGCAACCTTTTTGAGCCAGGGGCCGGGTTGCTGTCCCTCAGACAATTGGGGGGCCGAAGCACCAAAAATAAATAAATAAATATAAATATTTTTTTTTAAAAAAAATTAATTTTAAAAAAATATTAAAAAATATGAATGCACACTCTCTGAGCCCCAGAAAAGCCATGGCAAAACACCTGTGGAGATTTTGCCAAGAAAACCCCAAGAACAAGTAATAACAACAATAATCAATATCATCATGGCAGGCGGCAGCGGCAGCGGCGGTGGCAGGACCGGCTTGGGGCTGGTCCAAAGGCCTCGGGGGGGCCGCATCCGGCCCCCAGGCCTTAGGTTGCCTAACCCTGCCCTAAAGTGTGCAGAAGAGAGTGATTTAGAATTAACAATATTTTAATGGACATACTTCCCAGATTGCATGCTGGAGACTGCAGCCATGATACTAAGGGGGGGATGCAGATGGGGTGCCCTGTGAAGTGGAGGATTGGGGCCGAGGCTACCCCATGCCTCGGGCCCAATCCTCCCTTTTGCTGGCCCAGAGAAGAGCAGAAAAATGCCACTCCTTTCAGAGCTGGCAAAAAGGACGCCCAAGAGCCAACGCGTGGCTCTTCTGTGGCCCTTCTGGAGCAGCACGTCAATATGCTGTGCTGGGTGGATGTTCTGATGCCATGTGCCGTCAGGACGTCCTCGGGGAGGGGTTGTGGCAGCAGTGTGCGGCTGCCCCTCCCCATCTCTGCCTCCAGGATGGTGCAAAGGGCCCATCTGCAGAGGCCCTAAAACTGCCTTTTGCGATTTGATGTTTATTTACCTATTTTGCTTGACTACTAGTTTGTCTAATCTGTTAATAGGAGATGGTAATAAAGATGCATAACTAAATTATTTTCTTATGGTGCAGGAGAATCGTGAGGCACTCTATTCCTCTTCAACAATATCTAACGGTTGGACTGCACTCCTTGCCACTGGCTACAACTGGCTGCAATACTGGGTGTTGCAATCCAACAACATCTGGAAGGCTATATGATACCCACCCCTGTTATAAGTACAGTGAACATTATGAGAAAATAGATGGTTTCAATACTCTTTGAAAAATATGCATTCTAGTCTTGTACATGTCCAAACTGTAATTTATGGCAGTGATTTGCAAGATGAGGTTTTTACTAAGTATCAAAAGTAAAATGTGCAGGCTTTATACTATGTCAAGGAACTGCATCAGCATATTTTTCAAGGGAATTACATCTTAAAAGCTTGAATACAAATCACAGGAGACATGCTAGCTTATGCAATTTTAACTTAAGCAAACTAAGAGCGAACGTCTCTGTCACAGTAAAAAAACTCAAAACCATTCATTCTGCCAGCTGTGAATATGAATATAATCAACTTTCAAAGTTATGTGCCACTTGTTCCTTTAAAGAGGACATGTACAATATTTTATTACTCATACAGTCAGTCAGTCTTTATTGGTATGTAACCATAAGTCATTGCAAAGAATCACCCTCACCCACCACAATTCAAAAAGATGGTAGCAGCATACAGAGGGGCTGTATACAAATAGCCCAAAAGAACGCATTTTTTCTTTTATTAATTACAAAAGAGAGAAAGAACCAGTGTGCATCCTACCTCACCACCACAACAACATACGTGGCCCACATTCAAGGCTACCAAGTGTTCTATCTATAAGGATATACCATATTTTCCGGCGTATAAGACGACCCGGCGTATAAGACGACCCCCCATTTTTCCAGTCAAAATATAGAGTTTTAGCATCTCTATCCTCCTTATCCTTATACCCGGCGTATAAGACGACCCCCCCACTTTAACCACAGATTTTGCAGGTTAAAAAGTAGTCTTATACGCAGGAAAATAAGGTATTTATAAAACCCAAAATATCACAATCAAAATACTTGAAAAAAAATCCATGCATTTGCCATGCAACTGGGGCTGAAACACTTTTTAAAAAGCATGTTTACCCTAATCAAATAGTATAGGAATAGGAAAAGATATAGGAATAGAAAATAAGGAATTGACTGTACAGTGAGTATCTGTTGTGGTTTGGTTTAAGTGCCCCAAGTGGATACCAAAACCTGTGGATGCTCAAGTCCCATTAAATGCACCACAATAAAATGGTATCCCTTATACAAAATGGCAAAATCAAAGTTTGCTTTTTGGAATTTATATTGTTTTTTTTTTTTTTAAAAAAATCAAGTTGTGAATAGTTGAATCCATGGATAAAAAAAATCTGTGGATATGGAGAGATGGCTGTAATAATCTAGCCAAAAGTGAATAACAACCCCTTGAGCATCTATATAATTGGTAGGGAAAGGAACCTTTCTTCTCTCATTGCTTTACCAGAAGCATCACTAGGAAGGTATGTGGTATGTTGAGCACACCAGGTGACACTTTTAGCGGCAGTGACACTCTGCCCCCCACAGCTCCCCAAACATCTGCCTTTTGGCAGAAAGAGGTTGTAGTGTTTGCCTGTATTCCATTAAAACGCTGAAGAAATGGGGTAAGGGGGTGAACCTTAGTGGAAGGAGAAAGAGGTTTTTAAAAACATTATAATTAAATTTTTAGTAAATTAAAAAAAATTAAAATTAATTGTTAAATTCTTTTAAAATTTTCTTTAAAAACAACACATCATATCAAATGTTCATTTTAAACACATGAAACTATATACATGCAAATACATTTAGGTTGTATGTATGATACTGTAATTTAAAGGTATAATTTTAATTTTGCTGTTTGTTTATGTCACAATTATTACCATTACATTCAATGATATATGGGAATTATGATTTATGAGTAACATTAGTACAAATTTTTTTTACTAAGGATTCTGGCACCAGGAGATGCTAACCCTAGTGACACCACTGTGTTGTGCCCTACATTCCACTACTTCATTTTAAGTAGGATAAAATCTACTTTGGAATTGGAGAACACACAATTTGCTGCACATCTAATTTGTTCATTTCATTGACCTCTTTTATTCCAACATATATAATGAAAGCATATGCTTTCTTTTATAAGAATACTGAGAAAGAGCAATCTTGATGTGTTTGTATATGTTAAAAAGTAAAATATATGCCTTTAAGTTCCCTGTCAAACTGTGATGAGCCCCATGAATTATAAGAGTTTTCTCAGGTAAGGAATACTTAGAGGTGATTTGCCATTGCTTTCCTTTAAATATAGGAAATATAGTCCCTTCCAAGAACTCAATAGGCCTGACTCTGCTTAGCTTTCAAGAACAGTCTGGACCTGGTATCTTCAGGGTATTTATATTTATTTTGTTAATCTATACCCTATATACCAGGGGTAGGCAACCTTTTTGAGCCGGGGGCCGGGTTGCT
>JAIPUX010001232.1:157168573-157189082 GCA_020142125.1 Phrynosoma platyrhinos | reverse complement strand
AAAATAGTCCTCTGTGGCGAAGGTGTTCCCGGCGGCGTTGTGTAGCTGACTAGAGGCCTTTCCAGCAAATTCAACTTTGTCCTGAGCCAATCAAAGATGTTCCATAAATATATATATACATGCATGCATACATACATACATATACACATAAGGGTCAGGGTTGTTGGACAAATATGGCCATCTTGTGTTACATGCCTCTAACTCTTATTGTAACCTGCAGACATTATATTAGTGATCCTGCTTGCCCTGGCTTCTAAACACAGTTCATGCTCATGATGCCTGGAAAGACGGGCATGATTGCAAAGGAATAGCAGCATTTGGCTATAGCTAGACAGTTCCTACCCACCCACATCAGCTTTTATCACTAAAAGTAAGCTTGTGTTACTAGATCGTGCTACTAGAAGTAAGATTGGTCTACTCTTTATATTAGCCATTAGACTCTTTGGTTAATTTTTATGTCATCTGACTGAACTTATTATGAGACTTGGAGCCATCACACAGTACATTTTCCCACTCCTGTCTGTAACCACCATTGACGTGGATTAGTGCTAAAGAAATTAACTGTATATGCTATACAGTTATAACTGTATATATGATAGCCTTGTTTAAATATTTAAAGGGATGTCATATTGAGGAGGGAACAAGCTTGTTTTCTGCTGCTCCAGAAACTAGGACCTGGAACAATGGGTGCAAGCTCCAGGAAAAGAGATTCCACCTCAACATTAGGAGGAACTTCCTGACAGTAAGGGCTGTTCAGCAGTGGAACACACTCGCTCGGAGTGTGGTGGAGTCTCCTTCCTTGGAGGTCTTTAAGCAGAGGCTGGATGACCATCTGTTGGGGATGCTTTGATTGGGAGTTCCTGCATGGCAGGGGTTGGACTGGATGGCCTTTGTGGTCTCTTCCAACTTTATGATTCTATGTTTAAAATCAGTGCAGGTTGAAGGGAGTAATCACATGATTTGCAAATGTCAAAATAAATTCTGACAGTTTTCCTATTTACTTTTTCTTCTTTGACAATAACTGCCTGGCAGGAGAGTGATAAATGTGGGTCATGAAAAGCCACCAAAATCATTTGCAGTAGTCAGGCCAT
The DNA here is from genome assembly GCA_020142125.1 of Phrynosoma platyrhinos. Taxonomy (NCBI): domain Eukaryota; kingdom Metazoa; phylum Chordata; class Lepidosauria; order Squamata; family Phrynosomatidae; genus Phrynosoma; species Phrynosoma platyrhinos. Next base: position 157,187,991 of record JAIPUX010001232.1, on the reverse strand, counting down.
TTTGTGAAGCAACTTTTGATTCAAAAATGACAGGTGGTGAAACTGTTGTCATTGCTGAAACTGACAGTAAATATTGTAATTTTGTTCTGCTTATTGAATTAGAATGCTAAACAAGCCAGTCACTTGGCTTAAGCTTATAAAATTTGATTTAGTACACTCATATGCATATAGCCCAAATTAGACCACTGTGAAATGATTTGACATGTTTATTTGTCATTTTGTTTCCCCAAAATAAGAGGTATAAAAATATTTCTACAAATTAAATTACAATAATGCATTTCATACACAAAATAAAATATGTGTAACCTGTTTCAGGTTAAAATCTAAGGAGAGCTTGTTGTTACATAACTAATAACTGTCTCCTTATTATTACTTAAATGATATAGCATGCTTTTAGATTTTTTATTCAGTACTGAGTGTGAATGTTGTGGAAACTTCACTTAAACAAAAGGAAGAATATAGCAAACACGTAGTTGTCCATTGGGAACACACGCATGCCTTTCTAACAGGTTTCAGTCAAGTGAACATACATGCAAAAGTAGGAGTTAGGAAAGTAGGGGTTAGAACCTAGAAAATGGAAGCTAAACAAAGAGTAGCTAGCATTTAGCTGCTTTCCCTAGTCTTCCTGAGTTTAAACTCATGGAACCTCTATAACCAGACAGATAGGATTTTTGTATGTTTATGGGGTTTATCACATGGGGGATTCCCGTGCAGAAATTGGGCTTCAAATTGGAAAAAACCCGCAAAAGCGGTTAGATTTTCAGACGACATCGTGTTAAAATGGAGTTAAAATTATGTTAATTCGAATGGAAACTCGTCAAAAACTGCTTCGTTTTACTTTTGGAAAATCCCAGCAGCATTCTAAACCAATTATATATGTTTCCAAATTCTGTTCATGGACAAGCCTAGTTTGTAATCTAAAGTGAATGTAACCATAACCATATAACAACTCCTGACAATAATCGGCACCTGTGCAGCCAAAAGGAACACTAAATTTAGGAGGTCTCCTAAACTACAGTTTATAATTGACTATAAGTTGACGTCGTCTATGTGTCGAGGGAAAGTTTTGGGGCCAAAATGATGGATTTTGATATGATGATAAGTCAAGGGCAAAGCTTAGAGGGCATGTAACAAAGAATGAAGCATAGGAAAACAATGCTAGAAATAATGGATTATTTCTGCAGTGTGTTTCTCACATAAGTAAGCTGACCATATGTGCCATTTCTTTCATATTTCCAGACCATCCTCTCATTTTAATATAAATGTCAATTTTGTCCTGTTTTCAAGAAAATTGCTCTGTTATGTTGCCAAAATGGTTTGCAGTTGTGGTTGTCAAAAAAAGTGTGTCATGGAGTGTGAGAAGTTTTATGATAAGGTGATGAAAAACTGAAATTTGCTGTGTAAGATTACTTCATCTGAAAAATATTCATGGTCTGACTGTGGTAAAATAGAGCCCCCTCTATGTCTGCCTAATTTTTATCAGTTCTATCTCTGAAGAATAATTGCTAGCTCAGTATGTTCATGTAATAAAACTTTTGTTATCATCTTACTTTTTCATGAATACGGAATATTTCATAACCCCTTCCTGTTTTTGCCATCCCAATCCCATTTTGTCTCAAGGAAATATGGTCAGATTTACTTACGATCCAAGGCTGATTGACACTGCAGAAATAATCCAGTTTGAAACCACTTTTGATCCAGTGCTGTGGAATTCTGGGAATTGTAACTTCTGGTGCCACAACAAACTACACAGCAGTTAAAGTGGTGTCAAATTTTATTATTTCTGCAGTGTCGATGTAGCCTTAATGTGCCTATAATGTTGACTTGTATTATGAAATGACTAATATTTCTCCTAAACTTTTGTTCTAGTCTTAATGCAAGTAGCTTTGTAATGCAGGTGGCAACAAGCCTCGGAAATAATCTTTTTCAGGAAAGCTGAATCCATATTGTGGATATCTGCATTCATATTGTTTATAGACTCCTAGAGACTTTGTGTCCATCTGATTCTGGCACCAGTTTGTAATTCTGCAATGTTGTTAAGAAATCATGGTTGGTAACAAAAATGTTACCTTTCATTATTAGATTAACCAGCTAACTTGAATTTTTACTCCCTTTAGAATTCCAACCTAATTCATCAGAAAGTATCTCCTCCTTCTGAGTGTCAAGGATCCCCAATACTTTCATTCATTATTCTGGAACAGTTCAATGCTATTCGCTTAGTTCAGAGTATTCATCAGTCTCTTGCGGCTCTTAGTAAAGTCATCAGGGGAACCTCACTACTGAGTTCAGAAGTACAAAAACTAGCAAGTGCTTTATTGAACCAGAAGGTAAGGTTGTTGTTTTTGAAATTCTCAAAGTACATACTCATTCTTTGTTCTATAATTATGACAGTCTTGAAGCAAACCCCACTAGAAGCGCTCACTTTTATTCTTCAATTGATTTTTCTTTTGATTTAAAACAGATTTAAATCTAACCAAGAAATCATTAATAAATACCACATTCTTCTCCTTTATTTTTTTACTTTTCTGCCTATCAACAGATATTTGTCTGGGGACTTTCAGAGCAGTAAGTCAAAGAAATGCAATATTAATAATACATAACTATAATAATTGAAAGTGCAAACAGTATAGTATAACATAAAATATAGTATAAAACTTTATTTTGAGCAGAAGCCGAGCAATCTGAGATTCAGATTAAAACATTGAACAAATGAGAGCCAAGTATAGGTATACTTCAGTTAATGAGGTTAGATGTGTTCATGGGCATTACTTTAACAGAAACCTTGGTACGAGAGGCAGAAATAACATGGAAAAAATTAGGATAACCATTTAAAAGGAAAGAAGGTGGGAAAGGTACTGAATCAGCTGGATGGATAGACAGAAGGTTGTATCAGTGAAAATATTAATCAGGGTAAGAGTTGTACTTTTTGACATATTTTTGGTAATGACTGGTTGTAAAAGCTAATAAATTCTTTTTCCATCTCCGCAGTGCCCATTAACATGGCAGAGCAAATGGGAAGGCCCGGAGGATCCTTTACAATATCTCAGAGCCGTTGTAGCCCGAGCACATGCTATTCAGGTACAATTTAATATTTCACTAACATTCTGTATTTTAATAATCTAAAGTAGAGTTCACAAGTACCAATTTATTTTTCATTTTCATATCCCACCTTTCTTTCCTCAAAAGAAAATTGCAAGGAAATTGCCATTGTAAGAAAATTGTGTACAGTTGGTCCTTATTAGGTCTGTATGAAAAAGAAGGTTGACATAGATAGATAAATCTGTGGAACAAATCAGGTGGGAACAATTGAAAGCTCTGTGACCACATGGTGTTAGTCATTGCCATGGACTTCCCTTGTAGCTCAAGCACTACTGGGATTTTAGAAATTTCTAACCTTTGCACTGTTGGAGAGGAGAGCTTCTTGTGTGGAACAAAGGAAAGCCCAAACAGGAACCATGAGCATCGGTCTGTGAACTTGATGTGGATGTATAGAGGCTATTGGATCAGAAAGAGAGGAGAGTGGTATCACCCAAGGTCTCTTCCGGTGCCCTTGCCTTCTCTCCCTCCAGAAGCAGAAGTCACTAAGAAATTGGTGTGTGCATTGAAGCCATTTCCAGTTGAGGCGAACCTTTTATGCCTTTTTCTTGATAAGATTTGTTTAGAGGAGGGTTGCCTTTACCTTTCTCTGAAGCTGTGAGAGTGTGATGTGCCAGGGTCACCCAGTGGGTTTCCATGGCTATGTGAGGATTCAGACCCTGGGCTCCAGAGACGTAGTGCAATGCTGAAACCACCACTACTTTCTTCTAATTCTATGTGCGCCCATATGGCCAGACTGAAAAAGTCTTCATCAGTGTTGGGCCACTGATAGCTGTGATTGGATTGGAGTGCATGGCATTTACTAACATAGTGTTTACTTTTAGAAGGGAGTGTCTGTCTCCTATTTGGAGGACAGAGAGTCCCAAGCTGCTGGAAAGAAAAGATTATTTCACCAATTCAGTTTAGCCAACATAAAATGTTCACATACAAGGGGATGAAGTGAGTGACATGAAGATAGTATGTTATTTTCAGCATTGTATTTGTTTAGCATAACAATAAATTGTCTTTTCCTTTTCTAATCCTCATAAGGCATATGGTCCTTTGCATTCCTTGTTCTAGGAATGGTGTGCGTATGTAATGAGGCATGTGTGTGAGTCTGTGGCAAGATATAATAATATAATAATAATACATTTTTATTTATAGCCCGCCCCTCTGTGTGGCAATCTGAGCGGGGTATATGCTTGTACATACTCTGAACTGACAAGTATTAGCAATATGCTAGAGGGTCAGCATGCTATAGTGATTTGGGTGTTGGACTAGGATTCTTGAAGACTAGATTTCAGATTCCACTCAGCCATGGAAACTTGACTGAGTGACCTTAGGCAAGTCATGCCTTCTCAGCCACAGAAGAAGGAATTCACAAATTGCCTTCTCTGAACAAATCGTTCACCCCCCCCCCAAAAAAAAACATGATAGGTTCACCTTAGTGTCAACATAATTCAGAAACTACTTGAAGGCACACATAACAATAAAAAGAGGTCAAAAGTATTTGAAGGGCTGTATTCTGTCATATGAACTTGCTCTTGTTTGAGATCTTCTGGCAAGGCCCTTCTCACTGTCCCACCACCTTCACAAATATACCTCGTGGGAAGGAAGGAAAGGGCCTTCTCCATGGCTGCTCCCAGGATCTCTAATCCCTTCCCAGAGGTTAGACAGGTGCCCTTCTTACTATCTTTCCACTAGAAGGTGAAGAAGTCCTCATTGTTCTGAAGGGTCTTTGTGAATTGATTTTTCAAGGAAACAGGTCTTTCATAACTTGCGAGATTTTTTTTTTTTTGGTGGCTTGTGGTATTTTCATTGATTTTAATCTTTTGATAGTTTAATCACTTTTAAATTTTTGTGTACTGTGAATTTTTATCTACATTTGTTTTTAACTGTTGTAAGCTTCTTCCATCCCTAGCTGTGAAACAGGTAGGATACAAATAAATATAATAACATTAGTAGCAACAACAAGAACAATGTTTTCCCTGCATGTGTTCAAAAGCCAGAAAATTTTTCCCTTTTGTATAAAGTGTCCATAGTTTTCACCACTAATGTTCCCCTTGCAAAGAGCCAGAAAAATATAATCCCATGACATATACCCTGTTCAGCTGCCTGATGGTTTCTTTTTCATGAGTTTACATAAGTCTGGGGATGTTCTACAGTTCAGTACAAAGTTTTGACTGGATCTGAGCTATGACTGGATCGAGACTGGATAAACATTTTGAATATAGATGCACTATGTTTGGAAGCCATATTGGGTCTTACACAGAATAGAGTCAGTGTTGCAGATATACCCACAGGGAGTTGAGCTGTCATATCTATGATGTTGCTCTGGTAGAATGCCATTGACACAGATTTAGCAGGAAGAATGCCAGCTAATAGAATTTCTACTAAAGCCCCCAGCCAATGTATACGTGGGACAGCATCCTTACATCATGCTCCAAGCAATACAGAATATACAAGTGGTCTTATATTCATAAGAAATGAATTGCTATGCAACGACAAAAATAATAGCATGAAATGCTCAATGTTTTTATCGTACAATATTAGTATTGTTGCCCTTATTTTTAGGCTATGGATGGACGATCGAATATGTATTTAGTAATAGGACAATGCATTATAATAGATTAAAATCTGTCAGTTTAAGGATACCCTTTATTGTGGTTTTATGCTGTATTTAGATTTTATGGTTTTAATTTTGTATGCAATTGTTTTTTATTGTGAGTTGCCAATGGGGATGTTTTTAGAAGGTGCGTGTGCGTGTGTACCAATTGTTGTAGAAAGAGTTATTGCATACATTTTTATTTACAATGAAGACATCTATATAGTCCTGTTATACTATATAGTATAGGCTGCTATACACTTAATAACACAGGGTGAAATATCAATCAGTAGGATATCTATTATATGTTTGCCTATTTCTGTTTGCTGCAAAGTATTTAGTATCACTGCATTATTTGTCTTGAACTTGCATATGTATTGTGCAGTACACAGGTTTCTTTAGGATTTTATGAAATTGGTTTTGCACACTATACTGGTAAATATGGTACCTGTTTATTTTATGAATAAAATATTGCATGTTTTCTCAATTTTTACAGCATTTGTTTAAATATCATTTTTTTCTTCTTGTTTGGTGGACTTAGATGACAAAAAGCAAAGCAAATAATCTAAATTGTATTTGCACATTTATACAAAGTATTCAGTGCATTGCCAGCATAGGTTGTGTAACTTGGTAATTTGCAATGTCTCAATTTTAATATTCCTATTGTTAATTTACCAAGTAGTTGAAAGGGTCATGGTGTTGGTTTGTGCACCCATGTCATAGGACAAAGTAGCTTTGAACATGCCTAGTTTTGTCATGTTATTAAAACATTTCTCCTTCTAAAAGGAATGATATTTTAGTAAAATATTCTTTTAAGTCCACAGTTTTATTCTTTTCATATCTGCATCTGGTAGATAATTTAAAACCAGGTAAGTCTGTTTTAAGTTGTATTTAGACAAAACATGTATACTGGAAATATTTTGCAGTTAGGTAACTAGGGAAGGTGTTTTTAAAAAGAGAGGAGAATTTAAATAAAAGTAAAATAAGATTTTAAAATTAAGAAAAGAGAAAAGGGAGAGAAATACACAGGGTATGAACATGGATGAAGTATTTATATTAAGATAAACTGATAATGAAACTAGGAAAGATCACTTGTCAAGCATGCTAAGTTTACTGTGACTCACAGAAATAGAAAAAAAGATTGTGTACAAATACTAGCTCTCTTGCTACAAAATGTCTTTCCAAACCAATACAAAAATCCATACAGAGCACATCCCATGGCCAATATTGTAGTCAAAAGTTATTATTGCCAACTCCAAATTCATTCCCTTAATAGGCTACCTACAATTGTCTGTAGATGATGCATAATGTATTAGGAAGTTCTATAATGAAGAGTGTTTTAATTTTATTCTTCCATGTAAAATGGCTTTGCCCTTGGGAACACACAATGAGATGAGGAATGCACCAGCAAATTAACATTTCAGCCTGTCATATTGCTAAGGATTATTAGATACATTAGGCCACTCCACAGGCATGAAACTTTATTAAACATTGGGGAAGCTTTCTGAAATAAATGCTTTGTGTCTGTTAGATTCTCATAGTTATTTCAGCCAAGTTTGCACTACCATATGAATTAGTTAGCTCACCTTAATGCACCACATAACTTCAGTCTTAAATGGGGAAGGAAAAACAGCTCAGCTCCATTCTTGTGTATCTGCTAATAAGAGAAAACTAACACAGTGCCACCAGTGCAAAGGTGTGCTGCTGGCTGTTGGTGTCTGGAAGCCTCTTGTGCTGGCTCACATGCCCTTATTCCAAGATAATCTTTTTGATATTAATGTGAGATCACCAGAAAAACATGCAAAAGCCAGAGACAAGGGAAGAGCCATACATGCAAGCCTACCTCAGTTCAAGAACATAGCCACTACAGGTTGAGTGCCTTATCTGGAATTCTGAAATCCAAAATATTTCAGAAACCAAAATATTTTTCCTGAGTGACTGAGATAGTGACACCTTTGCTTTGTGCTGGTTCAATGTACAGAAACTTTGTTTCAGGCACATTTTTTAAAAAAAAATCATATAAAATTACCTTCAGGCTATGTGTATAAAGTATATATGAAACATAAATGAAATTTGTGTTCAGATTTGGGTCCCATCTCTTAAGACATTTTATTATGTATGTATATGCAAATTTAGGTATTCCAAAATCCAAAAAAAAAAATCCGAAATCCAAAACACCAAACTCCACTGGTCATTTTGGATAAGGGAAATTCAACCTGTTTGTGTGCTCAAAGTTAGACAAGGCTGAGACATAGTGTCCACCATAGGCTGAGAAAACAGCTAGGCTTCAATACAACTTCAGCAGGCCTAGTATCACTTTACCTGGCTCTCAGACATGTTGGAGAACTCTGTTACCTCTGTGTTCTAGGGTCTCATGCCACTGTGACGTGTGTGAATACTGGAAACATATGGATGACATGTCCATCTAATTTGATTTGTCAACCTTTTAACTTACCAACAATAAGGTGGAAAGGATCCTGACAGCGTCCTCAATGTGGGATTTCAGACCTTTATAATAATAGTGTGCGAGATTCTTCCTATAAATTGTGCAACACTTCTTGTGTAGCTTTTTAAGCTCAGCTCACTGTATATTGCCATCAGTTCAACTTTCTAATAACTGGATGTCAGTAAGTGAGATTCTAGCATTAAAGTAGAATATAGTTATTTTTATAATGCTTTTCTGAAAGTGCCTCCCAGCTAAACTCATAGATATATTATTAAAAAGAAATTTCAAAGTGATTACTTCCATCTTGTATGGAGACAAAATGAGATAGTCAACTATTTCAGTATCATAGAATTTTACAGAGTATAACTACTTGCCTATAACTTCCTTGAAGTGATGAATTAAATGTTTATTTGAAGATGCTGCTAAAATGAATTATAAATTGCAGAGTTAATCTCATGACCACTTAGAAATTGAACTGTCTTTCTAATGGGGAGATTGCAGCTGCTGACATAGTATGAGTGAAACTGTTGTTAAATCAGTGAAAGAATCACGCAGAGATGGCCAGTGCATTGCTAATGAATATAGAAAGAAGTTTTAAAACTCAAATCAATCTTAATTGTGTGAGATGAACATTCATAATGTACAATGTGACACATTTAAAGGTCACCTGATTAAATGGCTGTGTCTGAGAGAATGACCATAATAGTGTGTGTTGACACTATGACAGAAAAACAAATTACAAATTATTTTGTGATATTAGAGTTTCAGTGACGCTCCCAAGCAGTGAACTTGAAAAAGAGAAATATTTTGATATGAAATTAGCCAGCTTATTACAACCTACTCCCCACAGGAGGGATGTAAACCTTTGTTAATTTTATTTTTGCAGGTAAAAATGAATAATTTTACCATTTTCTTCTTGCTTTTAAGAAAGTCTTCAAAAGCTGCAGTTTTTGACATTATTCACAGTACATGCTTTATTCTGTGAAAAAATGCATGTGGGATTTGTATGCGCATGTTTCCTTAAGAAAAACAGTATTTGTTGCACAAAAAGCAGAGAAGATTTGTAAGTGAAACAAAATGCTGATTTTGGTTCAGGACAGTTTTCAGCACAAAAATGTTGTTTTCTGTCAAGAAAATACTGTTTTCTGACTAGCAAATTTGTTTTCTGTGTAAATGTGTTGTTGCCTATGCAGAAATTCAGATACTATTTCTAATGGGCTTCTTACTAATTCCAGGGATTGCATTAAGATGAAGGGAAGTGTCTGTACCCCTTACCAGTTTTTTAACAAGATGTGTGTAGTAAAGGAGCTGTGGTGGAGCAGTGGTTAAATGCCAGTACTGCAGCCACAAGTTTGTGAGTTCAATCCCAGGGCTCCAGGTTGACTCAGCCTTCCATCCTTTCATAGGTTGGTAAAATGAGTACCCAGCTTGTCGGGGGCAGTTGGCTTACAGATTGTAAACAGCTTAGAGAGTGCTTAGTGCACTATTAAGAGGTATAGAAATGTAAATGGTGTTGCTATAAATGCTTTGCTAGTAATTACATCTATTCATAAAAGCTGTGGTGGCTTTGGTGCTATTTTATTTTACTGCATACAGACAGTACTGTATAAATTGCTACACAGGTGGGTAGGTATTTCCCCACCATCTTTCATTTCATATTTAAATATTTAGTGTGGTAATACATTTGTGAAATGTTTGGTAGTACCATGTGTAATATCAAGTTACAAATCAATTATAAAGTTTGTAAGATTTATTCAGAGGCATACTAAATATTGTTGTACATAGTACAGTATTTATTTGAGGAGGGATTAATATATTTGTGATGAACTTTTACAGTCAGTATAGACATGCCTGGGTGGCCTTTTGAAATTCGCACACCAGCAAATAGCTCTAACAGGCTGGTTTGTGTCCAAGAAGTACCATTCATGGAACTGGACTGCCCTTCATCCCAAAAAGTTCAATCAGTGTAGATATGCAAACAGTTGATTCTCAGATGATCCTCAAAGACCTTATGTGTTATTAGATATCTGTCATGTCGATTCCTTTTCATCACTCCTGCATTCCTTCAGTATATCATCTTTCTACCTTTCTAAGGAAGAAGTGGGACATCTGAGCTATTTTAAAGCTAAAGAGATTAAATAACATTCTTGAAGAAGCTTACCAGGCAATCAGTGCTAACGGAGATTACAAAGAAGGATGCAAATTTGAGTATTCCTCTGTTAGTCCCACAGAAGACTTTTAAAAGTTCTCATATATCATCAAGCAGTATTACTATAGCGTTATTGGGTTACTACATCTCCAGCTAGGATATGAGTAACTAAAATAGTAGTGACCTTACTGCCAGAACTTTAGTAGAGAAGAGACTTAATGTTTATTCATCTATTCTTGACAATAACATTTTCCCTTATAATCCTTAATTGGAGTTTTCTTTAAGAAAAAAACCCTGCCTAAATTGACATACATATCTGATTTCTCAGGCATCTGTGTTTCATATGGGGATAGTGGTATGTGCAGGATCTTTCACTGGGAAAAAAAATCTGTTCCTAGCACTGGCAGCCCACAGTTTTCATTATTATTTTAATTTTGGATTACAGTCAGCCCTCCGTATCCATGAATTCTTTATCCACAGATTCAAGCATCTACGGCTTGAAGATATTTTAAAAATATATAAATTCCAAAAAGCAAACCTTGGTTTTCCCAGTTTACATGAAGGACACCAATTTACTATGCCATTGAATTTAATGGGACTTGAACAGCCACAGATGATGGTATCCACAGGGGGTCCTGTATTATATTTTCATTATAAATTTGAAATTTCTAGTCATCATAGAAACTGACATATGAATGGATAAAACTGGCCAGTTTGGGAGTTTGATAGAATTTTATATGGCACCTATGCTTATTTGAATTAAAATGCAATCCAGTTTGGATCTCTCCATTTCTTTTGGAAAGGGATTTAAATTCCAAAGTCATTCACTTCCCTTCTGACATTTTCTACAATTTATAAGTAAAGGAAATTAGTAAATAAAACAAAATATTCCTTACACTAAAACCTCCATGGCCTGGGAGCTACTATGGTATTTTATGAAAAAGCATGGCAACTTTGTTCATCAGATTCATCACTATTGGCCATTAGTCACAATCCAGAGCTCCATTAATTAAAGTATCAAATTATCTTCAAGCACATTTAATAATTTGTCTCCACGGTTGCAGTACTATGTATAATTACACATTTTAAATTTCCACAGAATTCAGCGAGGCATGTATATATAGCTGAACACAGGAATGGTGTCCAAATCTGATAGTCACAAGTTGTTCAGCATTGAAAAGTGTACTTCAAGATATACTTTTTTTCCCAGTTAGTAAAGTCAGGTCATTGCTTCATTGCCCCACTTAATATGCAGTATTGTTATCTTTGCAGAATTGGGTAGGTAAAGCAGAAAAGCAGACCTTGCTCTCTGATACACTGGACCTTGCAGAACTCTTCCACCCAGACACATTTCTCAATGCCTTACGACAGGAAACTGCAAGGTATGTGAACTGAGCCATTTTATGAAACTCTCAATATCATTCAGTAGCATTATCTTCCTTTTTGTTAATTACTGCTTGTCTTGCTTTCACTATCTAAGAGAAAACTAAATTGTAGAGTCTCATTTTACAGGAAGCCCTGCTTTTCTTCTGATACCTTAGTAAAGCCTTTGTATTTGAGCACATGATTAAATTTCTGGCTTTATTATTTACATTTTAGGTTTAAAAACTAAAACTGTTTAAAACTAACTATTAAAATGGTCAGATAAAAATCAGTATAGAAGGCCTGTGTGTTCTGCTATACCCATTGTCAGAGCACAGATATACTTCAGGCCTGCTATACTAGTTATTAGACCACTTCAGCCTAATGATGTTATGGCAAACTGCCTGTTTTATTCTGGATTTTTGTGACTGCCAAAAACAAATTTGTGGTTAGGGAAGGTGTGATGCCAACTAGTGGGCTGAATTTTGGGTTGTGGTTCTGGCATTGTGCAGGTCAGCAGTACAATATTATCTGTAATAATGTATCAATAAGGTCATATTAGGCTGGGCATTGTCTTCAGGCAGCGCTCCCATGATTGAATATAAAATTTTAAAACACGACTTCAAGATTTTTTTAAAAAGTAACTTTTAATCACCTATAATTCCTTTATTTGTATGAAAACTCATAAGGAGATCTAGGAAAAAGGTGGCATTCTTGTTTTTAAAGTTATTTCTATAGCAAAAAAAATGTAGGAAATAGAATGAAGGTTTTAACTAGTGCTACAATGCTATCAAAAAGTAAAATTACACCACAAAATTAAAATTCACATATTGTCTAGAATAAAAATTTAGCCAAATGTGTAACAAGAATCCCAGCAGCAACAATCCAACAGTCCCAAATAAGTGTACTTTAAAGTATATTCCATTCATTTCACTGAGACCTATTTATTGGTCAGAATAAAAAAAGATAAAAAGAGATTCTAAGCTTTTAAAGAGGTTAATGTTTCATGCAGTTGTATGTGGCAGGTGCTTGCTGCTTCTTCTCTTTCCCTAGAGGAGTCCAGATTCATATGATAATACTAGGATGCAACCAAGAAAAACTTTGTACAGTTTAATAATATACAAAATCCACACAATGACAATATATGTATCAGGCCAATCAAAATGTACAAAATACCCATGCCAAGTGCAGGCTTGCCATCCACAGTTTGAGCTTCTGCAGATGGCAAGCCTCGGCTTTTTCAGTGGGCACGCCAACATGTGGTGGCGCAAGCAGAAGCACGTGCCCATTGAAAAGAATGGGACTTAAGGTCCTGTGTTTTTTGCTATGCATGGGGAGATCCAGAACAGATCACCTGCAGATAGCAAGGGCACAATGTACATTATTGGTTTTCCCCATAAAGGTATCACAGTTTGAGGGATTTTGAATGTTACTGTACTTTGCTGTATGGCCAACATAGCTACCCTGGATATGTTTTGGAGATTTGTAGAGTTTGTTCCATTAATGTCCATGTGATTCTGGTAGAGATTTCTGGCCAGTCAAGGGAAAGATCATCAGTAATCTTTCAAATCGGAAATATGTAGTGCTCACTTCGGCAGCACATATACTAAAATTGGAATGATACAGAGAAGATTAGCATGGCCCCTGCGCAAGGATGACATGCAAATTTGTGAAGCGTTCCATAAAAACAAAAAAGGAAATATGTAAAGACAGTAAAACCTGTGACAATTCCCTGTCTAGGCAGCAGTACCTCTCATGCAGCATAGGTCAGACTTCTATCTCTCTGCTGGTAGTTTCTGGTTTAATCCAAGTATTTCTAATCATTACAGTCAGGAAAAAAACCCAGAGAACAGCATGAAGATAAGTTTTAGGGAAATGGTTTGAGTGATGCCAAAAGAAACATTATGAGGAGAATGTGATAGAAGCGAAAATATTGTTTTTGTAAGGAAAATGTTGCCTTAAACCAAGGCACGTACATTTATTATTCAAATCAAAAGATGTTCTAGAAAACAGAATTCTTATTTATTTACAAACCAGTGTGCTGCTCTTATTAAGACTGAAATAATATTATTTGCAATAATGTGGTATCATATTTTTCAATACTAAAATATTGCTGTATTTCTTGGAATGCTGCATTTTTCCCCTTTTTGTAAAAAAATAATCTGATTTCCTTACTTGGCCACTGTGTCTAATTGAAAATTCATACTTTTTTTATAGTTGAATGCAATATTTATACTTCCATTGTCATTCCAGGGTGATGACTTGTTCAGTAGATAGCCTGAAGTTTACAGCATCTTGGAGGGGACAGATAAGAGAAGCAAAACTCCAGGTTCAGGTACTCTGCACATTCAGATTTCATGCTAGTTGCTGAAGCTTTTCTGTATGTTCCCAAATCATTCTGAATATTTGTTAGTTTGCTCAGGTAACCCTCCCAGAATATGTGATGGGTAATAATTTGGTTATTTTGCTAACCTATCCCTTTCCTTCCCTGTGATTCAGAAGTCAGCTTGAATAAAAATGTCTTGCACCACTTTCAAAAGAAAAACAAGTAAGAAATGCTAAAGTTGACTATCGGGTTCAGAAAAAAAGTTGGTACAATGCCTACAATGGCTTGTTCCTTCAGAAAGGGAAGAGAACTCTGTACTCTGCAAAACTTGTAGGGCTATATGGCGCAGGCCACTGTAGTACTCTCTTGCACCATAGAGATCTGTCATTGTTGCCACTGAGCTTGGTCCAGAAGGCTTGCCATCACTGAAACTGATGATTAATTCAGCAGATAACATCAAGACATGATTAGATGAGCACTTCCTCTGTCATAAGACTATGATGAATTTTTGATTCAAAATCAATTTGTATATAATTACATCTTGCTTAATGACATTTGAAATTACTTGTACAGATACCCTTATCTGACAATCTCATGCTCACATGGCAAGGCACTGACTGGCTTATCATCTTCTATTCATGCCCCATATTTTTTTTCTTTTTAAAATCACTGGGAAATAAGGGAGAAAGGATATTTTGACAGTACAGTGAATTCAAGTGAAAGTATAATATAAGACATGAGAGAAAATACGTTGAAAGAAAATGATAAGATAGATCCCAGGTTTTATAGACATCCATTATATGTGTTGCTTATACTTCATGGTTCTGTGCAACTTAAGGATTGGTATGATGTTTGCTTTGTTTGTTTTGTTGAGTCATGATAGTGCAGGATTAAATACTTCTAATTGGGGAAGATGTGAAGTGAATTAAATATAAAATCAAAGAATTATATTCATTTGTTCATTAAAATATTTGTATCCTAGCCTGTATCAAGAGGTCTTCAGGGCAGTGTGCAATTAAAAGCATTTTAACAGTTAACACAATCTAAAATTTAAACTGATACAATTACTTTAAACAGAATAAAAACATTAAGCAAGTTAAAACACCTAAGAAGTTCAAAACAGTTTAACATCATGTACTTGTATCTTTTGTAAGAAATAATTTAGGCCTTAAAACCTTTAATAAAAAAACCAAACATGGTTTAAGTTGGCACTAGAATTATACCAATATCAGTGCCAATTGTGTCTGTAAGAGGAGGGCATTTTACCAATAAGGTAGCAAAATAGAGAATTGTAAAATTGGAAGGTACTCCAAGGGTTATTTAGTTCAACACTCTACTAACGTTAATGCAGGAAACCAAAGGAAAAAGCATCATTGACAGTTGGCCATCCAGCCTCTGTTTAAAAATAACTAATAAAGGAGAGTCCACCACCTCTAAAGTAGTTTCACTATCCAATTCTTTTCATTGTCAAGAGGTTTTTCCTCAGAATCCCCTTTCTTGTAATTTGATTTCCTTGGCTCAGATGTTCCCCTTTGCAACAGCAGTAGAACAAACATTGTCCTATCTTCCTCATGATAGACTTTGAGATGTTTTGAAGATGGCTATCATACTGCTTCTCAAGTGAAGGTTTCTTTGTAATATATCAACTCACACATATGTTTCAAGTGGGATGAGGGTTAATATACATGATTAACTTTAGCTAGTAGCAAGGTTAAAAACTGCATTTTCACTTATTCTTATTCTTATTCTTATTTAGAGTATTTATACCCTGCTCTTCAGCCACAAAGGCTCTCAGAGCAGGTTAAAAATTACAAATGGTTAATTAGACAGTTCCCTCAGGCTTACAATCTAAAACTTAAGTTGTCCAGCATGGTGTAATGGCTTGGGCGTAGGACTAGGGCCCTCTAGACCAGGATTTGAATCCCTGCTCAGTCAGAGAAATCCACTGTCACATTCTCTCATCCTCAGAGAAGGTCAATAGCAAAGCCCTCTCTGAAGAAATCTTGCCAAGAAAACCCCATGATAGGTTTGCCTTAGGGTCTCCATAAGTTGAAAACAACTTGAAGGTGCACAACAAGCTCAGAAATAGGATGAATGACACCTGGGTTAACAACAGTATATGCAAAAGGGATCTAGGAGTCTTAGTAGACCACAAGCTGAACATGAGTCAACAGTGTGATGCAGCAGCTAAAAAAGCCAATATGATTCTAGGCTGCAGAAATAGGAGTATAATGTCTAGATCGAGGAAGCAGTAGTACAGATCTATTCTTCTTTGGTCACACCTTACCTAAGCTGGAGCATGTCCAAAGGAGGCCAACCAAAATGAAAGGTCTGGAAACCATGCACTATGATGAGGGGCTTAGGGAGCTGGTTATGTTTATCATGAAGAAGAGAAGGTTATGTGGTGACATAATAGCCATGTTTAAATATTTGAAAGGATTTATATTGAGGATGGTGCAAGCTTGGTTTCTACTGCTCCAGAGACTGGGACACAGAGCATTGGATTCACACTACAGGAAAAGAGATTCCATCTCAATATTAGGACTTTCCTGACAGCAAGAGTGGTTCTACAGTGGAATACAATGCCTTGGAATATAGTAGAGTGTCCTGTTTTGGGCGTTTTTAAAAATAATAATAATAATAATAATAATAATAATCTCATTAAAACTGCAGAAAAAGAGATTCCACCTCAACATTAAGAAGAACTTCCTGATAATAAGAGCTAGTTCAACAGTGGAACATGCTGCCTTGGAGAGTGATGGAGTTGGAGGTTTATGAACAGAGGCTGGGCTGCAATCTGTCAGGAATGCTTTGGTGTATTCATGCATGTCAGAAGTTTGGACTGCAGGGCCCTTGTGGTCTCTTCCAACTCTGAGATTCTATGAACAACAAGCAGTACATTCCTTCAGCGGTACTTTAGTAGCATTCTGAACTCCAATACTGTCTATCTATCATAGGAATACACTGTTGTAAGAGAGATAAATTGAAGAGGAAGCCCCAACCATCTCCTTCATTCCCATCCTCTATATATCTGGTAACCTTTGAAGCAAATATATACAGTACCACTGAAGGAATGAACTACTTGTTGTTCATAGAATCTCAGAGTTGGAAGAGACCACAAGGGCTATCAGTCCAATCATATATATATCTGACATCAGCAAAATTCTGCCATTCTGTGTTGGCATCTCCCAGCAGCCAAGGACAAATACGCCATGTTGCTTCTCCTCAATGACAGGAGAAGGCAATAGTTGATTTCTGACCCAGGACAAATGCCTTAGAAATTGCTCAAAACAGCAATAGAAATGCAAAGAGCATTGCAGTTAATTTAATAAAACAGATCCTTCCCCAAAAGATGGCAGATGATTCATTACCTGCCATGCTGTTGAAAAGCATATTAGTATAAGTTCATTGTAATGCTTGGTTCATAAATATAGGTCTTAAGAAATTGGGTTTGGGATTGCCATCATTAGTTTTATCATTAAATCCAGTGGAATGTAATTTCCACTAAAAGTAGCAATAAAGCATGTATATGTATGCCTTTAATGATCAGTTACTAAAAATCAGGCTGTCAAAACAAATTCCCACATTGACAGACTTGTGAACAGGGATTTTTTTTAAAAAAAATTGAAAAACAGCTAAGAATTCTTTCTTTATTCTTCTTCTTGTGCATTATTTTTACATGTGGTGGAGAGGAAAACACTTCAGTGACTTGCAGAAAACATGCAGTAATTCAGTCTGTTTTTTGAGAACTAATATCAAACCTCTCTACAGGAAGCTAAGCCTATTTTGGGATTTGTTTTTTCCTCCTTCTTGGACCTTGTTAATAAATGTTTGTTTGGCTTTGCTTCTCTATTTCCATTACTCTAATGCCCTGTCACCTGCCACTGACATAAGTGCTGACAGGTATTATTCTCTATCGTAAAAAAATACTCTTTAAAAATCATACTTCCTACTCTCTTCTTTAGCAATTTTTGCAGTGGTGTTTTTTGCATGAGCCAACTAGACAACTCTTTCACCGTATGCTAGCATAAAATTCAATCACTGCTCACATTTTGATCCCCAACACATATTTGAATATTTTATGTGTTTCCATGACAGATCAGTGGCCTTCAACTGGAAGGCTGCAGTTTTGATGGAAATCGACTTTCAGAAAACCAGCATGACTCTCCCAGTGTGTCGTCAGTGCTTCCTTGTTACATGGCCTGGATTCCACAGGTATTTTATTATTAAGGTCCCTATACTCCAAGTCTTATAATTGGCTTCCTTTTTAATAGTTTTTCAGTATGGTACTTGACCTGCCTTTTAAAAAGAGGCCAGATTCCTTGCAGTTTAATAACCTTATTTGTCATAGGTTCAAAGTGAATTTTCGTTTTCTCTAAAGCTACACTTCTCAACCATCCCCAGTTGATTTTTAAAGCCTATGCAGAAAGACTTGAGAACCCTATATCTTCTCCTCAAGGTTTAAGGATGATTTTGAGCTGACAGCAAGCTGGAGGGGAAAGGAGAAAGTAGTCCTTCCATCTGCCCATTGCTCTGATATCATGGCTTTTGTTTGTACAATCTTTTAAAGTGGATAAAACAGCTGAAATGGCCCTCAGCATTTTATTTTTATTTTTTTACATTGATAGTGATTGTAATGGTGATGATGATGATTGTTTGGATGGGATTATATCTCCTATTGCATATAATGTGAATATAATGTTTATATTGATAAAATGTGCATAAGAATTCTTTTCAGCTTTGGTCTTCTGTTAACAGTTTTGGCACATGTATACTAGTTTAGAGGCACTTCGCAGTCATGTGTGGAAATGTTATATGATCCCAAGGGATTTGACCTGATGAAATTCTGGCAATTCTTTGGCCAAAATCTCTTTATCAGTAGATCAAATAAATTCCATGGAGAAAAAAATGTTGCTAATGGTTCTTTGTGCATTACACTCATAGTTTGGTTCAGAGTGGTTTTCTTTGTGCTCTCTTGGTATCATGCATATGCATCTGTGTTTGCCTTGACCTTCCTGGTGAGTGTCCATCCACATTCCCTAGTGAATTTATCTTTGTTGCCATGTAAATCTTCCTTTTCATTTATTTTTGTTAAGTTGCTACTCATTTTTTCTTACTTTCAGTTGAGCCTGTCCTTGTGTCTTTTGCACCTCAGATGTGCTTACTTGGAGTTTGTTATCAATATATTTCAGGGGGCCCTTTAAGGCAGGCCTATGACCACTAGAGGCTTGTTTGTTTGTTTGTTTGCTAATGTGTAAACAGTAGCAACAAGCTTCCCCCATGTGACATACATCCCTCTTATCTGTGCATGTGTGAAGACCGTATCATTGACACCTGTGCCTTCTGCTCCCGTTTCACTAGAGAGGCCAGATGGAATTCCTCCTCTAGTCATTGGGCACTTCTTTGAGAGAGAATAATTCTGTTCTAGGGACCTTATCAAACGCTGGCCAGCAAG
>JAIPUX010001232.1:157152602-157168473 GCA_020142125.1 Phrynosoma platyrhinos | reverse complement strand
GCCTTTGGATACCTTCTGCTTGGGACCCCGTGTGATAAGGCCCTAGGACAGCCTTCGGTGTCCTTTCTAGGCATCACTGGTACAGGGAGATACAATTTTGTCTGTGGCAGGAGTTTCAGTGCCAGCCTGAATTACAGTGATGGATCTCCCTAGCACTCAATACCAGCTTCCAATTCAATCACCCAGAAAGTGACCAGCAAACTCTGCAGATCCAGGTACTATGCCAAAACCTGGCTTATCCCACTATCTTAAATGAGCCAAAAAGGTCTAAAGCAGTGATCCCAAAACTCAATTCCCCAAATGTTGTTAGACTTAAACCCCCAGAAGTCCCAGTCAGCATGGTCAATGGTCAGGGTTTGTAAGAGCTGTAGTTCAACAAGAACAGCTTGGAAATCTGCTTGCACAGAGAAAAATTGTAAGGATGAGTTAAAGAGAGCTTAATATCCCCTATGTGACCTTTGTCACCCATTGTGAGAAAAGAAAAGATAGACTGAGCTTTTCTATACTGGGAAAGCTATGAAATTCAACAGTCCTAGAACCACAGTGTTTTCAGTCCAGAGGCTGTTGGACTTAATGGTTTCATTGACAGTGGTCACACATTTGCTTCTGGATATTAAAAGGATGGCTAAAGCCTTTCTATTCAGTCCATTTCTACATTGTGGCTTTCCTCTAGCATTTCCTCATCTAGGATCTATATGAGGAAACAACCTGGTCTCAATGATTCATATTCGTTAAGCACTATAGGATAAGCAGGTCACAGCAACATTACACACTGAGAGGCACAAGTTAGCCTCTCAACAAATCACTGCAGCTCATCATGTGGCTGATTGTAGTAGCAAAGCACTACACTGCCATGTGGTTTAAGGTCATCAGGTTTGTCTCAGCAAGCATGGGTGACAATAAAAAATTTCCCATTCGATGAAGGAGGTCTGTTTAATTCTGCAGCTGATGAGAAATCAGAGCATACATGTAAAATGAGGTCTGTGGCTAAAAAGTTAGGTTTTCAATTACATTGTCAAGTTTCTCATTCATAGTTTTAAAGAGTTTATCCAGGATAGACATACCTACAGTCCATCCATAGAGTGTCAGCAGAAACGGACTCCTCTTCAGTCATGTACATCTCACAAAACCTCTTCTGCCACTAGGTTCAAATCTGCCCAGTTTAGGAAAAGACACCAAGACCCCAATAAGTAGCATCTGATGTTCAGAATGATCACTTGTTGTCAACCTTGCCTCTGCTACTACCATTTCATCTTTTGGTGACAAGCTCAGCAGGTTCCATCATACTTGAGTCTCTTATCACCTCAGATTCATGGGTCCTCAATATCATCAAAAGAAGCTATGCAGTAGAATTCTGGAGACACTATCTACAAGTGGTGTGACTACCTCTTCACCCACACTCAAGGAGGAAGTGAACCTTGCTCCTCAAATGGGCCATAAAGCCTGTCCCTCTCACCCAGCTACTTTGGGGGTTCTTCTCCCATTACGTCATCATGTCCAAAAAGGACGGTGGTTTTCATCCCATCCTGGAACTTCAAGATGTCAATTTTCACATTGAACCCAGACATTCCAGAATCGTTACCATTAACACTATCCTCTCCCTGATGCAGGAGAGTGATTGGTTTGCCACACTGGATTTGAAGCATTCATATTTCCACATTGTGATCAGGCCTTGCCATCACAGATTCCTGTGTAGCTTGCTATAGTTAGTAGCTTCCTCGTTTTCCATTTGTGTGAGTTACAGAGACCATAAAGAACTGTTTGCTTACCTGTAGCTGTTATTCTTCATCTGTGAAATCACACAACCCCCATCCTCCCCTCATCATGTCCTGCCTGTCCTTAGATAGTTACAGATAATCAATTCATTCTTCTCTAAAACCAATCCTAGATTTAATTTCTTCATGCTTGCTTGTGCATGCATAAGTATAGGATTTTGCTGTTCTTATATTATGAGATTCAAGCTTGTTTTCAGAGTTGAGGTTTGTGTGTGAGTTCTGGATTCATGTTGGACCTTCTACAATAATGAGCAGGGCAGTATACCAAATAGTCTACAAGATAAGTCATCCTGACGTTTTTGGTTAGCATGATAATTTGGTATCAGCATTTTAAGATTAACAAAAAGCTTTTCATACATTTCTTCACTCTTTAATTGTTTACTGGGCTAAATCTATACAAGCCATACTGTAAGTGGGTGCCAAGTATGATTTAGTCTGGGTCCCACTAACTTTTTTCCCTAAAGCTGTTCTGGTGTCTAAATGTACCATATACATTTGGAATGTTATATTTCTCACTGAATTCAAAGAGTAACCATCATTCCATACAGTCTTCTGCATGTGTATTCAGCAGTAAAACCCATTCAATTCAGTATGATTAACTTTTCAGGTCAGCATGTATAGAATTGTAGCTCAAATATCTTGAAATTTAAATGGTGGTTTGTTTGTTTGTTATCTTAACAGAATTCTTATGGGCCATATTCCCCTGAGGAGTGCATCTCTCTACCAGTTTACACCAGTGCTGAGAGAGACTGTGTGGTGACAAACATTGATGTTCCATGTGGAGGCAACCAAGATCGGTGGATCCAGTGTGGGGCTGCTTTATTTTTGAAAAACCAATAAGAGGAATGGAGGTTGTGAATGTCCTTGCTGCAAGCCTCTGGTATCTGGGAAGAGCTATCTGTATTTGCAGAAATAATTTAAAACTTGAATTTGAGAGATCCACAGATGTTATAAATAGCTGTACTTAAGTGCTCATATGGATTTTTGGATTGCAATGGACACAACACATACTGGACACAGTCCACTGGAATTTCTCTGCTCAAGCTGAACTGAAGTCAGCAGTTTGTGTCTTTGCATAGCTCTAGTTGGTTTCAGTGGAATATTAACTGTTCTGCAGATTTCTTGTGCTGTGCAATTTCCATTCATTTTTTGCATCCTCCGTTAAAATGAATAAAGGTTGCACACCACTTACGTTTCCTGGATTCTTCCAGCTGGCATTACTCATTTATGACCAAAGCTTTATTTATGTGCTTTAGCAAATGCCATCCAGATGTGATTTACTAAATGCCATACAGATTATAATATGTTGTATTTTCAGGTCTTTGCTATAGTAAACCTTTATTTTAGCTTAGTCTTTGAATTTCTTACAGCCTCTTTATTTCTCCACTTAAATATTTTTCTCCGGCTATGAGCTGTCATTTTTTTTAAAGAACATGTTTTAGAAGGTATCACTACGTTTGGTGTCATCCAATATTGACAACACAGAAATTTTGGTAACTTTTTTTGTACCAGTGGCTACCTAGCACTGGGAACAGTGGAAGAACAGGGAGCCATCTCCTCTTTTGCAACAAAGTTCAGCCAAGACAACATTCACTGCTGGAATAAAAAAAAAAAAAATCCCAACATAAAAAATGTTGATTGGTGGGGTAGAAGGGTGAGCATCCTCCATCTGCACTACAAAGGGGGGACCACCTCTCCCTCTGGCTGTTTGCTCACTCTTTCTTCCTTAGTGCTCTCATGAGTATCCTCTTGAAAGCCATATTCCCCTCCCTGACCCCAGTCTCTAAAATTGGATATGCATGTAAAGTCAGAAACTGTAATCTGCTTATTGGAAGAAAGCTCTGAAGATTGTAGAACCACACTTGGAGTTTTGTCCTATGCACACCTTTTTCTCCAGAAGAATGCAGATGTAGCAACTGTTTTTGGCTCGTCTTCTCCCTCACCTCCTGGTCTACCTTAAGAAGTCATTGTGACAGAAGTGTACTAAATTATTAATCTCTAAGAAATATTAAGACAGTGATAATTTTTGAGCCTTCTGAGGTGTATAATAAAAGCTACCTGAAATCTCTTATGCGCCCTTACCTGTGAGTAAGCTATAGTGAACACATGGAAAGAAATAGTTTTTTGTGGGTTTTTCGGGCTGTGTGGCCATGTTCTAGAAGAGTTTCTTTCTGGAAAGAAACTTCTGCATACACATTATACTTGTAAGAGTCTTCATATTATGAATGATAATGGATGGGGAAAGTAATTTGACTTTCCCTTGCAAGTACCTGCCAAATTAATAATAACCTATCTGCCAATGTTGAGCCCGGTCCACCCTAAAAAAAACAAGTCTGGGATCCCTGTCCACACTGTTCCTTCTGGTAGCCTCCAGTTTGTCCTAGGTCATCACTGAAACCTTTGTTGTGGTTTTCAGTGGGGTGAAGAAGGTGTATGTGACCAGCTGCTTTCTTTGTAGCAAAGCTTTGCTCATTTACTTTAAAATGAACTACAGTGACCTTGGCACTTCTCTAAAACTCTTCAACAAAGCAAAATATATTCATATTTTATCATTTTATAAGGGCATAGTGGTTTGAGTGTTGGACTGTGACTCTGGAAACCAAGGTTTGATTCCCAGCTCAGCCCCACCAGATGACCTTGGTCAAGTTGCATGCTCTCAGCCTCAGGGAAAGGCAATGGCAAACCTCTGAACAAATCTTGCCATGAAAACCACACCTTAGGGTCTCTATAAGTCAGAAACAATTTGAAGGCACTCAACCACAAGGAAATACTGTTGTTCAAATTATAATAGTTTTATTTAAATCAATTCAGTATCTAACTCTACGTATGTATAAATTTTACATAGCCCCTCCCCCCTCCCATCCTACCCCACCATTTAAGAACCACTGCAGTACATAATAATACCTTAGTACATGGGTCGGCAACCTTTTTTGCCGACGGCCAGGAGGGCTCCCTCCAAGAGGCCCAGCGCCACCACAGGGGGCCCCCAGAAGGCTTCCCTCGGCAGCGACGGGCCTCTGAGAGGCCCAGCGCTGCCATGGGGCCCCCCCAGCAAGCTTCTCTTGGAAACAACGGGCCTCCGAGTGGCCCAGCGCCACCGCGGGTGCCCAGCAGGAGGCTTCCCTCGGCAGCGACGGGCCTCCTCCGGGGCGCCATTTTTACTGCACCGCCGACGCCAACATTTTGTTTTTCAAAATGCCGTCCATGGCTTGTTCATGCATGCGCAGGAGTACTGTGGATGCGCAAACAAGTCGCAGCCGCCATTTTGGCAAACAAAATGGCAGCAGGGGCCGGTCAGTGGGGGTCTGCGGGCCGTGGGTTGCCAACCCCTGCCTTAGTATATAAAATGCTTTTTTATGATACCAATTGTCAATTAGTGCTCTTTCTTTGTTACTACAATATGGTCTGTTTTATAATAAAAGATGTGTATCTTAATCTTAGGTATGTATTTTATTTTGTTGTGTCCTTTCAAGTCATTTCCAACTTACAGTGATTCTGTCCTGGGGTTTTCTTGGCAAGATTTGTTCAGAGGAGGTTTGCCATTGCCATCCTCTGAGACTGAAAGTGTGTTGACTTGCCCAAGGTTTACCAGTGGATTTCTTTTTTTTCCAGGTAAGAAACTTTGTTGGGTTTTTATTTTTACCAAAATCAAAAGCAGCAAAACATACATGGAGGAAAAATCCACAACAGCAAGACTGGATGTACGAGGATGTATTGTAAAGTTTGAATTACCACCTTTTAAAAAAAAAATTGACAGTTTGTTTAGATTTTTAATTGTTAACCTATCTCTACGTAACCACTATCCAGATTTACATATTTTTCCCAGCATTTCTTGAACCTCTGAATACCTGATATTGTAGAAGTCTGCAGATTGCGCCTTACGAGGGGGTATTGTAAAGTAATGATTATCACCAGGACCTTATTATGGTATATTGATGAAATTTTGTCAGTGTCATCATTGGTCCCTAAGTGCATGATGTTGAGAAAAACAGCTCATTGTGCCCTTTATTTTTGTGACAGGTTGTGCCAGAAGTAACTAAAGTGTAAAATCTTTGTAAGGCGCAATCTGCAGACTTCTACAATAACGGTATTCAGAGGATCAAGAAACGCTGGGGAAAATGTGTAAATCTGGATGATGACTACATAGAGAAAGGTTAACCACAACAAATCAAAACAAACTTTCTGTCAATTTTTTAAAATGTGATAATTAAAACTTTATGATACCCCCTTGTAAACAGGCACTCTTTTATTTTTGAATGAGGTGGGGAAGGAGGCCAAGCTCACAGGTGTTCTCCAACCTGTCTAAACCACTGCACACACGTGTGTCTGTAGAGATTTACTGTGGTTGCTGTTGGATCATTGAGAGGCTGTGGTAATAGTAAGAGAACTCCACCCTCCATATCCCCCTCCCCAAACTGGTAGCTCTTTTTTGTTTTAACTGAAGGTCAAGCAACAATTGAACCTTGGACTTCCTGCAACTAAACCTTGCTAATCCCCCCCCTTCATTGTATCTTCAGTACTTATTTTTTAACTTTATTGTATTGATAAAAACAAATATATAACAAACATTACACACACTCAAGCATAGTAAAACACATACACATACAAATAAACATACAATGCATCTAAAGTAAAAAAGACTTCTAGATCTAAAGCAATGGTTATATCTTTCCATTAAAGTAATCCTCTTTTTTTTTCCATTGAGTATATAATTCTGTAATTATCTTAATATGTAACATATTACAATCCATTTGTAATTGGAAATTAAACCTTCCTTTTCATTATAAATTATTTTATGCATAATAAATCAGATAGTTACTCATAATACATCATAGTCTCCATTTACAAAATTAATATTTTTAACCTTCCTATGGCAAAACACAATTTACTTTATCTACTTTTTCTTTTTCCAGTGTCCTTTTGATTTTCCAATCTATTTTTAATTTGGTTGAGATGATTTTTGAGTTCAGAATTTATTCAGATATTCCATTATCAGAGACCATTCATCTTTAAAATTACCTAATGAGTCAAACTTAATCAAATATGTTAATTTATCATTTTCCATCAAGTCATATAATTTCCAGATCCAATCCAATACATTCAGTATGGGCCTCGGCAGACGACTAATAGAGTCGTCTCCGAGCCCTTCCCGAGGTTGCCCTCGGAGCTGCCGGCCCTCCGCACGGCCGGCGCACCAAGGGCAACCTCCCGCCGCAGCGACCGCACGTGCTGCGGCGGAAAAGGCAGGGAAAGTGCACCCTACGCATTTAGGGCACACTTTCCCTGTCTTCTAAAAGGAGCGCCAATTTGGAGCTCCTTTTAGGGACGCTGCAGGAGCACCGCGGTGCGGAGGCTACGGTCCCGCGGCGCTCCGTCCGGCGGCGTCTGGGAAGCTCTCATGTGCTTCCCCCCTATGTCTTTTTCCTTCCACCTTTTTGCATTTACAATTCTAGCTGCAGATAGCATGTAGAATAAAATTCTTCCATGCTTCCTTTCTATTTCTTGATCACTCATTCCTAGCCAAAAAAAAAAAGCTTTGGGTTTTGTTTTGTTTTTTATCTTTACCTGTAATATTTCTCTTATTAATTTTTGAATTGATCCTCAATATTGTCTGGCTTTTGGGCATGACCACCATATCTGTATCGTTGTACCTTGTTACGATGCTGATTTGAAATAAAGACCCCTTTTTGGGTCCCTGCCAAGCGCTAGACTGGGAAAGCCCCAATTGCCATAGACAAAGGCGTGCACATCACATAGACACCTGAAAGGTCACATCTGCACTTACATCAATTTACACATCAAAAGGGCGAGGTCTAGGAGCTGTGAAGCAGGACATTCACACCTAGAGGATTTATGATTGCCAGCCAGGATGTGTCTGGCTGAAGATGAGATAACATTAACATCCCATCTCCTCCTTGGAAATTGCCTACTTCAAAGAGTAGGAATTGGAATCCTTTGATATACAGTAGCAACTCTTCACCTCAGACTAGGTTTAAGTGTGTAAATGGTCCCCAAAAACTCAGGCACATTGGGGTCTGGTTAGATTTCATGGTGACACTGCGCGACTGTGAACTCTGACTAGAATCCCAGCTCTTTCCATTGTCCTTTCCCTTTACATAACGTTGAGTCTTTCCATCTTCATTCGTCGTTGGAGCAGCCTCCTTCAGGTAATTATCACCATTAGAAAGCCTTCTTTTCCTCTCCAAGCTAACTACTTTATTCCTGAGTTCTTGTGTGTATGGGTGTATGGGCCTAAGCAGATGGCTTATTGGGCCGTCTTTGGCGCAGGGGAGGGGAGGGGCAGCCACACGCTTGGCGCCCCCTCCCGAGGTCATCCTCAGAGCAGCCAGCCCTCTGCACGGTCGGCGCTCCAAGGAGGACCTCCCGCCGCAGCGTGCGGACACGCTGCGGCGGATAAGTCGCCAAAAGTGTGCCACAACCTTTTGCAGTGCACTTTCAGAGACATATGAAAGGAGCACTATTTTAGCGCTCCTTTCCAGGGGCAACGACGGTGCGCCGCAGGATCGAGGCATGGGGATGCTTCGGTCCTGCGGCTCACCTTCCCAGGGCGGCCCATGGCCGCCCGTCTGCTTAGGCCACAAGTTAGAGTGTCTTTGTATGTTTGGATCCCCAAATAAATTACAGTTCATTGGAAAGCTTTGTCTCTATTAGTCTATTCCCTAGCCCCCTCCATAAACATAGGATAAAAGATCCCATTGAAGACTTGGACTTTAGTAATTCCCAAGTTCAAGTCCTTCTTTACAACTTCTCTCCTTCCCACACTTCCAACAACAATAATTTGAGTTCCAATGGGTTTCCATGGCTGTTATTTAATTCATTTTAATTATGAACTTGTAATCATATGAAAGCTTGATATTTGCAATGGTCTTTGAACTAAGCAATAAATCTTCATCTTCTCAGTAATACCTCAGTTCGAAACAAAGCAACACTTCTCCCTGAACGACTTACACATTCTCAGCTCCCAAAACACTGCTGAGATCTTCTCAATTCCTCTCTTCTTAACAGCTTTAATTCTATTTCAGTCTGGCCCTAACTAACTGTTTAACAGACAGCCCTTGAGCTTATATTCTTTCACCCATAGGCCCTCCTCACAGCATTCCCTGAGTCGTGATTAGCTGGTTTTTACCCAGGCTTGTCCAGCTTCTTGTTTCACAAGCTGGTACCGGGGTATGGCAGGTGCAGGTGGCACAGGTGAGACTGAAGACTGGATAACTTGAACCTTCGTTCAGTATTTTGAAAGCTATATTCTATGAATGAGTTAGTTTAACTTGCTTTTTCCTAGAAGGCAATAATACTCCCCACATGCAAATGCTGAGACTGCTGTTTGGCCTGGTCTAAATCTTGCACTTACTGCAGTTGTATTCTTATGATCAGCCCTTAAGTGCTGTTTGCTCAGTTGGAAGCAGATGCCACAGGCTTTGGCAAAACAACCCTGACCCGTAGCTTACAATTCAAAAAGTGCACACCTGGGGCAGCATTAGTGAAAACAGATGGTTGGGATGTAAAAACAACACAAACTAATTGGACATCCCACAGTGGCTGCTAGAAGTAATCGGGGGCTTTATCATGACATATGTTTCTCTTTTCACTCATGTTAAACGATACTGTTTTGTTCTACACTGTGACAAGACTCCTGGCCTGTGGTTCCAGCACCTGTGATTGTTAAAAACAATTGAGTGCACATCATTACTAAGTAATAAAAACATGGGGTTTTGTTTTTGCATTGACTTCACTCTGTGTCTGGTAAATATGTTGACCTTCTCCAAATTGTCACCATCTTGTGAGAAATTATTCTCTAGCTACATATGGTCTCTGTAAGAACTTAATACATGGAAAAGAGTCTGGAACACTTTGCTGGACAAAGATAGCTGTTGCATTTGAAAAGCAAAAGGCAATCATAGTCCACAGTACCAGTCTAACCATATGCCCTTTAAATATGCAGGCAAAGTCACCCACAAACTGAGCTGGTCATTATTTCAATCATGTCATAAATATGCCATTTTATCCCATTAAAATAAAACAGGAAAACAAATAAATGCCAGGCTTTAAGGAACAAAATAGCAAAATGTGTGTAAATTAGAAAGGCATATTTAATTCCCTATGTACGAGTGCTATTGCTAAATTTTGTTTAATGTAATTATTTAGTCCCTTTGCTGTCCCAGATAGGGGAAATGTGTCTGGAGGTTGCAGTATCTGTTGCTCTAGTTTGTTTTACATGCACACACACTCAAACCCTGGGAACTACAGCAACAGATACTACAACCCCCAGACACATTTCCCCAATCTGGAAGAATGCCTAGATATTTAGATAGATAGATAGATAGATAGGTAGGTAGGTAGGTAGGTAGGTAGGTAGATGGCAGCCGCTCTGATTTGTCTGTATTTGGAACTGAACGGCCATCTCTTTCAAGTACTTTGGATATAAGGAAGAATTTCTGGATCCACAGATTTAATTCTTAAAACACCACAGGGGCTCAATCTAGAGGATAATGCATAACAAAATCATCCACTGAAAAAAAAGTTGACAAAATGTTCTAAATTGCAACTTTTGATTCCAGCCTTGGTAATATGAACCAGTCCCTCGCCACATCAACTTTTCTGAAAGATCTTTGATAGAAGAGGTCTATCAAGAGAAAAGCATGAGGGGGGGGGGGGATACTCTTTGACGGCTACAACCCCCAGAATCCCTCAACTGGCCATGCTGGCTTGAGGATTCTAGGAGCTGTAGTCCCAAAAATTACCTTTCCCAAGCTCTGATTAAGACCATCCCTACTGTTATTTACTGTTATGTTGTAATGTTTGAAAATAGAACATATTGTTTGTATGTATATAATTCCTATAAGATAAGTTTTTTGAAAGGACAAACTATTAATTCACTAATGGAAACCTTTTCTGCCTTAATAACAAATGTTTCCACTTATCCAAATTTGGATATAGCTAAAAGCCCTCTTCAAATAAATTGCGTGTGCTCTTATGTTATTGCACATTGTCTTGACCAATCCCATGACATCCATAAATGGCTGTACAAAGGAAATCCTCTTGGGTGCATCCCTTCTAGTGCATCTCCCTTTATGAGCCCATTAGAACTCTCAAGATCTTCTAAAGAGGCCCTTTTCTCTGTTCCACCACTTTTTCAGGCTCGTTTAATGGGTGTAAGGAATAGGATCTTCTCAATGGCTGCTCCAAGTTTGGGATTTCCTCCCTAAGGAGATCCAGGATGGCTCCCTCCTTGCTCTCCTTCTGTCATCAAGTGAAAATGTTCTTGTGCCACCAGGCTCTTAGAAACTGGATGGGATGAGCTGTTAATGTGCTGTTCTGTTTTATGGTTCCTATTGTCTTCTAATGAATTTTAATGTTTTATTGTCTCTAAGATGCAAGTATTGGTAGCTTGGGGGGGGGGGACTTCAATGACCCTAATATCTGCTTGAAGACTAAGGGCCTTTGCAGACTGCCAGAAATAGTGCAAATTGAGTCCACTTCAGCTGTCCTGGCTCAGTGCTAGGGAATCATGGGAACTGTATTTTTTTCTGAAACATTGAGCCTTCTCTTTCAGAGAGCTCTGGTGCCACAATAAACTACAGTTCCCATGATTCCCTAGCACTGAACCAGGACAGTTAAAGTGGACTCAATTTGCACTATTTCCGGCAGTCTGCAAAGGCCCAGACTCTGCTAAGTATAGGGTTTTCCAACAACTTCCTGATGTGCCTTGCATATATTTTCTTATTTTCAAAGATAGAGGAAGGAACAAGAGGTTCAGCCATCCTGACCACCAAACAGGTGTATAATGCAATTAAACTATGTATGACTTTATAAAAAGTAAAGGTAAAGGTATTTCCCATTGACAAGGTTGTCAAGTCATGTCCAACCATAGGGGGTGGTGCTCATTTCCATTACTAAGCTGAAGACGCAGCATTGTCAGAGACTACTCTGTGATCATATGGCCAGCATGATTCTATAGAACAGGGGTAGGCAACCTTTCCCCTTTAAGGCCCGAGGGACTTCAACTCCCAGAATCCCAGGAGCTATTGGCCAACATGGGACTATTGACCAACATGGCTGAGGCTTCTGGGAGTTGAAGTCCCTCGGCCCTTAAAGGGGAAAGGTTGCCTACCCCTGCTATAGAACGCTGTTTATCTTCCCACCAAAGTGGTACCTATTTATCTACTTGCATTTGCATGCTTTTGAACTGCTAGGTTGGGAGAAGCTGGGACTAGTGACAGGAGCTCACCCCATCATCCAGCACCCGGGCCTTGAACTGCCAACTTGCCGATCTTTCAATCAACAGAGTCAGCATCTTAACCACTTGAGCCACTGCATCCCTTTTAGATATACATGTAATAAAGAAACTTATAGGAGAAGGAACTGAAGTTTGGGGGGAAACAGCTGTATTACATATAGAAATTAAGTAGAGTAGTATACAGAAGGGAATACTTCCCAATTGTTGAAAATGAATTATTATTGAACGACAGTTCACAAGCACCACTTGTTGGCTGACTGCAGCAGAAGGACAGAATATCCCTGGGTAGTTTTCTTTTCCATTCTGCCACAAGATAAGCATCTTCAACTGTATAATCAGCTATGTACTAAACAAGACAATCAACAATTGTCAAATAAACAAGACAATCAACAATTGGGAAATATTCCCTTCTGTATACTACTATGTTTAATTTCTGTTTTTGTGATCAGTTACTTGTTGATACATATTTGAACAAAATGTGTCATGCAAGTTTCTTTATTACATGTGTATATAAACTGACATACTTAGTTTAATTGCATTATAAACTTGTTTTTGCAGTACTAATTCAGTCAGAGGCCTTCTGTGGTTTGTGTTTGGTTGTGTAGTTCAGCAGTCCTGGACTTGATCCTAATGAATAGGGAAGAGACACCCAGCAAAGATGGGAGTCAAAGTAGTCAGCACTTTAGGGGGAAGTGAACATGTAGTGCTAAAATTCACAATTGTCGGACAAGATAAAGAAGCATATAGTCACACATGGGCCTTTGATTTCATGAAAGCTGATTTTGACAAGTTCATAGAAATACTAGATAGAATTCCATGGCTAGAAATAGTAAAAGAAAAAGACATCCAGCAAAGGTGGGAGTTCTTGAAAAAGGAGTTGCAAAAAGCACAATCACAAAAAAATCCATGGAAGAATTAAAATGAGGAAACATCAGAAAAAGCCAATGTGGTTGCACATCAAATTCAAGGAAGAAGTGAAAAGAAAAAAGTGTGCATATAAAGAATGAAAGGAAGGATGATCACCATGGAAGAGTACAAATATGTAGTCAAAGTTTTCAGGAATAGTATAAGGGAAGCTAAAGCTCAGAATTAAGCTAAAATTGAATTGGCAAGCAAGGAGCAACAAAATGGGATTTTTCACATATATTTGAAGCAAGAGTGTAATGGGAAAAGTGGGGGCCACTGCTCAGTAAAGATGGTAAAATACTATCACATCACAATTAAAGGGTAGTACTGCTCAATACCTATTTTGCTTCCATTTCCCCCAAAAAAGAGAAGTGTGTGCTTCCATACATCAGTAGAGACCTTGGCAAAGGATCCGAATTGCAAATCAAAATTGACAAGAAGATGGTCAGGAAACAGTTAACCTAAATTACTTGAAATCTGCAGGGACAGACAACTGCATCCCAGTCTATTGCAGGAACTTGCTGATGTACTCTCTGAATCATTTGCCATCATTTTTGAGAAAGCAAATATTGTCCCCTTCTTCAAAAAAAGACAAAAAAAAAGAGAGAAAAGGATGGGGAGCTTATCATCCATGCCACAGAACCTTACTCTGCTCCTTTGCAACGCCAGGTTGGTTAAAAACAAATCGCAAATCATCAATGATCTCCTGTTGGATGAAAAAGCCAACTTGGCTTGCTTTACAGAAACCTGGCTGGGAGAACATCTTGCCATTACTTGGAATCAAGCTCTCCCAGCTGGGTATGCTGTTATTGAGCAGGTAAGGGAAAGTGGGTGTGGGGGCGGAATGGCTCTAATCCAGGGGTCAGCAACGTACACATACTTGAGGCCAGTCGCTGGTCCTCAGGTCTTCAGCCGGGCCAGGGGGGGAAAATGGTGGTGCACGCTCACGCGCAGCCGCCGCCAGTCTGCACATGCTGCCGCGACTCATTTGCACATACACAGGAGTACTGCGTATGCACAAACGAGTCACAGCCACCATGTTGGCAAACAAAATGGCGGCCGCCAGCCGCTGCCAGCTCTGCACACACTGCCATCAACGCGCCGCCGTGACTTGTTTGCACATGTGCAGGAGTACTGCGCATGCGCAAATGAGTCGCAACTGCCATTTTGGCAAACAAAATGGCGGCCGTGACATGGGCAGTGGTGGGAGCATGCGGCGGTGGGAGCACGCAGCGGCAGGGGTCGGCGGCAGGGGTTGGTGGGGGCTGGTTGGCGGGGGTCGGTGGGCTGGGTGCGGCCAGCAGGCCGTAGGTTGCTGACCCTTGCTCTAGTCTATAAAGACAATCTTACCGTGACCAGGACACCTGTCCAGAAGATGGACCGATTCGAGTATATGTACCTATGCCTAGAGAGCTGGGAAAGTATAGGGATTCTGTTGGTATACTGTCCACCCTGTTGCTTAACAGATTCCCTATCCGAGCTGACGCATCTGCTCTCAGAGTTGCTGTTGGAGTTGCCCAGACTTCTTGTTCTGGGCAGCCTCAACATCCCACTCAAGATCAGTTTAATAGGTGCAGCTTGGGAGTTCATGGAATCCATGACAACCATGGACCTTTCCCAATTGGTCAGCAGGCCAACACATTGTGTGGGTCATAATCTTGATGCGGTCTTCAGTATGGAATAGGAATATCCATGGGCAGAGGTAGTTAATACCACCACATTGTTATGGATGGATCATTTCCTGATCAGGGCAAAACTAAGAGCCACTGTTTGCCCCCTCGGATATGGTGGACCTATTAGAATGGTCTGCCCTCGAAGGCTAATGGAACCAATTGGATTCCAGAAAGCCCTAGAGGGTCTATTGGTTGATAATGCTGGTGACTCTGTCGAAACCTTGGTGAATATATGGAACACTGATCTTACTAGGGCTACCGACACAATCGCTCCCAAGTGTCCTTTCCTTCCTGCTTCGAATCAGAAGCTCTGGTATACCAGAGAGCTAAAGAACATGAAGTGGGTGGGACAATGACCAGAATGCAAATGGCGCTCAACTGAACTCTTATCTGTCAGAACTCGTCATAAGGAATTTCTTTATTCTTATAGAGAGGCAATAAGAGCAATGAGGAGATTTTCCTCATCTGCTTCTATTGTATCAGCAAAGTCTCATCCAGCAGAACTGTTTAAGATGGTGAGGGAACTGGCGGTGATGCCATCTATCCAGACCCTCTACTTAACCCAACGACAGCCTGCTGTGATGCATTTAACAACTACTTTGCAGGTAAAATCTCTCAGATAAGAACCCACTTGGATGACAATATTGGGGCAAA
The DNA here is from genome assembly GCA_020142125.1 of Phrynosoma platyrhinos. NCBI lineage: Eukaryota > Metazoa > Chordata > Lepidosauria > Squamata > Phrynosomatidae > Phrynosoma > Phrynosoma platyrhinos. Next base: position 157,153,207 of record JAIPUX010001232.1, on the reverse strand, counting down.
GTCAACTGATGAGGTGTCCAGTCAAGCCATTTATGAGATTAGACTGGATCAATTTGAGCTTGTGGGTACTGATGACATGGACAAGATCCTTGGAAAGGTGAGGAAGACAACATCCCTGCTCGATCCCTGCCCATCATGGCTGGCCGTCCATGGGGGGTGATGCCTTGATAACACTTCTCAGATGGGGAAGGTCATCTACCATCTTCCTTAAAAGAAGCGGTCTTTAGACCGCTCCTGAAAAAATCTTCCCTGGCCTCCCTAGACAAGAAAAACTACAGGCCTGTATCCCATCTGCCATTCTTGGGCAAGGTGATTGAGAGGGCTGTTGCTCTTCAGCTCCAAGCGGTTTTGGATGAAACTGATTTTCTAGATCCATTCCAAACTGGCTTCAGGACAGGATATGGGGTGGAGACTGCCATGGTCGCCTTAACTGATGACCTTCATCTAAGCATCAACAGAGGAAGCATGACCCTGTTGGTGCTATTAGACTTCTCAGCGGCATTTGATACAATAGACCATGACATCCTCTTGGAATGCCTGAGAGAGTTAGGAATTGGAGGCAGATTCCAGAGGGTGATGCTCAGGGACAGCTGCTCTTCAAAAAC
>JAIPUX010001232.1:157130256-157146855 GCA_020142125.1 Phrynosoma platyrhinos | reverse complement strand
AGCCCCATGTAGAGCACATTGCAGAAGTCCAGACGGGAGGTTACCAGCGTGTGCACAACAGCCTCAAGGTCCTTTACTTCCAGAAAAGGGTGCAGCTGGCGTATCAGCCGAAGCTGATAGCAGGCACTCCTGATTGTTGCATTTACCTGATTTGTCATCAAGAGCAACGAATCCAGGAGCACCCCCAGACTGCGAACACAGTCCTTTATGGAGAGTGTGACCCCATCCAGGACCGGAGGTTGCAACCCAATTCTTGGTTTCGGGGCCACTATTGTGAGCACCTTCATTTTTTCTGGATTCACTCTCAATCTTTTTCCTCATCCAGCCCGTTACTGCCTTAACACATTCATTGAGAGGAGAGGCTGACAATCGAGGCATGGAGAAATAAATCTGGGTGTCATCAGCATACTGATAACACCCAACTCCATGACTCTGAATGATCTCACCCAGCTGCTTCATATAGATGTTAAACAGCATCAGGGACAGAATAGCGCATTGAGGAATGCCGCAAGCAAGCTCCTTTTTCTTGGAGCAACTGTCCCCGAGCAGCACCCTCTGGGACCTGCCTGAGAGGAAGGAATGGAGCCACTGCAACACAATACCTCCGATTCCTAACCCCCTCAGGCGATCCAAGAAGATGCCATGATCTATCATATTGGTGGCCAAATATATAGATTTATGGTTCCCTCTCCACAGCATGATGAAGTAGCTTGTGATGTAGGTTTACCTGCTTCCCCCTTTCTTTGTTTTGCTCAGTAAGAGATTCTGGATGCAGCTGCTGTTTGCCTTGCCTGTTGTACAGTGGAATTTTCTGGAGAATCCCATTTTCCCCCAGCTCAAGCTTTGTTTATTTCATTGTTTACTGCAGACACATTGCTGCCACCTGACACCAAACATCTGTATTTCTCCAGTCCTCCTTCACCATCCTCCCAATGCTGATGCTGCTGAAAACAATGTCCATCTAAAGCAGGGGTAGGCAACCTTTCCCCTTTAAGGGCCGAGGGACTTCAGTTCTCAGAAGCCTCAGCCATGTTGGCCAATAGTCCCATGTTGGCCAATAGCTCCTGGGATTCTGGGAGCAGAAGTCCCTCAGCCCTTAAAGGGGAAAGGCTATCTACCCCTGATCTAGAGGGAGGACAAAGAAGAAAAAGGGGTCTGGCCATGTGTAAAAAGAACAATAATTGGGAAAACCCCAGCACTCAACCCCATGACAGTCATAACTCTGGGGGGAAGCAGACAAGGGACTCTGGGATGCTGTGGGACGGTGCGCCGCGGGACCGAGGCATCTGCACCACAGCGCACCGTCGGTGCCCCTGAAAGGAGTGCTAAATCAGTGCTCCTTTCAGAAGTCAGTGAAAGTGCACCCCAAAAGCATAGGGCGCACTTTCACTGACTTATCCGCCGCAGCGTGTGCGGACACTGCGGCGGGAGGTTGCCCTCGGAGCGCCGGCCGTGTGGAGGGCTAGCTGCTCCGAGGGTAACCTCAGGAGGAGGAAGGGGCACCGAGCGTGCGGCAGCCCCTCCTCTTCCCTGCCTCCAGGACGCCTCAATTAGCCATCTGCCGAGGCCCTCTGTAACCTCCAAATGAATCAAGGAAAGTACTTTAAAATGAATACACCAAAAATGTATTTGTGCAATAATCAAAACTATTTATAAAACCTTAAAATGATCAATTATAGGTGTTTCAAAAGAGAATGTGTGTAAAATGCGTGTATACCACAATGTGGTATATAATACAATAGAAAAATTAGAACAATAGATTGCAGAATAACTGAATATACTGATACATGGCATCCAGATGTGAATCCAAGAATGATACAAGCAACTCAAACAAGATGATAACAATGTCCATTCCTGGGATTTTAACTGATAGGTCTTCTTCAGATTGTTATATTCAATCAATATTGTAGTAGTCTTTCTTTGTAAAAGCCTTTGTAAAAATCTTTTTTTTTTTTACAAAGTCACCTCATTTTTTTGTAAAAACCACTATCAGAGGCTTTTTAAGCTGGGGTATGCCTGTCTAGAATTGCACCATGTTTCTCAGCCTGTTAAATGGGTTTATCTGTAGTGTAGACTGACTTCAGAGTCATTCTACCTGCCCAGATTTGAATGAAATGAACTGATTACACTGGAGGGTATGCCAAAGGACAAAGAGTAACCTTGATAGTCAATGCAGCAATCAGATTAATGGGTTGTTTCATCTTTGTGTGTTGGGTTCTCTGCTAAGCAAGCTCTCCCCTTGACAATAACCAACTCCCATATTGTTTCTTAGGATAGATTTATTGAAAAGAAAGAAGACATCACATAACAGGCACACTACGACTTTGCATTGTTGGATCTGAAATTACAGTTTACAAGCCAAGCATTTATACAGTTTATTTAAGATCCCACCTCCAAGTTCCAATTACAGGCGCCATTGGTTATTTTGAATCAAAAGTTCTCACTAAGACAACTCTCTCACCAGCATGTTGTTTACAGTAGTATTTCAAAACATCACATTCTTTCACACAGGAGAATTGTGTTGTTCCCATGTTGTCCCTCTCACTGAAACTAATTGACTTTCAGACATTTGGAACCATAAACATGTCTCTCTTCTCAGGCTAACAGTTTCATGTCTGGTTTTAGCATGAACAACCTCACAGTCTCACCAACACTCCCCCCCCCCTTATCCCAAGGATTGAAATAAGATCTTAATTCACTGAATCAATCAAATATATATATATTCATCCTTATATCATATAACATATAAGTCAAGCATTGATTCCCTTATTAGGTCTCATCAGACAATTAAACACTTCCATTTAAAGCATCCTCCTTTCATCTAGATTTGACACTTCCCTTCTTGTACAACTGACTTCTCTTAACACACCATCCATATACCTTAACCATTTATAAGCTCTTTCTATAATCCATCATTCCCGCCTTGGAACAGACCATTTAATCTTCTACTTAATCTATGGTTGCAATATCCATCAGTATGCTCATAATACACACAAAACCTAATCAAACAAAACTCAACTATAACCCCAGGGTTCTATAACCCTACAAGGTGGTATGATCAATAAGGGTTATTGAATGTGTTTTTATTACCTTATTGGGCCTATCCCATTCAGAAGGTAGATGGACCATTCAGATACTCATGTTGTCTATGACTTCTGACTTTATAACAGCTCTCCTTTCTTGTGGTTTTGATATAACCAAAATCTGCTTCATTTTTAACATTTTCCATGCTGTGGAATTAGAATTAGTTAATATCATTGATGAAGAATACTAAGAACTGCAGAATTATTACCGGTATGGTGGGATTAAACACAACGAGATAAGGTGCATTGACCTGTAGTAATAAAAAAATTCCCCATCTTACCAAACCATTCTCATGGACACTTCTTGGGACATGGCAAGTGTCCAGCATTTAGCTCTCTGAAATAGCTGGAGCTCATCAAGATATGTTGTCAAGATCCCACAGTGGATGTTAATTCATGGTATGATCTTAGTTCTTCTGCAAACAGCTGTGGAATGTACAGTATTTTCCATTACTTCTGAATGGCAGCAGAGGTGTCAAGATAAAAAGTGTTTTCTTTCTCCTCTCCCTGTTCTTATGCAGAACTTCGGCTTCACTCTTTAACTACTCTACTTCAAAGGCTTGACAGTTTGACAGGAGTAATACAGCAAACCTTCACTTTACAGCTATCTCAGAAATGAAAATGGCTCATAATTCCAAAATGTCTGAAACTCTGAAAAGTTCTCTCTTCCAATCCACTTGTTGTCTTCTCTCTTGTTTCCCCAGCTTCATGACAGGTGATCATTACCATTGTAAGAATACTGCACTGCAGAAGTATTGTTTGAAATGGCTTATAACTTATTTTCTGTAAAGCTTCATACCACCGATCTAACTTTTGGAAGATCTTCTTTTCATTTAGAGCTTTTGTCTGCACTGATATGTAATGACACCTCATTTTTCTTTGTGAAAAAGAGAGCTACAACAGGACTCGCTTGATTCTAGAGATGGAAAGTTTGCATTCACTGGATTTTTTTTAAATGAATATATCCAATTCTTTTAATACAAGGCTATTAATTAAAGTGTGACTGTATCGTCTACAGTTTATCATCATTGGGAAGAAGCCTAAGTGGCATTTCTTTTTTTAACCTTGTCAAATTGTGTGCAAATAAGTGAATGCAAATAAAAACGTAAATTTGAAAAATATGCACAAACATACTTTGTTCAATGGGAAAATGTATAAAAAATGTGTACATGGAGCAAATGTATTTAAATGCATGTACCAAAATATGTTCATATTTCCACATGGTGGAAAAAACAGTCTCACAACATTACAAAACAAGGATTGGAAAAAATCAAGTGGGACCCAGAGAAATGCAACCAAACTGAGACAGAGAGATTACACATCCATACTTACTTCCACCTGTGTGTGTGTGCCTTCAAGTCATCTGTAAACATATGTTTCATAGGGTTTTCTTAGGTAAGGAATATTCAGAGGTGCTTTTGCCAGTTACTTCCTCTGAAATATAGCCTACAACACCTTGTATTCATTAGTGGTCTCCCATCCAAGTACTCACCAGGGCTAACCCTGCTTAGCTTCTAAGATCCACTTAGATATTACTAGATCCAGTGCCATCTAGTGACTAATCCATAAAACCGCACTTTCCATATGCCTGTATTAATATATTGAACCTGTATTTATTTATCTCTCACTGTACTATCCATATGCATGCCTTCCATAAAATATAATATGTCCTTAAAACCTACGTAATGGCATCTACCTGGAGTACAATGGTGACATTTGAAATATACATTTTGAATATTCGTTTTGCATATCTATATTTACTTCTATACAGATCCGGTACAAGATTTTGCTTTTCCCCTCGCTTCAGTGGCTGCATGCATTACGTTCTAATTGAATTTTAGCATGCTTATGTTCATATATGATGAATGCTTCTTCATAAATATTTACAATGATGTGAGAGCAGTTCCTCCGTGGTGCAATCCTACTCAACTTTGTTTAATCTGTGACAGTCAAAACCTTGTGACCAAGGCCAATCATTTAAAAGTGAGCATAATCTTTTAGTATCAAACCAGACAATTCCCTCTCCTCATCTTAATTTCAGTTCTGTGATTCTAACTAACGTTCTATGAACTAACGTTCCATGAAAGAGACTAAACAGCATGCAGAATTCTGAAGGCACCAGATTGTTAAATGCCAAATATTGGGAGAGTCCCAGAGACATGGAATGTGTACAGCAGGGGTAGGCAACCTTTCCCCTTTAAGGGCCGAGGGACTTCAGCTCCCAGAAGCCTCAGCCATGTTGGCCAATAGTCCCATGTTAGCCAATAGCTCCTGGGATTCTGGGAGTTGAAGTCCCTCGGCCCTTAAAGGGGAAAGGTTGCCTACCCCTGCCTTACTGGAATGAACAGGAAGCTATTGTGGTCAAGATAGTAGCTGACACTTAGGTTTATAATGGGAAGATTTCAGAAACATGAGAAAACAGATTTCCAGGTTTGAACAGTGATTGTTGTTGAACCTATCATGGGGGTTTCTTGGCAAGTTTCTTCAGAGGGAGTTTGCTCCTGCTATCTTCTGAGGCTGAGAGGGTGTGACTTGCCCAAGGTCACCTAGTGGGTTTCCATGGCTGAGCTGAGATTAGAACCCTGATCTCCAGAGTCATAATCCAACACACAAAACACTACAACATGGTGTCTCAACTACCTGTTATTTAAACCAATGGAAAAATGTCTCCCTACTTATCCAATGCTGGTAAAACATGGAGAAATATGCAAGTTGAGATGCATACACTCCAGTGAGTTATTCACTATCTGACACTATCAGTGACAACCTTAAGAACAGATTTAATAAATTGTGTGGTAGGTTTGCCTGTGTCTTATTCAGTGATGTAAGGTAGTCCACCTATCAAGGACCATAATTAAAAATATTTGCCAAAATCCTACATCACAGGTGTAAGTAACTATGAATGTTTAAATATGCCTCATCTCCTGATCCAACTCCCCAAACCTACTTTAACAACCAGTAGTCTCATCAAGTGATGGAGGTCTCTTCTGCTGACAAGTGAGACATAGCAGGATGATATTTCCAACTCCCCTCTCCACCTACAGATCTCCAGTATGATGAGGAGTTGCAACAGGGTTCCTGCTTCAGATTGTCACACCAAATATTGCTGGCAAGGGGGAGCTGGAAATGTCATCCTGATCCACCCTATATCACTTGATGTGGCTGCTGGCTAAGGTAGGCTTTTTGAGAGGGATATTTGCAAGTATGGCAATACCATCACAATTGTAAATATGGACCTTGTCTAAATACAGAACAGTTATGGATATGGCACTCTAGGCTATGAATCCATAACTGCAATGTAGGATGCTTGCCATGCTTCCACTCTTCCCGCCCCACACTCTGTACTCATGTTTCTTCTTCTATTCTCAATTTATTCTTCACGCCTCAAGAAGGCTCACACATCTAGCAGGCTTCCTCATATCAACTGTTAATACAATGAGCAACTGAAAGAGCAATGCTGAAAGATTGCACCAAGCTGATATTTGAGTGAGAATAGTCTGGATGGAATTTGATTCACTGCTGCAAGCTGTCTGCCAATCCTTGTGTCATCAACTAATATTTTGTTCACAGCCAGAAATCCAGAAGACCCTGAATGCTAAATATTCACCTTGCAAAATGAGGAGGACAGGTTTCTTCACAAAGTCAGCCAGTCAAAGAGACCTATATATTATGCCCTTGACACAGAGTTTACAAGACCCTCAATAATAATACCTTGGACAGAATGGCCAAACCTTTAGCAGCTGTAATAGGAAATAAATTTAACATTTAGTTTGCTAACTATACCCAACAGCAGTGTTGACAACCTGATGCCTAGAGAAAGCCCATAAGCAGGAAGCTTACATTCTTCCAGTAAGCACTTGTTGAAATTGATACTCTTGCTTTCCAATTGGTGGCAATCTATACGGCCACAAGACTACTTGGTATTTGTGAATGCATTATATTGTTGCTTTTACAAGGATTGATTGATTGATTGATTGATTGATTTATGTTCTATCTTCCTCACAGGGCAGGATCCAAAATGGCTTACAATATGAATTAAAACAAAATACAGCTAGAAACCATGTACATTAAAGCAGAATTTAAAACAATTGAACAAGCGATCATACCATACTCAAGCAATGAATTGAATCAGTTTTCAAAAGGTAATAAGTAAGGAGAGAAAGTACAAGGCCCACTACCCAGCAAACCTGTGGCCAAAAGTAAATTTGAGTAGAATGGCATTTGGTGCCAGAGGAAGCAAAACAAGAGGAGCATCTAGCAGGACTCCTATGGAAGGGACCAAGAAAGCCCTCTTTATGTCCTCACCAAATGTGCCTGGGAGGGCAGTAAACCAAAAAGAGAACCTTCCTCAAAAGATATTAAAACCTGTGCAGATTCATTATGGGAAGATATGGTCTTTCAGACAGTCTACAATAACGGGATTTAAACCAGAAAAAACCTGGAAAAGCGGATTGATTTTCAGACGATGTCTGACATTAACCCGGACAGAAAGTGGAAAAAACCTGCAAAAGAGGATTGATTTTCAGACGACATCGGGGTTAATGAGCATTAATCTGACATTAACCTGGACAGACAATTGACAAAACACACTGCTTTTTACTTTTGGAAAATCCCGAAAGTAAAAAAAACCAGTGCATTTTGTTGACTTTCCATCCGGGTTAATGTCATGTTAATACTCATTAACCCTGATGTGCCTGAAAATCAACCTGCTTTTGCGGGTTTTCCCCATGTTTTAAATCCTGTTTCTGCATGGGATTTGGGCACTTTGCCTCCCATGTGATAAACTCCTAAGTAAAAGAAAGAAGCTTGTAGAATAAGCTTTTGTAGACATGAGATGCATCTGAGACAGTAGGCTCAAGTCTATGAAAGCTCATGCTACCAGCTTCTTTCTTTCAATGTCTCAAAGGTGCTACAAGATTCCTTGTAGAAAAAAGAGGAAATAACTGTAATTTGTTATTTCTAATCCTCACTCTGTTTTCTCAGAACTGTATGACAACTCCAGAATTCCATCAGTCACATTTTATTGTAGAGACAAACCTTGTACAGTATGACAAATGGAATCAGTCAAAAGCACATGCCAACAGATGAGGAATAAAGACACTTAGGCCAAATCCAATCAATTCATCAACCCTATTGTTTACCAGATTGAAATCTTCATGACTTCATTTTGTTTACAACAACAACAACAACCAACAATCTATGATCTGACAGCAGCCTAGAGGCACCAATGAGAAATGAGTACATCAGCCCTAACTGCAGCTTTCTTTCAAAAGTTTGGGGAAGTGTGTCACCTAGTGTATGAAAATGATATGGTCATTTAGCCAAATTAATTAAAATTTAAAATATTAATAAATTTTAAAAGGAAGACCCTTAAAGTTGCATGCTCCTGTGTCCACTTAGTAGGCAAGAATAGTTTCAGCTGTTTACATTTTACACTTGCGGAGCTAGGGAGGATGCACACAAAGACACATATGCACCTCTTCTCCCTTTGTTAATATAGTTTGTAATTTTATGCATGGCTTTTTGGTGTTTGCATGCTTTATTGTGTTCTATGAAGATTGTTTTGCCACAGTGGGTTCTGTGTGAGGAAGGGTGGGATATCAATAAAAACAATATTTCTCCATTTTGAGTTGTATAATCCTTGTTGTAATACTTGTTCTGAATGATACAGTATGTCTTTAGAGATTGCTTATCTGAATCACGTAATAGACATTTCCAGTAATCATACTTGAGAAAGAGTTACATTGATTGAAGGGGGAACTATCAATAGGATCTCTAGAAAAGTACAGCCCTAGGGATGACTAACTTGGCAGGTCAAAATTACATTCCAAAGTCTTCTGCCAATTATTTTCAGTGCTTTGCTTCACTTGTATGTGTGCTTATCTCAAAATTTCAGCCTAAAAAGCTCTGGAAGGTTTATTTTTTGAAGATCAACAAGGTAGGTTCTACATTAAAATATAATATAACATAGTTATACATATTCTCCTTGCATCATATATATTTTCCCTTGAAACATGTAAGAAGTGGTGATTTTGAAGTTTGGACCAAAGGTGCACTTTCTAGGAGATCAGAAGCAGACGTGCAGGAAATACGTTGCTAAGCTGTGGTATATAGAATCATACAATCTGAGTTGGAAGGGATCAGAAGAGCCATCTAATCCAACCCCCTGCCATGCAGGAATACGTAACTAAAGCATTTGTGATGGTGCCCATCCAACTCTATTTAAAACTAGTGCAGAGAAAATAGGGTTATGCAACAAGGTGGCATGTAAGCATGGTTAAGTAGCACCCCCCCAGGAAACACTTGGCCAGTGTGTGTGTGTGTGTAACAGAGGATATTGATCCTGGACACAACTAGAAATTAAAATGGGAAAAGAGAGGAAAGGAGGTAGGAGCCAGCTGTCCATAGCCATGCAATCATTGTATACATTATTAGACCCATGCCTTTACAATAGTGCCATATCACAGATGGGAGGTCTATACCTAGAAAGAGGAGTGGAGTGACCCACAACAGATTTACGTATTGGATTATTTGCAGTTTGAGAGACCCCAGACAAGAACAAAAAATGCCCCCGATACCATGGGAGAACACATGTATTATCTGGATCATCTGAAGGCCAACTACACTGACCTGTGATGCACAGCTCCATGAAGGGAATTACAGTACCTAGATGGGTTTTGCCCTTTAGTTTTAACCCAAACATTCAGCTCTGTGAAATACAGAAGAACAACCAGATATGAAAGCTTTGCTGTTTATTATGCCCCACTTTTCTTCTGAGGGAATCAAGGCACTAGGCATGGTTCTTCTCTTTCACAGTGTTACCCTGCGAGGTAGTTTAGGTTGACTGAGAGTGACTGGGCTATGGTCAGCTGGTGAAGATAGCTGAGTGGAGTTTTGAACCTAGATCTCTCTAGTTTAGTACAAGAGTCTTACTTCTACGTCACAGCGACAGCAATAAGAGAGACTGGCAAGGTGTATATACACTTATTTTACATTATTTTGTGAACATTATTCAATATCTCTGTGATCCATTAACAGTTCACAGATGCAAACAATCTTTCCCTCCCCCTCTTTAAGTTCTGATTGTTAGGGAACATGCATTTGAGTGGCAAAGATTTTTTTCCTGCCATGGCAAAAGGTTTTGACTGAGATATTTTTCTTTAAGACAAGTTGTGATGGAGAATTTGCTCCTTAATTAAATGGTATAAAACTAGTGAACAGGGAAATTAAATTCTTGCTGAAGCAATTTTACAGAGGGGTTGAGCCCACACTTGTGTCTGTGACAATGAAGGAAGAAAAAACATTGCTTTATTTTGAAAATTTAGTATGCTCTGCCTTTCTTTCTTTATATTTTTCTAAAGGTACAGATATTCTCATGGTATTCTGATCCTTCAATAGACCAGTTTACAGCCTGAGATCTCATATATTAAGACTGATCACCTAAGAAGCAAAATATAGGTGCTAATGCCCTTGAATCCCATTTTGGGAGAAAGGCAGGATATAAATCCAATAAATATTAAATAAATGTCTCAAATTTTACATTGGTTTCAGGCTTTCTTTCTATGGAACAGGTTGAGTCTCCCTTACCTGGAATTCCAAAATCCCAAATACCCCAAAATTCAAAATTGTCTACATGGGTAGCTGATGCCTTTGCTTTTTGATGGTTCAGTACACAAACTTTGTTTCATGCACACAATTATTAAGTATATATGTATTAAATCTTACCTTCAGGCTGTGGGTATAAGGTATATGCAGAACATAAAAGAATGTCCAGTTTAGACTTGGGTCCCATCTCCAAGATATCTCATTATGGAAATATTTTATTTTATTTTATTTTTATGCCACCTTTCTCCCAAAAAGAGACCCAAGGTGGCTCACAAGATACAGATATTCCCAAATCTGGAAAAATCCAAAACACTTGTGGTCCCAAGCATTTCAGATAAGGGAGACTTAATTTGTATGCAATATTGTGCCTCTCTCTTTTCAGTGCAACATAGTGAATACATTTGATTTATTTTCACTGTTAAGTATGGGGCAAAAAAGGGAAAAGATCAGGCACAGTCATATAAAATGAAAATATTCTGTGTGACACACCATTTTACTTCTCTAAATGGACAAGCTACAGCTTGGCCAAGATATTTAGTTGCCAAATGCGAAGGCCAAGATGAAGTCTCTCTTCATTCCATGCACAAAACTGACAGCCAGCCCTACACCTGAAGGCATCTGGCTATCTTAGGGGCCATAGAGTGATCTATGAGTCTCACACAGACATGCTGGCTTCCATGTCAGAATCTGTTCTAGGATTTAGCTTGAATCTACAGGTTCTGTCCAAGGTGCTGAATCTATTTTGGGGAGAAAGCTTTTATAGTTCAGACTACAACCCAGAGCAGATTCAACAGCCCACTAACATTGGAGGCACACAGTGCCACTGGATAAGAAAAAGAAAAAGAAGAGAGTGAAAGAGGAGCAGGGATAAGACAATCTTAATGGAGGGGTAAGAGACCTGTGACACTATAGATGTTGGTTTTAGTGGGCTTTTTTTCGGGTGGTGAGGCCGTGTTATAGAAGAATGTATTCCTAACATTTCACTTACATCTGTGGCTGACATCTTCAGAGAAAGATGGATGTTGTTGAACTCTCTTCAGGACCAGTCAGCATGGTCAATGGTCAGGGATAATGAAAGTTGTACTCTGAGGATGAGAGAATGTGACTTGCCTAAAGACACTGAGTGTTACAGTGGCACTTCAAAGGGTATTGTTAACATACAAACACAGTGTAACTTGTTACATATTTATTATTGGAAAGATATGAGTATAAATAACTATTTATTTATGACTAGTTACTTCCATGGTTTGGACATGAATCTTATAATGGTCACTTCCTATGTTCTTGATCATGCTCTTAGTCACTTTTGGAGAAGGGGACAGGGAAAAGATTTCATAAAAATTTCAGTCCCTCCCCAGTTCATCTCTGTCATAATAAAATCTGATAATGTCTGATTCATTCAGAGTTTGGAGATATTACTTTTTTGGACAACAAACCCCCACATTTCTCAAGGGGTATTGAGAGTTGTAGTCCAGAAAAATACCCTTTTCCTCAAACTCTAGAATCATCTTATAAAACAATGACAGATTCCTTTTTATCTCTTCCTTGCCTGCACTTAGAGACAATATTATTTGGAATTTCAGTAATCCCTTTCCTTTACACAACAGACAAGGAAGGACAAGTAACTGGCAATTTTCTAGGAATCCTAAACACAACAGCAAAACAGGAAACACGTGGCAATTCTGTGTGCTTGATGGCAGGAGGTATAATGGTAGAAAAACACTGCAATCTTCAACTTTCTAAAACCCTCCTGGGAAATAAAAACAATTGACTTCACACTATCCATGTCTCCATTTTCTGAAAGGACACATCTTTCTGACATAAACTAGTCTAAGGATGTTCTGGTTTTCTGTGCTAGAGATTAAGGCAAAAAGAAAATGATTTTTAACCTGAAATGGTCCATAAAATGTATCAAACCAATACCATTATTTATGAAATTGAAGATTTTCACAAAAATTTGCTTTTGGTTTGCTTTTAAATGGATATTCCTGCAACTCTGATTGCCTTACTATGAAGTGTATATGGTTAATATTAAGTGCTTATGGTTAATATTTCTATGAAGTATATATGGATACTTGAGATACACATGGGAGAAGATGAACCCCACATTATCTAGGATTTTTTTTGGAGCGGGGAAGTAAGCCTGAGGGGGACAATGAAACTCTCTGCTATTCCGTAGTGCATTTCTTTATTATGGAAGATATATGCAGTTTAATTTTATCTACATACAGACACTGAAAAACTCTTGTGCATTTGCAAATCTTCCAGAAGTTTTCAGTTTTCTTTCTAATGAGAGTTTAGTTAAAACACCAACAATATTAAATAGTCTGATGACTGAAGCTAGCTTGTTGCAAAAAAGAATACAATGAACCACCTTCAAAGTACTTAATGAAAATTAACAACAAACATATTTTGGATATAAGAAGTAATATAAAAAAGTACTATAGTGGCCCCTCATTTGCTGGGGTTAGGGGTGTAGGACCCCCATGAATGTGGAAAAATCAGAAATAAAAAACCAAAACCTTTTTTTTTACCTAAAAGAACACCTCATTAAGAATCTCCAGGTCCTCCAGTGAATTCTATGGTCAACATCTGGCAGAGAGAAGTGTTTTCTTTAGGAACTTCTAGGTTCCCCGGCACAACTCTATGGTCAACTTCTGGCGTAGTTGCACTAGAGGCAAGACATTCATGTGATTCATGAGAGAACATATTAATCAAACCCACAAATAATCAAATCTGCAAAAATCAAAGCAGCAAATGTGGAGGGCCAACTGAGTACCATCAGTTGGTTGATGTGTGAAGAACAGACATGTCAATGTGTCACGTGTTGGCTCTCCTTACATTTTCCGCAGAATGGTCCTTTGTGTCCTGCCTGTAGGAAGGCAGTTGTTAAATGAGAGTATTGTGACAAAGCACTATTTACCCAGCTATGCTTCTACCAGTACATTTTTGATGTAGACTATGCAAAGCAAAACTTCCTAATCAGGAGAAAGATTCATCGAAGAGCCAGTTATTCTTGAATAGTGAGACCGAGGAAATGCAAAGGGGGAAAAAAAAGGGAGGGGAAGCTGCAGAATTGTGGTTGGCCATGAGCAGCTGCTCTGAAGTGAACCTCAGCAAACTTTTTCAGATATTCAATATAGTAAAATCTGTGAGAGATCCCAGTACTTAAACACTGTATTTAGATAGAATGGGTTTCTTTGATTTCTTTTACCATCAGGTTTGTCCTGTGAAAGAGGACAGAAATCTAAAGGTGAACCAAATTCAAAGTTCATATTGATACAGCATTAAACCCTGGTGGGTGGGTGTTACCATCATGTCACACAGCAAAGCACAATCTTCTCATGTCTCTCATACTACACAGATATAACACTGTGATACCACTTAAACTGTCATAGCTGCATCCTACAGTATCCTGGGGTTAGTTGTTTTGTGAGGCAGTAGAGCTCTCAACACAAAATCTTTAAATGAGACAATATGAAGCTATAGGATGGAATCATGGGAGTTAAAGGTGATATCAAAATGTTATAATTGTGTGATATGAAAAGACTATGGCTTAGTCCAATTGGATCTACTATTGCTTTGACTAGCAATTAGATTTCAACCTAGAAGTGTTAATTAAGTGCACAAGTGCACACACTATTTCAGGGACCGGCAACCTATGGCCTGGGGGCCGGTTAAGGCCCCGGTCCCTGGACTTACTGGCCCAGTCCGAAGGTTGCCGCCGCTGCGCACTGCCATCGTGGCATGTTTTTGCCGCTCTGCGGCCATGCTCACCACGATCGGCATTTTGGAAATCAAAATGGTGGTTGCGACGCATTTGCGCATGCGCAGTACTCTTGCACATGCGCAAACGCGTCACGGCTGCAATTTGGATTTCCAAAATGGCAGCTGTGACATGCGCTGTGACGGCTGCGGTCACGCGCGCTGTGGCAGTGGCCATGGTAGCAGCTGCGGTGGCAGCATGCGCAGGGGGGTCGCGTGCGCGCCGCCATTCCCCCTCCCCTTGGCCCAGCCGAGACCTGGGCTATGGGAGACTGGCCCAAGTCTCAGAAAGATTGCCTGCCCCTGCACTATTTTATAGAAGGATCTAGACCAACAGTTCATTGCGGGATTCTGCTGGAAGTTGACCATAGAGGCATACTGGAAGACCAAGAGTTTCCTAGAGAAAATACTTCTCCAGGCATTTGTAAATCTTTCAGCAAGATTATGTGGTGAACCTCTGGCAGATGTGGACCATAGAATTGTGCTGGAGGACCTAGAGATTCCTAAAGAGTTGTTCTCTCAGATTTTTTTTTTAAATAGTGCTCTTTTATTAGTTTAACACTGGTTTAACACTTTCACCAGGATCCTGCACTCCTATCCCCAGAGAATGTGGAGGCCCCACTGCATTTCCTATCTGTCAACATCTGCATCCAGATTGCCTGCCTCCATGCTCTCACTGATGAGGTCATTTGCACCCAAATAGGCAGAAAGTGATGCCTTATCATGTATTTTGCCCCTCTCTTCCCACTCCTGGGAGATCAAAGTAACTACTTATGATTAAGGAAAGTAAGAGTGTTATTGCACATGAAAACAAAGTGGAAATGGAGCCAGAGAGCAGTGGCTTTCTCTATGCTTTACACCATATGATGTTGTAGTGCTTCAGTTGTCAAAGCATATCTTTTGTTTAGCTGGGAAAATATCCATTCAACAAAAGGCATGCTTTTATGACAATTTCCTGCAGGAAGAGAACTGAAGTGCTACGACTTCATGAAGTAAGGAATGGAGAAAGTGCTACTCTCCAGTTCCCTTTCAACTTTGCTTTCTTGTGTGACAAGGTTCTAAATTTGCTTCTCTCAAAGCTCTTCCTTCCATCAGGAAATACATTAGCATGCTGAGCAGTTAAGACCAAGCTGAGAGTAACAGGAGGAAATTGTAAACAGAAAGATTTCATTCTAAATAAGATGTTATATCACATTATGAAAATATCCTATTCATGGATGTTTCTTTAGGTGCAATCGTTACAAAAATATTTTCAACCAGCTTTGAGTCAAACTGGATAATCCCTTACTACTCACAATTAATCCTTTTTTATTCCCAGGTCACATTCTGGGATGAGAGAGGGAATTCCAGACTTTGCTAAGTCTCAACCATCATTCCAAATGTCAAAGACCAAATTCCTCAACAGGATCTCCTTTAATGAATGTGCATTCAGATCTTATCCTTTTACACTTTTGGCCTTGAAAACATGCCCCACTGAGTAAGGGGTGTTTTGAGATTCTCAGGAGAGTCTATGGGCCTTTGCAGACTGCTAGAAATAGTGCAAATTGAGTCCACTTTAACTGCCCAGGCCCAGTGCTAGGGAATCATGGGAACTGTATTTTTTTCCCTGAGAATTGAGCCTTCTCTGTCAGAGAGCTCTGGTGCCATAATAAACTACAGTTCCCATGATTCCCCAGCACTGAGTCAGGGCAGTTAAAGTGGACTCAATTTGCACTATTTCTGGCAGTCTGCAAAGGCCCAATGTCAGCTTTTTAAAAATTTTGTTCTCATAGGAAGGAACAAATAATTCCATTTTCTCCTTGCTGAGAGATTTGTCTTTGAAAACAATGCAGTTTTCAAAGGTGTTCTCACAGTTTAGCATTAATATCTGAAAGACACCTTCTCTTGAAGTGTCTTCTGCCCTTGTTGATCCTCAATGCTCGTCTTCTCATGAGCCTTTGTTATAGGGATGCCTCAAGAGCTTTAGAAAGAATCATTTCAGAATGGCTAGCCTGATATGTTTCAAGATATTTGAACTGTTATATGTCACATCAAATATTACTGATTTAATTTAATTTTAAGATAGCAAGGCCCCAGTGCTTGTGAACAAGCTTGGCACTTTGCAATGGCATTTCCACACAGGGTGACACCTGGTGTGTGTGTGTGT
>JAIPUX010001232.1:157111601-157130156 GCA_020142125.1 Phrynosoma platyrhinos | reverse complement strand
ATAAAAGGCTGCAATATATAGTGAAATCTTCCCCCAGTACTGAATTTCCAGTGTGTCTGTGAAATTATGGATTTTTCCTACCATTTTAATAACACAGACACTGCTGCTTGCTGGGGAGTGATTCAAATGATTAAGATGTTGCTCTTGCTTTAGGAAGAAGGCAAAGGAGGGTGCACTTGACCTGCAACCCTCAGATCTTCCTCCACCCATCCCAGCTGACACATCCACATATTTATTGTCTGATTTATCTTATCCTCTCCCCTTTCTACTAGTAATTGGCTAGAGGCAACAACTCCTCCTCCCAAGACTTGACAGTTTCAGGGTGGGAGGATGGACCAGCAAGAGCTGGTGTACATAATTTCCTTGTCCACATACTTGTCTATTTTGATGAAAATAATAAAAAATGGGACCCCTCACTCTTTGTTTATAAATGTCCTATTCCCAAGCTGGACTCATGAGCCCTGAAATCTCCATCATTTAGAAGCAAGAGGGTCATGTAGGAAATTGATGATCTTTTGTTCTTCACACCCCTGTCTTTTCCTTTTGGTTTAACATACAGATATGAAGGGGACTTCCTGCTTAATTTACAATTATTAATTAAGAAATTCCTTATTTAAATGACAGACTCCTCATAAACATCCAAAATTCCTGTTGACTCAATTTCACATATTATTCCTTTTGATAAATCAATTAGAATAAGCATAGCCATCTCTGGAACAGCCCAAAGGTGTTGATGAATGGTAGATAGAGAGGACATGTTTTGATCTATGATGTCAATGTTCCCAGTTTTAAAAGGGTCTAAAAGCTGGACTCTAGGAACCATTCAATGTTGCATTTTGAACTTTTCCAGGTGGACTTATTTCTGCAGAAATAAACTGATTTTCTACACCTTGTTTGTGTCATTTCTGCTAATTCAGACCAGGCAACAAATCTCACACTTGTGACACAACTACTTAATCCTTTAGTTTCCCCAAGAGCCCACATAAAGATGCATGTTCCTGGGACAGAGTGCAGCATGTAAAGAGAGAAGATGGATGCCTCTCCATCATCCTACAAAACCAGCAGTCCAGTAGGTCAGGGCCAGGGTGTCTTCTTCTCACCCAAGATTCTACTCATCAGTGTTTTCTGACATCCAAGAAAAAACACTTTCATCTGTGGTAGCATTTTGATTGAATATTACATCCATGTCTGGTCAGGCTGCCTAGTAAATCAATGGCATTAATCTTTTATTAACTAGGTTCTGAACTAAAGATTCTGATTGATTAAATAGTCAGCCCACAATATTCATGGATTTTTTTTATCCATGGATTCAACCATCCATGGCTTGAGAATATTGTAAAATTATATACATTCCAATATGCAAACCTTGATTTTGCTACTTTACATACCATTTTACCATGCCATTGTATTTAATGGAATTTAAACATTCACATATTTTGGTATCCATGGGGGGGAGGGGTCATGGAACCAAACCCCAGCAGATACCAAGGGCCCATTGCATAACAGGATAATGGCAGTATACCATTATCATACCCCTGGATCTTGAGGCCTTGGTAAATTGTACCCTTCTTTCTATGCCTTTCTCAGGACATTATCACACGGGGGAAATCTATAGCTTATCCCACACAAATCCCCCCCCCAAAAGTGCACTTAACGCGTCACGATTTCACAAGACGTCACACAGAAACTGACATTAAAGTGGTCACAAAGCGGTGTTATCCGAGATCTTTTTAATTTTGGGAGTTTAGAGAAAATGCATTTGCGATATTACATTAATTTTGCATTTACTGTAATGTGAAATTCAAATTCGCACAAACAAATCTCCTTTACCGTATTTTCCTGATTTTCCCATGGGTCTGTGGGGTTTCCCATGGTTCTGTGGGGTTGTGTTTACTTCCTGTTTACTTCCTGTTTTTCTTGGGCAAAAGAAAAAGCACAGCAAGAACGGGATTACTGTAATGTCGATAACATGCGGCCAACAGAATGACGAAACAGAGTCGCAAAGGAAGTGAAGCAAGCAAGATCCCTCAAATGTGGCGAGCATACCTCTACCTGCGCATATGCAAGGAAACCATTTCTAGCACATTTACGGGTTTTTCTCACTTGTGAATGAAAGTTAAAAACTTTTTTTTTTTGCTTTTAGCGTGATTCTGGCTTTATTTTAATTATGTGTGATATTCTTTTATGCAATTAAGGTCTATTTTTGCTTTATTTTCAGGATGCTTCATTTCCACTTTATTATCTCTTTAACAACAAAACTGGCCCACATGTGATAATGTCCCAAGTGCATCCCATGTTTCTACTTTGTCTCATTTTCCTTCCTTCACAGAAAAGGAAGAAAGGAAAGAGAAGCAGAAGAAGCTGTTTGTGATCTTGGTGTGACTCACATTAGTTTGGCTTGTGGCCCAGTTTTTTTTGGCAATCCCAATCTCCCAGTTGGAACCAGTAGTCTAGCCAACTATTTGACACAGTGTGAGAAGGTGGGCTTGCAAGGAGATTATATATGCAATCCATGTAGTGTATCCAAAAGCAAAAACATTGTTTTCTTTTTCTTTGAAGTGTTGCTTGAGCTCATGAGCATTTGAGAATGGGGAGAAAATGACAAAAATGTGCTAATTTACCTGACTTATATTTGTAATTAACAATGTAGTACTATCTTCTGGTTCCATTTAGGGTGTAAATTTTCTAAGACTAAATAAACTAATGGCAAAAAAGGAAGAACAAGATGGTGTAAAATTGGATGAATTGGTATTTTACACAGTTCATCTTTTGCGTGGGGATATTATTTTACTTAATGGTTTAGGTTTGGAATACCTTTATTTCATGTACTCTAATTGGATCCCCTTTCTCTTGGGAGGAAAAAAATAAAAGCAATTCGTCATCAGCCATTCAGCTTTGCTTCCCAATATTAGTGCAATGCACTGTAGAAAGGAAAAGAGGAAAGAAGGAAAGTGTTTGCTTATACTCTACATTGACTAGTTGTGAATGTAACAATCTCCTTGTGCCTCAATCAGCAGTGGATCAGTCGTCTTACTCTTGAAGCCAGCAGTTTTGAGCCAGCAGATGTGTCATATCCCTGGCCCATCCATTTCCTTTGCATCGGGGAAGGATGACTGCTTCACTGCTGATTGGGTCACAAGGAAGTTGGCATTTTAGGTCCCATACTGCTAGTGAGTGAGGCTCCAATAAGGACTTGTGACAAGGATCTTACTTCCAATTGTCACAGCCTTGCTCACTAGTGTGATGGGGCTGGAAATATCATCTTCTTTGTGCCCTGATTGGCAACTGACCTTCTCTCAATGCAGTCCCATTGGCAACCCCAAGATGACTGTTGCTTAATGCAGATGCTGACTGTTATGGCGGGCTTGTTTGGCATTTATGATCATGGCAATAGTGCCATGATTGTGACTATATGGTGTTACTGAATACTGAGGAGTTACAGATGTGTAACTCCAGGTTACAAAACTTTAACTGCAATACAGAATGCAGAATCTTTTTAAAACTTTCTACACATTTTGCACTGAAGAATGGGATTGAATTACTAGAAACATCCTCCACTTCAGCAATTATTTGAGCTGGAGATTTTTAGGAACTATAATGAGGAAGGAGCTGGCAAAACCACATCTGAGTATTCCTTGCCTAAGAAAACCCTATGAATATCATGGGGTTGTCATAAGTTGAAAGGCCACACACACACACCACACACAAGTCCTCAGGATCTGTTTCACAGCATCTCTGAGAGTTTAATTGCTGAAGCCAGTGATGTCTCAGAATTTTAATATATAGCAAAGCAGTCCTTTTCTACACAGTTAACTGCATGTGCAGGAAACAGAACAAATGTAGTGGTCCATGCAAAGGTAGCTGTAATCAGAATCTTAAAATAGACTATCATAATGTGGCAGTCATTAGCTCCAAAATTATTAGCACAAAATGACAGTATATGATTTTCACCTTTCCTTATTACAGAACAACAAGGTAAGATTGCAACAAAGCACAGCAGGACCAGATGTTCCCCTGTGTCATGGCTGCAACTTAGTCTAACAGATCATGATAAATGACTGAATAGCCCCTACCTTCTGTTCCACCATTTGCAAGAGAAGGTTTTAAGCATGATAAATATTTGTCTAGGCTGTGCAGCTGAGCCATAAGTAAATTTGCATAATAGTCATCAAGGTGATGGGATGCATCATAATGACTTGTAACCAGATAGATCTGTCACATTCACAGGTATGCAGATGAATATGTATGGGTGGTGTTAGATGGGAAGGACAACTAAAAACACGGCAATAATATAATGGCAATAATATAATGGCCAAGGGCCTGCCGTGTTAACAGAACTATGATGATGGAGTGGCAGAGTAGCTATGACTGATGATGTCTCCCACCCCCCATCAAAAAAAACCAACCATATACCTTTGCAGCCTGGCAGCAACCCAAACAAAATGTTTCTGAGGCTGGGAAATGATGCATGCAGTACTCTCTGGTTATAGGTAGCTGGTGAGGCCCCTGTCACAACTGCTTGTCTCAAGGAGCCCCAGAACATGGAGGGCATTGCAGAGGTCATTCCCCAGAACTCTGGTCTGCAGCATCTCAGAAACACTTTGGTTGGGATGTTGCCAGACTCAAAGGCAGGTCTTGTGGGTCACATTACAGTGTTCACAACTGTAACTGTGAATCCCCAGCATTTATGAGATTGTAAACCCTCAGTACAATTTTATAACTGTTGAATATGATGCTTGCCTATGATTAGAATTAGGTCTGTCAATCAATTTTTTTAAAAAAAAATCTAGTTTCATCCATTACTTAATTGGTTAATTAATCATCTTTACAATAATTTCCATATACTGTGTTGAGTCCTGGTGTACATAGTAAGGTCTCAAATAAATCATATTTGGGATTAAAGCTCATATTCTGTGAATTTGAATGTGAACACTCATTATTATTCCTTTAAAGGTTGCCATCAAGAACTAGAATTTTATCTTTTTTTTCAACAACTTGAAATTGTTTCCAAAGTTTGAAAAATTTTGAAAGCCAAGTCCTCAAATTCTACAGCCTAGCTATTTCATAAATCTTTCAAATTTTTATCTACTATGTCAGCTATATGTTGATATTTTAGGCCCATAGAAGTAATGGAGAACCAGTGTGAACCTACCAACCTCTGAGGGAGTTTATTATACCCTCAAACAGGAAGTAAATACAGTGGGGCCTTGGCATTCACTGGGTTTGGTTCCAGGACCCTCTGTGGACACCAATATCCATGGATGCTCAAGTCTCATTAATTACAGTGGCATAGTTATAGGGTGTCTTATATAAAATGGCAAAATCAAAATTTGCTTTTTGGAATTTATATATTTTAAAAATATTTTCAAGCCATAGATGGTTGAATCCATGGATATAGAGAGCCAACTGTAAAGTAAGTAAACTGATTCTACTGGCAAGCCAAAGGCCCTGTAGAGAAGAGTTTCTCATGTCTTGGAACTGGATATGTAACCTGTTTAAGATAGAACTGAATCCCATTGAAAGAATCATATATTCTGGTTTTACTACTTGGTACAGTTTGATCACTTGAGGCCCCAGTGGCTTTAGATACTATGGTACCTTTCCCATGACAACTGTACCTAGATAGGGATAATCTATCCATGATGGTTCACGCTCTGCTCATCTCCCAACTGGATTACTATAGCATGTGGAGCTATAGTTGAAGAAGACATGGAAGATTTAAATGAGAATACAGCTGTCAGAATTGTAACCAGTACAGCCAGATATAATGATAGTTATACTGAAGAGTTGCAATAGCTATCTTCTTCCTTCTGTGCTCATCCTAAAATGTTGGATCCTCCCTTTAAGTTCTAAATTGTCCAGGATCACATTTCCACAGGAACACCTCTCTGTATATTCTCCTGCTTGTGCTCTTAGATTATCACAGGAGGCTACCCTCTTAGTATATGGTTACATTATATTGTGTTCTCCATAACCCAATAACATCAGAAACATTATTGAATAGATATCCACCCCATCTGCATAACCATACAGCTATCAGAAGGTGAGTGAATACTTGGAAGAAAATGAGACAAAAATTGTACTATGTCAGATAATGCAATGTGCACTAGAAAAAGCTGACCTTAAAATAAAAATGCAGATGCAAGGGGAAAACCAAATTTAACAAATGGCAGACAAATATGTGTTTATTTTGCAAAATACTCCAGAAACTCGACAAAAGGAGTGTCAATTACACTCTCTGTCAGTCAGCCATGCATTTATATCATAGTGTGATGAAGCTGCTTGGCAGTACTAGCCCTGTAAATTTGTCTCATTTATTCTTCAGAATAGCAAACAATCCTCTTAATATCAATTAAACAATCCCCTCTTTAAAGGAAATAGCATTCCTTTCTTCAGTGGATAAAAGAATGGCAACATTTTTAAAAAGTATTTCTAGATCTATCAGCAGAACTAAAGTTAAGATCAGGTAATGAATTAGAACCCAAGTTGTGGCAGAATTTAATAAGAATCTGGTCATTTGATATTTTGAAGCTAATTAAAGCCCTGCCTTCAATATGCATCACAGACAAATTTACTCAGGAAGAGCTAATACACCTCTTCCACTTGCAATTTGCTATAGTTCAAGGCAGGTTATGTTTCAGAAACTGGATGTGAATCAGAGACGAGGAAGGAAATTGACATTCTATGCTCATTTTGTCTTTTTTGTAAGACTGAAGCATCTCCTTTGGTTCTCTTTTGAGACCTGGCCACTTCTCTCCTGTGTTAAACAAGCAGAGAAAACATTTAAAGTGTGGTCATAACAAGTCACTCTGCTGGAATATACTATCACTTGCTGATCTGGTAACAGATGGATGAAATGAAATACCAGAACAATGTTAAATTACACTCGCCATGGCAATACATTTTATCACAGCCACTGGTTGCTGTATTTATTTGAATAAACAATCACTGTGGTCACTTCTTTTGTCTATGCTGTAATTGTACATCACTCAATTTTCCCAGCAAGTGTGTTTTAGGCACTACAAGCAGACTTGGATTGGGGTCTATTCCTGAATCATAATGTTCAGTTGAATTTAAGGCTTATACTGATGTAGTTTACCAGAGTGTAAACCCATGAGCAGAATTCCTTTGTAAACAGAAACAAACAGTATAGAGCCTTGAATGAATCAAATGAGAACAGGCTCACCCCCCTCTTCTGAAGCTTAACCGTAGAAACTCAATCGGGGTAGCTGAGCTGGCCATGTAGCAAAGTCTAAACATCTAAAACCCACAAAACCAATAAAGGTATCATTGTTTTGTGGATTTTGGATGTTACTGTATTTTTCAGAAACTCATGTTTGCTTGACAGAAGCTTTTGTGGCCAATTTATCAAATGCATGAGAAAAATATGTGTTTGAGGAAGGTGGCAGCAATCCATGCATGTTTATGTCAGATAAAAGTTGCATGATTTTTAAAGTGTTTTTGCTGTGATGGACTAACATGGCTACCCGCAACCTGAAATTATAGAAACACTGACCATATGGGGGAGGACATCATGGAAGGGGATGGAGCTGGAAAACAGTGAGTGGGAAAGGGTGGCTAATCTTCTGCTCTCAGTTCCTTCTTTCTGAAGCAGCTTTTTCACTGAAAAATTAAATTGCGTTGATGTGGTGGCTTAGTGGTTAAGATCCCAATTCTGACAATTGTAAGATTGGAAAGTTGGCAGTTCAAGGCTTGAGTGCTGCATGATGGATTGAGCTCCTGTCACCAGTCCTAGCTTCTGCCAATTTAGCAGTTTGAAAGCATGCAAATGTAAGTAGATAAATAGGTACCACTTTGGTGGGAAGGTAACAGCATTCTGTGCAATTATGCTGGCCACATGACAACTGGATTTGTCTTCAGACAACACTGGCTTTTCAGCTTAGTAATGGAGATAAACACTACTTCCTACAGTCGGTTACGACTGGACATCCATGTCAAGGGACTACCTACCTTTTACTTACACATATGCATGCAGATGTCAGTTTGTTTGTGTGTTCATCTGAAGACATTATTCTGTCAGAGCTATTTCACACACTGCACTATCTATCTGTGTTGGCTTTTGGACATAATCCCAGGTATTGGTTTTTATCTTAAGTACCTGAACCCTATACATTCCCTGCACTGTGTCATGCTGCAATTTTTAAAAATGAAAAATCAAGGTATAAGCAACGGGGGCATGCAAGGGTGGCTAGTGAATCTTCTGCCATGGAAGCAGCACACCCACCTGTGATTTTATCACTTCTTCTCCTGCAGCTGCTTTGAGATACATGGGATATGTGCTGGGTCTTATTCTTTCAGATATTTTGCACTGCCACAGCTTCTGTACAATTTTCTTACAATTCACAGCAGCTGTGGGAGGACCAACAGTAAAATCAACGTTAAAATCAAGAATTGATTTGATGTCCCCATGTGAACAGGTCCAAAGGATGGTTCATGAGGCATGTAGAGTAGTGTTTGCATATCATCCTTTAGCTGTGAAGTTCAACAAAGCTTAGGACTTTCCAAATGCTGGTGAGAAAATGCAGGTGAGTAGTCACTGTATCAGGGCTGAGCTGTGGCTAGGAGTGGGTCAGGGCCAAAGAGTAGATCAACACAACACATCATGTCAGGAAAACTTTGTTGTTGCTTGAGTGACCCTCTTCTAGTCCTTCTGGAGCAAGAAGATTCAGTCATTACACTAGGTGGATGGAGTCAGCCCAGGTCCTAAAGACACTAAACTACCCAGGTCAATTCCATAACCCTTTGCCACTGGACATATGAGTGAGGCTAATGGGAGATGGAACACAATACATGGAAAGCCAAAGTTTTCTCACTCCAGTCTTAATGGATGTTGCAACAGAAAACCCAGTTGCTTACAATATAGTACAGGCAGACACAAACCCAATATTTAGCTGCACTGTTCTTCACACCACAGGTAGGGGGTGCAAGTGCATTTGCACACAAACACATGATATGCCAGGGCTTTCTCACTGGGTTATATCTAACAAATCTACTTTCATTCATGAAAGGGCTTTGCATTCATCAGTGACTCAATAATGGAAACAAGGCCATGTCTGTTTATTACTCCTCCCCTATCTGCTCCATAGGGTTGCAGGGCCTTCTGGAGTAGTGAAGGAGGAGGTGCAAGGGGAAGGACAAATTACTGCTCCTCCTATTAATGGAGACCATATTACCAGATATCTCTGCACTCTGCTACATCAATTTTCCTTCAGTAAATGGAACACTTCATATTCATGCAAAGACACTAATGATCCTCTCTCTTTCTCTTCTCTATCTCTACACACACACACACACACACACACACACACACACAGAGTTGACTGACAGGAATGCACTGACTGGAGAATGGTTGATCAGACAGCCATGCATGATTTTAATATCCAAAGTCTGTCTGAGCTGTTAAGATATTAGTTCCAGATAGCATATGCAGTATGGTCCACTGACTAGAGAATGGCTGTTCAAATAGCCATGTAGTATTTTAAAGTCCAAAGATTCCCTGATTATGATAAATGAGAGCAGATTGCCTTCTAGGCCAGCTATGACCAGCTGCTCTTCCATGGACCAGACCTAGTCACATTTCAGTCAGGGCCGAAATCCTGTTTTTTCCTGTTTAGAGTAAGTCCATTGATCACTGGGATTTACTTACTTCTTGACTCACCATTCAACAATTGATTGAATGGGTCTACTCTAGATGGAACTAACCAACAAGATATCAGTCAAAGTATGCTGAACATGTTTGTCTACATTTTTCATGCCCCATTTAGTCCTTTCAAGTTGTCATAAACAGAAGCATTCCACATAATATTAACATTTGCCTGCAAAATATTTGTGTTTTCTACGTGTCTGTATGTTGGATTTAATGCAGGGGATGGACAAAGTTCAAAGTCTTCATTTTAAGAAATGGAAGAAATAAAAAAGGGAAGGAAGTTATGGCATACCAGGGTGGGGGATCTTAGGCTGTCCAGATATTATGGATTACCACTCCCCAAACCCTTCACCATGCTGTCTAGGACTTCTAAGTTATGTACCCCTAAACTTCAAAAACAAGTTTAGGTACAACCAGCAATTTGGATCTAGGTAAGAGCAGACCTAAAGTGAAGAAGGCAGACAGGAAGAAAATCAACTCATTTGAAATGTGGTGCTGGAGAAGAATGCTGAGGATATCATGGGCAGCCAAAGAGACAAAGAAATGTGTCCTAAAACAGATTAAGCCTGAACTCTCCCTGGAAGCCAAGATGATGACACCAAAGCTGTGGTATTTTGCCCACATCATGAGAAGGTATGACTCATTAGAAAAGACAGTAATGCTAGGGAAGGTAGAAAACAGTAGAAAGAGGGGTAGACTGCATGCTAGATGGCTAGACTCAAGTCAGGGAAGTCATAGGCTTGAGTCTGTAGGACCTGAGCAGAATAGTGAATGACAGGGGATCTCAGAGATGTCTCACCCACAGGGTCACCATGTGTTGGGGTTGACTCAAGGGCAGTTAACAAGAAGAGCAGACTCATAAAATTAATTGCTGAATGATAATTCAACAGTTGTGTAAATCCCATTCGTTTACTTATCTGTTGATCTGTACTCTATTTCATTTTTTATTGCTGTTTTTTTTAGAATCATTGCATCATGTTTTTGGTTTCAGTATCTTTTGGAAAGAGTTTCAGACCCACTTCTTTGGTCTCTGGCCTTTGGAATTTGAGTACCATGGTTAATATGGGAAAGAGGGGGAAATGTCAATGAAGCCTGATAAACTTCCTTCCATTTTTGCTATAGTAGTGGTAGGTTACTTTCATTTTTCACCTAAAGCACTCAGCAGCAGGACCAATGGATTTGGAAATACTATTGCCTGTCATTTGCTGCCCTTTGTCCCCTGTCCCTTCATGGACAAGAAGATGAGTGGTCTCTTGTTATTGTGTGCTTTCAAGTCATTTGTGACTTATGGTGACCATAAGATGAACCTATCATGGGGCTTTCTTGTCAAGATTTTTTCAGAAGAGGATTGTCATCACCATTCCTTGAGGTTGAAAGCATGTAACTTGCCTAAGGTCACCCGGTAAGTTTTATGGTTGAGTGGGGAATCAAACCCTGATCTCCAGTGTTGTAGTCCAAAATTAAAGCGACTATGATATCTCTCTTTTAGGCCATCTTAACTGACAAAAAAAGTAACATCTGAGACAAAAAATAGGCCTATCACTCTAATATTGTCACTTTTCTTTTCCTGTACAATTTTTAACTTCTTTGACTGATGAAGAAGCCAGTAAAGCTTCAAAAGCTTGCATGATATATTTTGTGCTTTTTAATTGGTCTAAAAAAGGCACCACTGGTTTGTGGATTTTGTATTTTGTTGTATTTTGCTGCATAGCAAACATGCCTACCCCTTAATATGTTTTATGTCAAGATGATGTTCCTTCTCCACTCAGTGGGTTTCTGGGTTCATATTGCAACTGCTGAAGTGTGCCATTCCCACATTTACCTGGAAGATAATCCATTAGATCAGATAGTTTGTAAGGATTTTGCTCATCTCCTCCTACCCTCACTTTCCATTAGTCATAATTATCATCAACATGGGTTCAGATTTATTTTAAATACTCAGAATGGCAAATTTAGTCATTCGCTCAATTATGATTAAGCCGACACACTGAGAAATCAGTCCCACTCCCCTTTGCAGGTTAATTATTACTGCTAATAATTCTCATTCCAGAGACTCCTGCTTAGCCTAATTGTTCTCATAAATCTCCTTAGATAAGTGTAAAATTCCCATTACTTAAATATTAGGTGAATCATCTACAACCATTTTCTGCAGCATGATTTTACACCATTTGAATGAAGGCTAACTATGGCCATGCATTGTTGGTCGATACCATCTTTTAATAGTTTAGATATTGGAAACTATTTCCATGGCTGATAGCTGCTCACCAAGGCATGTCCATCTGTCTGTCTATATCTCCATCCATCCATGCACCTACTACCTGCCTTCAGAAAATACAAAGAGGAAGAAACTAGAACTGAAACTAGAACTGGACTTAAAGCAACCTTATGGATACAGGTAAAGAGGTTGTGCTGCCATGTTGGGATCAGCCAAAATTTTTCAACTAATAATTTTTGAGTTTTTGTAGTTGTTGTGTGTCTTCAAGTAGTTCCTGATTTATGGTGAGCATAAGGTGAACTGATCATGGGTTTTTCTTAGCAGGATTTGTTTGGAGAAGGTTTGCCATTTCCTTTCCCTGAGGCCGAGAGAATGAGACTTGCCCAAGTCACTCAGTAGGTTTCATGGCCAGGCTGGGAATCAAACCCTGGTCTCCAGGGTCATAGTCCAACTGCTCATTAGACCACTATATCCAAAATGTTTATTTCTTTCTCTTCTTACTTCACACATCCTTTTTTTGAATTCTTGAAGAATTTCATTCCTACCCTTAAGAACATTTGGAATAATGGCTTCCTCAGTCCAGAAATAGGAAGGAAAATGTTGTACCTAGCTGTAGACACAATTTTAATTTTTCTTCATATGACCTCAGGATTTTTTATATAATATTAAGCAGTGTTATTCAAGATTAGCTGAGTTCTTATTTTAAAAAGAAAGTACTCCTCCACACACAGACACAAGAATTCTGCATTACTGAGAGCAGTAGCATCACTGGGGGTGGTGGGGGTGGTGGACCACACTGGGTGACACCCCAGAAGGTGGATGACACCAAAGAAGGGAGAGTGACACAAGGTCAACTCCCTGCACCTCAAGCATGCTTTTTCGGCTGTGAGGGGACTTTTAGGGGCCCTTTCAGGGCTTTCTAGGCCCACCCGGGGACTTTCTGGGGCCATTGGGGTGCTGCTCCAGCCTGCATGGGTGCTCCCATGTGCCCCCCACCCCGGAAATCATATTGGAAGTCCAGAATTGGAAGTCCTGACCCCTAGAACCCCCCAGAACCCCCCCTCCCACACTGTGTGTCACCAAAGGTAGGTACGCCACTGATTGAGAGAATAATTTCACAACCAACATGAAAAAAGAAACCCATTTTGAGAAAGGCCATTTTGGCTCACCTTCACATCAATATATACTCTGCTTGCACAGTTGTAAAGAAACCAAATAGTATAAAAGTGCATCAAGTGTTTCCTTAGCAAACCCAGGAAGTAATGCCCTGGGACTTGTCACCACTTGGAAAAAAGGAGAGAATTTAACACTATGTTAGCCAGACAATATCCTGGAAATGCTTTACATTATCCACTTTAGGTGAAATGTGGTGGGAACTCAGCAAATATTTCTATGGTAAAAAGGAATAGTTTTTCCTTGCATTTTAAAATAAATGATCTACTTTATAATTCTTGGATTAATATGTGAGTCAGAGCTCAGATTGTGCATTTATCTTGATTTTGCATTGCACTTCTTAGATCAAAATTTTCATACAAGAATACACATATGAGAGAAAGTCACATTCATACAATATTTATGTATCGGGGAAAACTATAGATAAAAATGAACCCAAAGTCCCATACATTTTTAAAAATAACATAAATTGATATAGAAATTGAATGGAATACATGCAAATATGGTGTGGAATTGATTCGTTATTATATTTTATCTCCCCATGTTTCTCACACTGCAGTGCCCAAAATAGTTTAAAATATAGACTTAAACAGAGTGCAGCTAAAAATTAATTGTGTGTGTGTGTGTGTGTATGTATGTGTGCAGTGTGCCTCTAAGTCATTTCCAATTTATGGAAATCCTAAGGTGAACCTATCAAGGAGTTTTCTTGGAAAGATTTGTTCAGATGAGGTTTGCCATTACTTTCCCCTGAGGTTGAAAGAGCGTGACTTGCCTAAGGTCACCCAGTGGGTTTCATGGTCAAGCTAGACATCAAACCTTGGTCTCCAGAGTTGTAGTCCAATATTCAAACCACTATATACACTGGCTCTCAAAAATTAATCATAATATTAACTAATAGTTTTATTTATAATGGCTGGAATTAAATACGGGACTTAGGTCTACATAAGTGGACTTACGTCTGCAGGAAATGGAACTGAACAATTTTGCAACATCCATATTCATTAATGGACATGCTTGCTATTGACCTGATACTCATTGTCACAATGAGTCACAATGAGTCACTAGCAACTATGTGACATAGCTAAGTATGTGTAAAGGAACAGATTGTTTGTTGTTGTGTGCCTTCAAGACGTTACCTACTTATGGAGATCCTAAGGTGATCCTATCATGGAGATTTCTAAGACCGAGGGAGTGTGATTTGCCTAAGGTCATCCAATGGGTTTCTATGGCTGAGCAGGGAATTGAACTCTGGTCTCCAGAGAAGTAATCCAATACTCAAACTGCAGTGCCACACTGGCTTCTGTATACAACATAGACCACAATATAATGCCTAGGCAAAGCCTCCTTGTGGTGTAATGGTTTGAGCATTGGACTATAGAGACCAGAGTGCTATTGCCAGCTACCCATGAAACTCAGTGGGTGACCTTGGGCAAGTCACATGCTCTCAGCCTCAGAAAAAAGCAATGGCAAACCTCCTCTGAATAAATCTTGCCAAGAAAGCCCCCAAATAGGTTCACCTCAGTGTCTCCATAAGTCAGAAGTGACTTGAAAGCACACACCACCACCAAAGTCTCCTCAAATACACTGATCATGAATCAGGAGAAGAAAAGGCCCAAATGTGAAAAACGAAGGGTCTGATATTCCTGTGTGGCAATGGCACACTTTCCAGGTCAGGTAATCTTTGCTTTTAGATTTGCATTTCACATTTCACCGGCAGGTGAAAATCAGACAAGCAAAACAGCATTTGATGAGATAGTTGAAATGCAGACTAATTGCCATTCCGCTTCTCAGGCGCCGGTTATCTATTTGTATTGGCTCCTGAGGGAGCCTCCTTCCTAGCACTTTTCACAAATGAGGACATGCTTCAATCTTTCTGGGCTTTGCTGAACGATGAGAGCCAGTGACATGCAATGAGACAAACCCTGCTATGAAGTGTACAAAAGCATAAAAACTGGGGTTTTGGGGGGAAGAGTGGAGCTGGATAATCAAGTATGATATGCTCCAAGCACTGAAGTGATTAGCTGTGGTCTAGGAAGTTAACAACTATTCTCACTTTGGGAATGCAGTGAAATGCCGCATGCAAGCCGGATGTTATTGTAACATTATTGTGAACATTTCAGGGAGAAAATAGAATTACGGTTTTAAAAGCTGTGGGAAATTACTGAAAACAAATGTGTTTCTGTTGTGTGGACTTCTTCAGGTTTTTCAAATTGCTTGCACTTAGTTGGACATCCAGGATTACCTCATAGGAGATAAATCTCATTGTGCATTATTTAATGTTGAACAGCACGGGATCTCCAGTCAGTCTGAGTGCTATCTATCTATCTATCTATCTATCTATCTATCTATCTATCTATCTATCTATCCATCCATCCATCCTCGGAAGATAAGGATAGAAATTAGATAGCTATGGGAGACATGTGAATGTCCAGATGTTGGACTCCATCTGTTCTTAGCCCCCAGGGCATGTGACCAATGCTCTGTGAAGATGGGAATTAGAGTCCAAAGTCGGGAAGGCCATAGGTTCCTTGCTGGCATAGAACATTGGAAAGAAAAGCTTTCCACAATGAATGCTCTCAAGAAAAGAATGCTCCTGCTTCTGGCACTGGCTTAGTGATCAAGTCAATGGGAAATATAACAAGTGTATATAATACTAGGATATGGAAGCTCAATTTGAGGGTAAAAATGAATTGTGATGAAGCATTTGGTATATTTGTTTGTTACATTTCTATAAATAAATTGCATCTTGTTCTAGTTTTCTTCTTTTAATTTTGTTTCCAGCAAACTAGAAGGGTGGTGATGTGCAACTGAGGTAAAATGAAAACTATTGTGCTATCTCAGTTCACAAGATTATTGCTTTCTTTTTTTTAAAAAAAATATATTGATAAGAAGTTACTGTATTCTGAGTCAGACCATTGGAGCGACAACATAACAGTGTAACAATACAATAACAATGTAACTATACAATAAACTAGAGAATTGGACTGAGACTAATCATGAAATTCAGTGTCTCTAATTCTACATTTAGACCACAAAAACCAAATGCACACTTATAGAATGGGGGATACTTGGTTTAACAGCAGGTCATGTGAAAAAGGATGTTGGGATTATTGTTGATCATAAATTCAGCAACATCTGCAGCAAAGATGGCAAATAACAGTTAAGCCTGCACCAACAGAACCATAATTTCCAAGACAAGGGAAGTAACAGCCCCTCTATATTCTGCTCTAGTCAGGCTCATCTGGAGTACTGTGTTCTGGTCTTGGCATTTTAGGAAGGCTATAGATAAGCTGCAGTACTTTCAGAGAAGAACAGCAAGGATAAAAGGTGTGTAGAGCAAAGCATATGGTTGAAGGAGTTGGGTATCTTCAGCCTGGTGAAAAGAAGACTACATAACTGCACCCTTTAAATATCTCAACGTCTGTCACAGAGAGAAGGGTGCAGGTTTTGTCTCTGCTGTTGCAGAAGGTAGGATCATGTCTAATGGTTTTAAGTTAGAGTACAGTAGCTTTTGATTGAACATTAAAAGAAAGTTCTTGAGAGTAGAAGCTGTTTGATAATGGAACCAATTACCAACAGACGTGGTGGGATTTCTTTCTCTGGTTGTCTTCTGAAAGAGGTTAAACAGCTACCTGATGGTTAGACAGCTAACTCTTGCTGGATTTCTTTCATTGGGTGAGGGGCTGGATTCAATGGCCTATGGAGCCCTTTCCAATTGTATGAATAGTGTGATGCAGCAACAACAACAAAAGCAAACACAGTTCTTGGCTTCATCAGCAGAATTACAACATCCAGATCAGAGGACGTAATACTATCATTCCATTGTAGTTTGGTTAGACCTCACCTGCAGTACTGTGTCCAGTTTTGGACACCAAAGTTCAAGAAGGGCATTGGCAAAGTGGAATGTGGTCAAAGGAAGACAAAAAAATATGGTATAGCATCTGGAAACCATACCCTATGAGGAATGGTTGGGGCAGTTGTATATGTTTAGCCTGGAGAAGAGAAGATTGATAGGTGATCTGATATCCATCTTTAGATATCTGAAGGGCTGTAATGTTGAAGATAGAGCAAGTTTGTGTTCTGCTGGATTCAAATTACAAGAATGGAGATTCTGATAAGAATTTTCTAATGGTGCGAGCTGTTCAGCAGTAGAAAAGACTACCTCAGCAGGTGATGGACTCTCCTTCATTGGAGGTTTTTGAATAGAGGTTAGATTGCCACATTCCAGGATTACTTTAGAAGTGGGTTTCTGTTCTAGCAGTGAATTAGGCCAAATGCCTCTTGGGGTCCTTTCCAGCTCTACAATTCTATGACTCATGACTCTCATTTTAACAGCCACTGGGAGTTACATATTTTACATATTTTGCAAAATATGTACTAATATGTACTAAGTACATAATATGTACTGGGGTCCTTTCCAGCTCTACAATTCTATGACTCTACAACTAGTACATACATAATATGTACTAAGGGCCTATACAGACTGCCAGAAATAATGCAGCTTGAGCCACTTTAACTGTCCTGGCTCAGTGCTAAGGAATCATGGGAACTGTAATTTATTGTGGCAGAGAAGGCTCAATGCCTCAGAAAAAAACTACAATTCCCATGATTCCCTAGCACTGAGCCAGGACAGGTAAAGTGGCCTCAAGATGGATTATTTCTGACAGTCTGTATAGGCCCTAAGTTACATATTTTCTTAATTGACTGGCAGAAGCTCTCCACAGTTTCAGTGAGATTTTTGCATCTGCATCTTGCAATGCTGGAGCCTGAGCATCCTGGGACTGGATTCAATGGCATGCAAGGCATGTGATTTCCAATTGAGTTACAGCCATCCTCCAAATCATTTATCTAGTTCTTTTGTGTCTGGCTTCTCTTGGTATGCAACAATTGAGGGCCTCCTTGAGAAAGTGAAGTGCAATCATGTGTAGGAGCTCAGATCTTGGCATCTGAATCTGATTTGTAAAAAGAGGATAGCTATCCAGATTCTGTTCTGAGTGGGGAAAGAATAATAATGAAACCAACAAGAGTTCTTGAGAGAAAATAAATTATCTCATGAAGGTTTGTGTTTAGAGAAGTGTAAAATGTTCAGTGAATTATACCTGATATTGATATTTTCATTGGTGTGAGAGGAATACAGGTGTGCCCCTTCCCTTCCCAGAGAAATGAGAGATTGGATGAAAGCAGGAGAAATCTCTAAAAGATTTTTCTATATGTTACCTCGGAAAAGGCCTGTCTGTGCTACAATGAGTTTCAAATGGCATTCAGGTCTCAGTTCAATGGTCCCCTATGCTGCAAACCTGCATTTGCTAACCAAGGGAATGAACTCCTTGAAACAGAATAGGACTTACTTCTGAGTAGATACATGTAGTGTTGCACTGCTAGTGTGCCATGCACCTAAATCTCTTACCCTTTTTAATCTCTCGGTTCTTGCAAAATAGTCAAGTTTGTTCTTTAGATGGCCAAACTATAGAATATTTTGCATGATAGGAGCCCTGGTGAA
>JAIPUX010001232.1:157032000-157043374 GCA_020142125.1 Phrynosoma platyrhinos | reverse complement strand
GAGTGCTCACACAAGAACTGGGGTTCAGGACGTGCATCGTCCAAACAGGACAACTTCAGAATGGGGAGTGGGGAATGGACCTTTTGACTTTTGCAGACAAGGCCCAACTGTACAAAATGCCTTTCATACAGTCTTAAAGGTACTACTGATATTTACATATTGATATTCCAGATTAACACAGCTGTGTTTCTGCACACTACTACCATCTTCAAGATAGTCATTTTTCCTTCCTATTTAGTCACTTAGGTCTCTAATAAGACAAAAATCCACAGCATACAAAAGTTAAAAATGTAATTAAATAATCAAAAAATTAAAACCTGTTAAAAAAACTATTAAAAAAGAAAACAAATAGATAAATAGATAAAACAACAAATAGCATATTCTTCAAGGTCTATTGTCACTAAGCAATCAGTTCTTAAAGGCCTTTCTAACCAGAAAATCTGCACCTGCCTACAGAAAGACAGCAAGGATGGGACTAGTCTAACCTCTTGGAGAAGTGAGCTCCAGAGACCGGGATGACTCACCAAGAATCTCTTTGCATATTATATATAAGAGCCCTGGTGGCACAGTGGTTAAATGCCTGTACTGCAGCCACTCATTCATAAACCACAAGGTTGCGAGTTCAATACTAGCCAGGGCTCAGGTTTGACTCAGGCCTGCATCCTTCCAAGGTCGCTAAAATGAGTACCCAGCTGTTGGGGGGCAATGAGCTTACAGTTGTAAACCGCTTAGACACTGCATAGCACGGTATGAAGCGGCGTATAAATGAAGCTGCTTTATTAGAGAAAGATTGATTCAATAAGGGAAACCACAGCCCTCAACCAGCAAGAATTTAGGCAAGACTATTGATGACAAGGGCCGATTGATTGATTGATTTACATCATTTATATGCTACTTTTCTTCCAGTGTGGGACCTAAGGCAACTTCCAGAAACAGCACATGAAAAAAGTCCAAGAAGTCCTGGATAGCCAAAGGTTGCCTTGTTGTTAACTGCCCTCAAGTTGACCTGAGCTCATGGTGACCCTGTGGATGAGACATCTCCAAGGCTCCCTGTGCTCCACTCTTCTGCTCATGTTGTTTAGATTCATGTCTGTGCCCCCCCCACCCGCTTGATTCACCCTACTTGTTCAACTTATATGCAGAAAATATCATACGAAGAACAGGTTTAAACATAGAAGAAGGAGGAAGGAATATCAACAGCCTAAGATATGAGGATGACACCATATTACTAGTTACTTGGAACATATTACTTGGAACTAATACTAAGGAAACTCAGAGAAGAAAGTGCAAAAGCAAGCTTACTTCTGAACATAAGGCAAACAAAAATAATAATCACAGAAGATGTACATAAATTCAGCCTATACAATGAGGAAATTGAAATAGTTGAAGAGTTACTGTATGGAGACTGCAGCCAAGAAATAAGAAGATTATGAATGGGAAGGGCAGCTATGAAAGAACTAGACAGGATTCTAAAGATTAAAGATATAACTCTGAACACTAAAGTGAGGGTCATCCAAGCTATAGCACCATCACCATGTGTGGATGCGAGAGCTGGACAGTGAAGAAGGCAGATATCTACTCATTTGAGATGTGGTGCTGGAGAAGAGAACTGAGGATACCATGGACAGCCAAAAAGACAAACAAATGGGTCCTTGAACAAGTTTCAACTCACTCTGGAGGCTAAGATAATCAAACTGAGGCTGTTGTACTTTGGTCACATAATAATAATAATAATAATAATAATAATAATAATAATAATAATAATAATAATTATTATTATTATTATTATTATTTATATCCCGCTTAATGGCAACAATCCAAGCGGCTTACAGTAAAAAACTGTAAGGCATGATTCATTAGAAAAGACAATATTCAAGGAAAGACAGGGGGAAGTAGAAGTGAAGGAAGACTACATACCTGCTCCTGCACTATTGAGTATTATCACCCTCAGGCCTAAAGATCCCAGTGTCTGTGCTAATGTATAATTTACAATTCAAACAGAAAAATCTTTTCTTTTTGAGGACTGGAATCTAAGCACATGAACACCTTCAACTCCTTGTAAAACAACCTTGTGTTTTACATGGAGTAACTTTCATGTGGAACTCCAGCACCCAATGCACATTCTGTTTTCACATTTCATTGTAAGACAAGTGGGACCCATCTGGCTATTCATCTACAGTGAACCTGGGGCTCTCTCTTTCAGAAAATATTCCACTAATTAGATTTCAGGAACATCATTTTCCATGACTGTCTCTCTATTGCTTTCTGTAATTTCCTGTCATTCACAAATAATATTATAAATCTATCATTAATTCGTAGTGTCAAGCCTTGCGTTTTCAGTTCCAAACTTCAAAATGATGCCTAGGCTTTTAGGTTGAGCACAGATCCAAGAGAAGGTGTGATACAGGAAGAAGGGTGCCATGCGGGATAACATACCAGGATAACGCACCTCAACACATTTGCTCATTCATGCCATTGCTCGAGGCATGAAATGTAATCTCTTCTCAGAGCCATGGATCTGCCAAAGCTGATTTTCCTAGATAACAGAGCAGATAAAGGGGCTCTCCTGGGCTGTCACAACTTTCTTTTTGGCATGCTGATGCTTACGATTGCTTAGTAGAAATAAGCTCTTGTGCAACTCAGATAGGCTCAGAGTTTGGAAAAGTGGCTTTGCAGATTAGAACTAGTAGCTTGCACTGGGGAGTCTGGCCCTCCAGTGTCTTTTGGGGGGCACTAATGAGCCCCTTGGCCTTCCAATGTTTCCCACCCCTACCTTTCTTCTTTCTTGAAGGAGGGGACAGATATGGTTAAGCTATTTGTGATTTCTCCATTTCATGAACAAAGTGGATTTAGGAATATGGTAGTATTTGGCTTACCCATTAAGCTATTTAATGTTTAAAATAACTTTCATGGTTGAACAAGCATCTTGAGAAATAGAAAGAGAGTTCCTCACTTCTCCTTTCTTCACTTTCCTCATTGCATTTATCTATTTTGTGGATTGATCAATCTGTTTTGCATTGGCATTGGAAATGTCATTGATCTCTCTCTCTTGGGCTAAACGGTAGCTGCTTTCTT
The DNA here is from genome assembly GCA_020142125.1 of Phrynosoma platyrhinos. Lineage (NCBI taxonomy): Eukaryota > Metazoa > Chordata > Lepidosauria > Squamata > Phrynosomatidae > Phrynosoma > Phrynosoma platyrhinos. The sequence continues at coordinate 157,040,299 of JAIPUX010001232.1, read as the reverse complement.
GTCAGGATAGCTATAACAAAGAGGGATTGTACCTTTGTGATGATCTCTCTAATCTTTTGAAAGGCATTGATGCTATAATTTCCTCTTGCTGCCCACCTTTATAGACTTTTACACAGTCATTTTAATCAGTACAGACTGATGGGGATGACCCCTAATAATGCATCAGTAGAGTCTTCTTTAAAAACAAAAACCTCAAAGCATTCTTGATTAAGAAATTCTTGATTCAAGAAAAGATAACTCCTGTTGTTTGAGAGAATACAAACTGACATTTTAATCTCTCTCTCTCTCTTTTTGGACATACTGGATGAATACATCTTTTCTATACATACACTCTTTGTTCATTGTCAGGCTGCAATAAAGAAAGGTGCTTTGAATTCTCCTTCTTGTCCTTCCATTTTTAATAAAAGTAATTTCCATTGAGAAAAGTTCCAAAACCTTTGGAATAGTTCACTCACAAGAGGAATATTCACCAATAAAAATGTAGATAGAACACATAAATATCCCAAAGGCACCAGATCCCATCTGACCATGGAAGCTAAGCAGAGTCATGTCCAGTTACTACTTGGATGGGAGAATGCCAAAAAATACTAGGTGCTGCAGGCAATATTTCACAGGAAGGAACTGCCAAAACCACTTCTGAGTATTCCTTGCCTAAGAAAACCCTATGAAATTCATAGGATTGCCATAAGACAACAGGTGACTTGAACGCATATGTGCGCGTGCACAGAACACATAGCAACCCAGTATAAACAGAAAGGGCTCATACATTAGCTTGTTTTCTGCTGCCTCACAGACTAGACAGGGGTAGGCAACCTTTCCCCTTTAAGGGCCGAGGGACTTCAGCTCCCAGAATCCCAGGAGCTATTGGACAACATGGGACTATTGGCCAACATGGCTGAGGCTTCTGGGAGCTGAAGTCCCTCGGCCTTTAAAGGGGAAAGGTTGCCTATCCCTGGACCAGGACATGGAGCAATGGATTCAGGCTACAGGAAAAGAGACAACACCTCAACATTAGGAAGAACTTCCTGATGGTAAGAGTTGCTTGACAGTGGAACATGCTGCCTTGGAGAATAGTGGAGTCTCCTTCTTTGGCCATCTGTGGGGGATACCTTGATTGTGTATTCCTGCATGTCAGGGAGTTCGACTGGATGGCCCATGTAGTCTCGTCCAATTCTGTGATTCTATGATAACAGCCAGTCTCACGTAACATGGTCCCTTCCATCATCCCTCCCCTGCCACACACAGCTCATGCTGAATTACAGTGATCAGATCTGTAGTTCAACACACTTACTTGCTCGTGTACATTCATTGAATCAATAGGAACTTGCTGGGAAATGTTCTGGGAAAGCCCTAAGATCTGCAGGAGAAGGCTTGCCTGGTGAGGAGACGAGAGAGAGCCTTCTCGGTGGCTGGTCCCACCCTCTGGAATGCCATTCCCTGGGAGGCTAGCTTGGCCCCCTCCCTGCTGGCCTTTTGCCGGCAAGTAAAAACATTTTTATGCCATCAGGCTTTCTGTATATCATGTATAACAGGTGGGTTTTTAATCTGGTTTTAACTTTATGTGATTTTATATTGGATATAGATATTTTATTTGTTTTGAATTTTATTGCCATTTTAAAGATTTTATCTGGAGCTGTCATAGGTCCCTCCAGGGAGAAAGGTGGGATATAAATGACATGAAATATAAATAAAATAAAATAAAATAAAATAAATGATTCAGTGGGTCTATTGTGATGGGGAATTATTCTTATGTGTCTCCAAGTTGACTTCAGCTTATGATGACCTTATCATAGGGTCTTCTGGGCAGGATTTGTTCAGAGAAGGTTTGCCATTGCCTTCCTCTAAGGCTGAGGGAGTATACCTTGTCCAAGGTCACCCAGTGGTTTTCTCTGACTGAATGAAGATTGACCGCTAGTCTCCTGGAATCCCAGTCTATTACTTAAACATCTACACCATTCTGTCTCATTCATCATAAGGTGTCCAATGCAAAAGGCATTCGAAAGTGCTCTGCCATTGCCATTTGTTGTTGTTGTGTGCTTTCAAGTCATTTCTGATTTATGTTGGCCTTAAGTCCATCCTGTCATGAGGTTTTCTTGGCAGAATTGGTTCAGAGGGGGTTTGCCCCTACCTTCCTCTGAAGCTGAGCGAGGATGGCATGCCTAAGGTCACCCTGTTGGCTTCTATGGCAGAGCAAGGTCCCACAGTGTCCTAGTCCAGCACTCAGACCACTATACCACACTGTCTCCTGCCTTCTTTTGCACAGTTCTAACTTTGTCAGCTGAAGTGTCACTGACATCTCTGAGAGATTCTCCATTAATGTCAACACCCATTACTGCAGTTGCCTGGTAGCTGTTTGGCACATTTAGGGCCTGAACAAACTGCCAGAAATAATCCAGTTTGAGACCACTTTAACTGTCCTGACTCAATGCTAGGGAATCATGGGAGTTTTTTTCTGAGACATTGAGCCTTCACTGTCAGGGATCTCTGGTACCACAATAAACTACAGTTCCCATGATTTCCTAGCACTGAGCCAGAGCAGTTAAAGTGGTCTCAAGCTGGATTATTTCTGGCAATCTGTTCAGGCCCTTAGTGTGGCTCCACAGTAAAAGCTGTTCTGAACTGGAAACCATACTATTAGCAATTCTACCATTAGTGTAGGCTCTCACCTCACTGGAAAATACAGTCTCACTACCATGGAAAGATAGTGCTAGTGTGAGCTAATAGGGACTAACAGTTGGAATTAGGCCAAACCTTCATAGAGATGATTGATGCCCTGGAAAACGAATGGCATAAAGAGATAGGGAAGCCCAGAAGAAAGATGACTTTAGAATAGATAATGGCTAAGAAACATCTGTCTAGAAGAAGAATGGGTTGAGAATGAGGCTTAATGAAAAGGGCAGAGAATAAACAACCCTGATGCAAAGGGAGAAGGAATATGAAAGGAAGTGAAGTTGACAAATTCCCTGATCCAGAGAGAGGGCTCTGAGTACCTAGAAGTCTGGTTTTGTAGCCTTGTGCATTCAGCTGCATTCAACCATGTTTGTGCTTGTCCTGTTCTCACATTGTTCTCTGGCAGAGTGTCAGACATTCAGAAGCTGAAGGAGTAAGCAGTATCCAAAAACCAAACAGTCCAGAGTCAGAAGCCAAAAATCTAAGCAAAATCAATGGGTAGCACATAATGAAGTCAAGAATCAGGCTGAGTTCATAAATGATAGAGATCTTGCAATAGACACAGACTGAGAAAGAATTCAAGTGGGGGAAAGTACTTGACTTATAAAGCAATGCTGACTCAGCTCCACCCAACTTGTATACTGTGGGCCTTTGCAGACTGCTAGAAATAGTGCAGATTGAGTCCACTTTAACTGCCCTGGCTCAGTGCTAGGGAATGATGGGAATTGTATTTTTTTTCTGAGACATTGAGCCTCCTCTGTCAGAGAGGTCTGGTGCCACAATAAACTACAGTTCCCATTATTCCCTAGCACTGAGTCAGGGCAGTTAAAGTGGACTCAATTTGCACTATTTCTTGCAGTCTGCAAAGGCCCTGTATTTCAGGAGGGTGTTTCCCGGCTATGAGTGCACAGCTTCTCACTTTGCCTGGAGGGGAAGGACCCTGTTTGTGTCAGACACCAGAGCTGTCTCCTTTCCCTAGGACTTAAAGCTATCTCTCCTTCCTCCTCCTCTTCCTCCTCCTCCTCCTCCTCCTCCTATGGAGCACTCACGTGGCTGTCAGACTGAGCTGGAAGAAGGCACAGCTGTGGTAGTCTTCTGAAGCCAAATTCTCAAAGGGGGCCCTGATGGGTAAATCTACTTCATCTTCAGAAGCCAAACCTCTCAAGGGGGATGAAATCAGTGCTGAATTAGGTTGCCACCTGTTTTTTTTTTTAAAACATGTCTGAAATTTCTTTAACAACTACTTGGTGGCAGCTACATACTAGAAATAGCAACTGCAGATGGGTGAGACATCTTTTGTTTCAAGATAATATTCAAATAAATAATTAATAGCTACTTTTGTTCATTAATAAGTTTCCAAACATTACAAATATCATTATAAAATTGATAGAAGAAACTTAAGATTTGTCCTTTTTTTTAAAAAAAAATGGGTTTGGGAGAAAGAAAGATCTGTCCACTCCTAGTTATGCCCCTTAGAGTACAATACAACCTCCTCCATGGCCATTGGATATAGTTCCAATTTAGAGGATGCTTGGTTTCTTCTTCTAGCTGTTCTAGCAGATGAATTATGTTCTAGTAGATGAATTATGTGTAATATTAGCATTCATTGACCAGCAATGAGACATGGTGACAGGTAATAGGCATCTTATTGTATCCACCATAAATGCCAGTGCAATCAATATAAAATCATAAACATGTTTTTACGATGTCTTTTATGTGTCTGTTTTTTTTTAATTTTTGAGCCCCTGTGGACTGGAATCCTTCATGTGGCCAACTTGTCACATTTTAGCACCCCCTGAGGCAAAACTATACAGATGCTTCATTAATAAATATTGTTTTCCTGCCAAGAGGCTCATTACATAATTAGAAAGAACAATAAGAATTTACAGCCTCTAAGTATGTGTTCAGTATTGTCAATTGTCATCACAGGTCTGGATCCAGGCTTCTCATTATTGCATAAACTATTGGCTGGGCATTGAGTATTCTAAAATGAAACCATGGCTGCATCTGCACTACAGAGTTAATGTGGTTTGACACTGCTTTAACTCCCATGGTTCAATTCAATTCTGGGACTTGTAGTTTTGTGAGATATTTAGCCTTCTCTGTCAGAGTGCTCTGGTGCCACAGCAAACTACAGATCTCAGGTTTCTCTATAATGGAGCCATGATAGATAAAGTGGGATCAAGCTGCATTATTTTTGCAATGCAAGTGAAGCCTATATGCTATAATCAGAACTGATGACAAATCATTAGCTGCTAAGATACAGAATCTACTGTATATGTATATGACCAGAATTTTGTTAGTATTATGGCCTTGTATGTCTTCCTTACAAATGTAGTTGTAATATTTTGGACATTGTACAATGGACATATTCAGTTCATGGTTGGATAAACAGACTTCTACAAGAACATCAATTTCACATATTGTTAGTTCCAACTAGACTAGTCATTTGATCCATTGGATTTAGCTAAGTATTGATTCACCATTCAACAGTTGATTGAGTCTACTTTAGTTGGGACTAGATTCCTGGGACTAGAATCCAACAGGATTCCACCCATACAGTTGCAAATTCTTGGATGTTCCATAACTGTTGCCTTTGGTGTACCACTTTATTTAAGACTGCAGAAACAGCCACTGTGCATTCCCTATTGCAAAAATAGGATAACAAGCAGACACATTGGCAGATACACAATTAGTTGCATACGATGCCAGGATTCAGGAGAAGGATGGTGTAGCACAACTACTGTGTCACTACATGAATACAGCTTTACATTGTACAAGCACTATGAAGGCTCCATGCATCTATGTGTGGGGTGAAGAGAAACATTTTTGCCTCTACTTATCATTGGAAAGATTCTCCAGAACACATTATATCTGATAAATTAACACCACACACACAGACAACCCATGCTATCCCTTTGCAATCTAAAAGAAATTGAACAAAGGAAAGTGGGATGATGGAGGAGGAGAGGAGGACAAATTTAGAGAGCAGTTTTATAATTTAGAAAATACATGTAATGCTCAGATTGAAAAGAAAAACAGGGGAAAGAGGTGCCAAATTAACCTGGGCTCAGTGACATTACAGACTTGTAGTACTATTATTTTACTCTAACTGCCATGTCTCCATCTTTCCATCCTGTGAAATCTTGAAATTTGTAGTTTGGTGAAGCACTGAAGTACTCTGGCTAAGAATTCTATATATCCCTCTCTAAAACTGTCTCTCACCCCTTGCTCTAGGCAGGTGGACTCTTTCACATAGCACATAGTTTAAAACTGTGGGATTCAGTGTCACAAAATGAGGTGGTGGTTCTCGCCTGGACACTTTTGAAAGTAAATATGATAAACATTAGGGCCATCAATGGCCACTAGTCTGATTGTCTATATGTTATCCAGGGGCACTATGCTTCTACACATCAGTTGCTGGGGAATATGAGCTGGAGAAGGGGGTTGCACTCAGGCCTCATATAGGCAAGGAAAGATGTTGAACCACTTTGGTTTAATTCATTTTGACTCTTCTTGTGATATTGGTAAGGACTAATATGTTAGACAAGATCCTAAAGAGTAAAGACATACAACTGACCACCAAAGTGAGAGTTGTTCAGTCCATTGTATTCCCCATCATCATGTACAAGTGTGAGAGATGGACAGTGAAGAAAACAGACAAAAAGAAAATCAACTCTTTTGAGATCTGGTGCTGGAGAAGAGTGCTGAGAATACTGTGGACTGCCAAAAAGGCATACAAATGGATCCTTAAAGAAATGAAGCCCAAACTTTCCCTGGAAGCCAAGATGATCAAATTAAGGCTGTTGCACTTTGGCCACATCATGAGAAGGTATGATTCATTAGAAAAGACAATAATGCTAGGAAAGGTAGAAGGCTGTAGAAAGAAAGGAAGACTTTCTTTCTACAGCCTTCAGATAAATCACAGGCCAACATTTACAGAACGTGTGCAGAGCTAAATGATTCGCCATGTAGTCTCTATGATTTGAGGTCGACTTGAGGGCAGTTAACAACAACAACATGAACATGTTATCCTAGTAACCCTTAGGTTATAAGACCAGAGTATTGTAGTTGTTTGAGTATTGGACTAGAACTCCAGAAGACCAGGGTTTGAATCCCTGCTCAGCCTTGGAAACTCACTGGGTGACCTTAACAATAAGCTTACAATACAAATAGCAAATAAAATAAAATATATGAAATAAAAATACTTTGAAAATGCAAATAAAACTGGTAAATGGCTCTCTTATAGAATTAAAAAAAAACAAAGAGGAAGAAAATTGATTATGAAACTAAAAGAAGGAAAAGAATATACACAACAAAGTAAAATTAAACAAATAGTTACAATTTTTTTAAAAAAAATTATTCCAAGAAGACCATATTGCAGAAAAAAGGAAACAAAAAATTCATGAATTTATAAAGCAAGAAAATATACCAAAATTTTCAGTAGAGCAATAAGAAATCCTGAATGAAAAAATATCAAAAGAGGAAATAATAAATGCTATCAACAAATTAAAAGATAATAAGGCCCCGGGCCTGGACAGCTATACTGCAAAATATTACAAAACTTTAAAAAAAGAATTGATTACCCCATTATATGATGCTATTAATGAAATAGAGATAGGTCGATATCCACAAACGTGGAGAGAAGCAATTATCACACTGATTCTGAAAGCGGATAGAGATGCAAGCTATTTTCAGAATTATAGACCTATATCATTGCTAAACACTGACTACAAAATTTTTGCAATAGTACTTTCAGAAAGACTAAAAAAAATTATATCGAAATGGATAAATGAAGATCAATCAGGGTTTACACCAGGAAGACATATAAAAAATAATGTGAGAACTTTAGTGAATATAATAGAATATTATGACCATCATCAAAATAGGAAATTAGGCATTATCTTTCTCGATTACGAGAAAGCATTCAATAATGTTAACTGGTTTTATATGAAAGAGACTCTAAGACAATCCGACGTTGGAAATAAAATGATAAAATGGTTAGAAGAAATTTATAATCTACAAGAGGCATGGATAGATATTAATGAGGAAAAATCAGAAAAATGGAAAATAAACAAAGGGACAAGACAGGGTTGTCCGCTCTTCCCCTTGTTGTTTATAATGATATTAGAAAATGTATTCCAAAAAATTAGAAAGGATGATCAAATTCTGGGTCTATCAATAGGAAAACAACAATATAAAACTAAGGCCTTTGCAGACGATGTGGCCATAATATTAGACGACCCTAAAAAGAGTATTAAAAAACTATGGGCTATTCTAGAAGTAACTAGCAAGATGAAAGTCATGAAGATCATCAAAAAGAAAAGTAGCATTCTAATTAAAAACTTTAGTAAAAAAGAAGAGAAAGACCTAAAAACCCAAATTGATCTCAAAATAACTGATAAAGTAAAATATCTGGGTATCACCTTGACTAATCAAAACACAAATCTTTTAATGAACAACTATCTAACAATGTGGAATCAAATAAAAGAAAAGCTAAACAGTTGGAAGAGAATCAATCTCTCGCTATTAGAACGTATTGCAGTCATCCAGTCATATGTACTCCCTAAAATCTTATTCTTGTTTCAAACTATTCCTATATATATACCAAAATCCCAGTTTAAAGCTT
>JAIPUX010001232.1:157003930-157026746 GCA_020142125.1 Phrynosoma platyrhinos | reverse complement strand
CCGGACCAGGGCGTCCTGGACGCCCTGGTCTGCATCCCCCCTTAGAGTCAATACACCATTACTAGCAGATTTAACATCCACCAAGAGCAGGTATTTTTGAGAGGTGATGTTGTTTGCTCTCCAGTCAGCTTTGATTTATGGAGAACTGATGAATGAGATACTTCCAAAAGCCCCTGTCATCACCTGCCTACCCAGGACTTACAAATTTGGGGCCATGGTTTCCTTGATTGAATCAATCCAACCGCAGTTCAGTCTCCCTCTTTTCCTAGTTATGAATTCTAAAGCCTTATACTTTCAGACCATCTGAAAAACTGTGTCTCCCTCTATAAGCCAGCCTAGGCTTTAGGATCTGCAGGAGAGGGCTTTCTCTTTGTCCCACCACCATCACAGGCATGTTTGATGAGGGCACAGGAGAAAATTTTTCTTAGTGGAGACTCCCAAGGTGTGCAGCTCTCTTCTCCAGGAGGTCTGGTTGGCCTCCTCCCTGCTGTATTTCCATTGATGGATACAGAGCTTTTCATTTAGGGAGTCATTTAATTTTTAATATGTTGTGGCAGATGGAAAAACAGAAATATTAAGTTGAACTTGTGAAGGTCCTCGATGGTCATTATTTTTGTTTTCTTTATGTTCAACATTAAGCCTGCCTTTGCATTTTCCTCTTTGATTTTCCTTAGCAGGTGTTCCAGGTCTGTGAGATTTTTTGCTAGTACTATTGTGTCATCTGCATATCTTAAATTGTTGATATTCCTTCTTATTGTCATGCCTCTTCCTTCTGTGTCCAAGCCTGCCTTTCTTATATTATGCTTTGCATACAAGTTGAACAGATAGGGTGAAAGGATACAGCTTTGTCTGACTCCTTTGCCAATTGGGAACCATTCTGTTTATCTGTCTTCTGTTCTGACAGCAGTCTGTTGTCCTGAGTACAGATTCCTCATCATGACTATCAGATATGTTGGCACCTCCATGTCTTTAAAGGCAATCCATAACCTTTCATGATCTATGTAGTCAAAAGCTTTGCTATAGTTTATAAAACACATGCTGATTTTCTTTCGGAATTCCCTGGTGCACTCCATTAGCCATCGTATGTTTGCAATGTGATCCCTAGTGCCTCTTCCTTTCCTGAACCCTGCTTTAATCTCTGGGATTTCTCTCTCCCTGTATGGTTGGAGTCTGTTGCAGAGTTTTGATTTTGCTTCTGTGCTATGGGCCTATAGTTGTTACAGTGCTATGGGCCTATAGTTGTTACAGTCTCTTGTGTCTCCCTTTTTGTGGATGGGGATGTATATTAATCACTTCCAATCTGTTGGCTATTGTTTTGTTTTCCATATCTGTTGATATATGTTTGTTAGCACTAGAGTTAACTCTTTCAGTGTGGATTGCAGCAATTCAATTGGAATATCATCTGTTCCTGGTGATTTGTTTTTCGCTATGTCTCTTATTGCAGTTTCCACCTCGATTTTTAGAATTTGGGGTTCATCTTCATATGGCTCTTCATTCCATGTGTCCTTCATTTTGTCATCTCTTTTGTATAATGCTTTTCTGTGTTTCATCCAATGTCTTTTTATTCCTTCCTGGTCTTGAATTATGTTATTTTTATTGTCATAGAGCATCCCTGTCCTTCATTTGAATTTTCCTGTGATTTCTCAGATCTTGTTTAATAGGTCTCATGTTCTTCCCTTTCTGTTGTTTTCTTCTATTTCTCTGCATTGGTTGCTGTATTATTTTCTTTATCTTTGTGCACAAACTATTGTACTGTTGCATTTTGTTCCTATCTACCTGTTGTTTTCCTTCTCTTCTTTTCTTTATTGCTTGTAGTGTTTTTTTCTGTCATCCATAGATTTTTTCTCTTTTTTTGTTTATTGACAATGTCTGTCCTCATTCTTCTTTTATTATGTCCCTGGCTTCAGACCATAGTTCCTCTGGTTCTTGGTCTATTATGCTTAGTAGTGCGAATCTGTTCTTATGTTGTCAATAAATTCTGTTGAGATATTATTTAGATCATATTTTGGTATAATCACTGGCTTTGTTTTCTTCTTGAGTCTTACTCTTATTTTTGATATGAGTAATTCATGATCTGTGCCACAGTCGGCACCTGGTCTAGACTTGGCCACCAGCATAGAGTTCTGCCATCTTTTACTTCCAATTATATAATCTATTTGATTTTTGTGTTTACCATCTGGTGATGTCCATGTGTGTAGCCTTCTTTCTGGTTGTATGGAAAATGTGTTTGCAATTAATAGCTTGTTGGCTTCACAAAAATTTATGAGACACTTACCTGCTTTGTTTCTTTTGTCTCATCCAAATCTGCCTACTGTTTTTGATTCTTCTTTGCTTCCAACTTTTCCAACTTTTGCATACCAATCTCCAATTATAAGTTTGACATCTTGTGTTGGTGTGCTGTCAATTTCTTCCTGTATTTCTTCATAGAATCTATCCGTTTCTTCCTGTTCTGCCTCTGTGGTTGGTGCATATCCTTGAATTGTGGTGATATTCAAGACCTAGTCATTTTTAAATACTTTGCATCCCAATAGGGCTCACAACAGTATGTTGTTACTGGGAAAATAAAATTCTCTGCTTCATCTATTGTGCTAATTGCAGCTAAATTTAGAGATCTGGATGGTGGCAGATGATGTGATTATCCCTGCTAATCAAAAAATCTCACTATTTCAACCCTGTGAACCCTTGCTCTACAAAACTACCAGCCGTAATTACCTGAGTAGGTGTCTCCCTCCTGGCCTGCTGTTATTTAGGTTACTTGTGTATTTTTACATAATGCTTTTACCAGTACTGGTTAGACTGCATATATTATGCTTGGTTGATGTATCCTTGGGAGAGAAAGTAGAAAAATTAGGTACACACACATGGGTATATGAAGATTATTGCCTCACCATTAGTGTCAGAGAACATCCTGTCCTACTTAGTATGTTCAGACCTTCCATGACATGCCCTTATTCTGCGAGTGGATCAGTACAAACAATGAAGAAGGATGGCACTGAAATGGATGAGATGAGAGCCAAGCACTATTTTATTATCTCAGCTACTGTCATCATTCATCTAGACAAGGGAAAACCACTCTCTTCTATTTTATCTCCATGTTTTTTTGAAAAACAACAGCAACCTACAACAACACCGTAAGTCCAGAATCTAGGTATGTTATTACTATTGTGCTGGTTTCCTCCCTCACATGCATTGCAAAGCACAGGGCAACATTGCTGATCTTAAGTTCTTTTGGAAAAGACAGAACTGAAAAAGACTGAGAAGCTGAATGGTCAGTTAGGAGTCCAAAGGTCGAGAGCCAGGATATTAGGGCCTTTGCAGACTGCCAGAAATAGTGCACTTTAAATTGAGGCACTGCCCTGGCTCAGTGCTAGGGAATCATGGGAACTGTATTTTATTGTGGCACCAGAGCTCTCTGACAGCGAAGGCTCAATGTCTCAGAAAAAAATGCAATTCCCATGATTCTCTAGCACTGAGCTAGGGCAGTGCCTCAATTCAGTCAGAAGCCAGGGAACTAAAACCAACAAGAGTACACACAGAGGAATAGTCTGAATTCAGAAACATTAACAAGTCTCTGTGATGGCTTGAATGTCTCTTACGAAGTGGATGATCGACATTGTTTCAGCAGCTGTAGAGCATTTGCTGCTTGTCTTATCTAGGGAGGCTGATTGTTCAGTCTTCCTTGTATCTCCAAGGAAGATACAACAAGGACTGATATCAGCTCCAATATTTCTTTAGGAATGTTCAGGATGAGAGAAATGGCAGGCAAATAATTATTATAATCCACATACTGTAGGCTGCTGTTGGGAGTCTTCATCCTTCTGTAACCAGAAGAATGCTGTCCACTCATAAGGGGGTGGTATGAGTAGGCACAAGGAACTCCAAGATTTGCAGACATTTCCAAGGAAAAATAAACATTAAAGAGACATTCCTCCAGAAATCCTTATCCCAATGAGGACTGCTTGGTGGCCATAAAATACTGTATTGTATGGGGAGACTGGGAGCAGGGGAACAGACTGTTGAATCCTCAAAGAATGCATAGTTGGGCCAGCTGTCTGGCTGGCCGAATTGGTAACTTTCACCCTGCAACTTGTTGTTACTTGGGTTGTCCCATCTGAATCTAGTACTCATCTATGTGTACTGTGAGGTCTGAAAAGTTACTGAGTTTTAGAGTTAGCATGACAAAAGTTAGTTATTGACATCCTCCAAAAAACCGCATCTGTTTTTGCAGCCCCCTTTTTCTGTCTGGAAAAGAAAAATGGTGAATTGCTTCTTGTAGCAGTTTGCAGGAAAGGTCCTTCATCATTTAAATAAGCTGCAAGTACTTAAGATAAAAATGAACATTCTTTGTGAGAACTAGGATTGAACACCTGGCTTGACAATCATACATGTGCAAAGGAGATCTCAACAGACTGCAAGCTAAATCTGAGGCAACAGTATGAAACAGCAGCCAAAGAAGCCAACACAGCAATAGGTTGTATCAACATATCAAGTATCCATATCAAGGGAAATATTAGTATCACTTCAGCATTTGTCAGACCTCAACTGGAATACTGTGTTCAGTTCTGGGCACCATAGTTCAATAAGGATCCTATTACCCCCAAAGGTAGGGGATGTTGGGTATCCCCACTAGCAATGCCAGTGTCTCCTTGAAATTTGGGGTAATTATAGCTCAGAGGTAGCTTGAGAGAAGAGGGTAACCACATCTGTGTATACCAATATTAGACTACATTTTCATCTGTGTATACTAGTACTAACTACAGAGAGTACTCCAGCTTCTGTTACTAAAGTGTTTAATTTAAAAAATGTGCAAGGGTGCACAAAAATATACAAGAACTGAAATCTTAAGAACATCTAGGGGTAGCCATGTTGGCTATATAGCAAATCCAATAACAGCCAAACAATCCCCCTCTGCAGACCAGGGCGTTTGGGACGCCCTGGTCCGGAGCGCCGCGGGGCTATGGCAGCCCCACTGCGGCGCTCCTAGAGCGACCCTGAAAGGAGCGCCAAAAAGGCACTCCTTTCATAAGTCAGAAAAAGGGCGCCCTAAAAGCGGCGGGCGCCCTTTCTCTGACTTATCCCCCGCAGCGCGTCCGGACGCTGCGGGAGGAGGTCGCCCTGAATGCGCCGGGCGTCCGGTGGCCCGGAAGCGTTCAGGACGACCTCAGGAAGAGGAAGGGCCGCCGCGCGTGCAGTGGCCCCTCCTCTTCCTGGCCTCGGAGACGGCTCAATAAGCCGTCTGCCGAGGCCCAATGATACCTTTATTGGGCCAACCAAAAATGCACAATTACATGTTGCAAGCTTTCAAAGTCACACTGGTTTCTTTATCAGGCAAACAAGAGGAAAAAATTGAAGATATTAGTCTTGGGCCTGCATTTTTTGTTTCGGATCTCAGTTCAGATGTTAGGGGAGGGCTATCTGCAGGCTGTCTCCTCTTTCTTTGGCCATGCGGTTGCTAGAAAATTTTGCAAGCCAAGGAAATTTAATGTCCATTTGCAATCCAAAGAAGATGTTTCTTTGGAATCCAGCATGTCGTTTTGCTTTGTGAAACCTCAGGCTCATATGCAGGTAGAGAATGCTGTATTTCCCAAGAAATCTTAATTGATTGGATGTTATTGGATTTGCTATATGGCCAACACAGCTATCCCTAGATTTTTTTTTTGGATTTCAAGATAGCAAATTTTAACTGTCACATGGGAATCCTCAAGAGAGAGCCAGTGCACTGGAACGTTGCTATCCAGCCCTGATTTAGATTCTAGATGCAATCTATCACAAGGGGGTTGCAGACTGCCAGAAATAGTGCAAATTGAATCCACTTTAGATGATGATGATGGGATGGTACTGTGATTGCCCATGTGTTGATGGGTTTTCCTGTCAATGAAAAGATGACCTGTAATAATGCTTCAGAGTCACATCAGCAATGGGTTGATGCTGATGCTGATGTCATGCAATAGTTACTGCCAAAGTCTCTATTCTCTCGATAAAATTGCAGTTTAAAACCTGTGTGTGGTAAGATCCTTAGCGCCTTTGTAGACTGCCAGAAATAGTGCAAATTGAGTCCACTTTAAGGGTTAGGGTTAGTGCTAGGGAATCATGGGAACAGTTTTTTTTCCCTGAGACATTGAGCCTTCTCTATCAGAGAGCTCTGGTGCTACAATAAAATACAGTTCCCATGATTCCCTAACCCTAACCCTAAAAGTGGACTCAATTTGCACTATTTCTGGCAGTCTGCAACCCCCCATAATCTATCCAGATTCTGTCCTGACTCCTACACACTCCCCAACTCATCAGTTCCTAATCTACCATGGGTATGCTTTTTGTTACTCCATCACTGGATAAAAGGCATTGTAAAATAGCGATTTTAAAAGCCATCACCCTAAAAGCCCTTCTCTATAATCCAGAGATCTAAATGCTGAGACTTTTTCCTTGCCTTTCTACTCCTCCCATTGCTTTAAGATGTGACTCCACATAAACTGGAAAACAATTGGTAGTTTTGTTTTGGAATGTAGCACTTTACACTGTTGTTAATGATGAGGACTGCAAATTTGGACATCATCCTACCAAAGATGCATACATTGTCTCTATAGGGAAGATCACATCAAACCTCCTTGCTTACATGTCCTTTCAGTCTAATTCACAACCAGGTACTTTGAGATAACAACTTTAATATGAAGTTTAGGAAGATAACAGGTAGGTAACTTGATGAAGTGCTGACATAGTGGCTGAGTACATCTCTGTGGGAGAGATGGAAAGTGGCTATCTTAAGGGGCCCTGTGTAGATAACCCATCAGTGGCTGCCAAATGCCTTTGTCCTGAGCTGGTAAGTAATTACAGGATGTTCACATGGCTAAATAGTCTGTAAGTGCACAATATACTTGTTGCATTTTGGTTGGCTAATAAAGGCATCACTGTTTGGTGGATTTTTGTTTGAATTTGCTAAATGGCCAACACAGCTACCACTTCATTTAGTCTGTAAATGGTTTCTCTTAATGAGAGAAAAGTATGTTTCTCTCATTCTCTCATTCTCTCTCTCATTCTCTCATTAAGTTTTCAGGATGTTTCTCTTAATGAGAGAAAAGTAAATGAGAATAACAAAAACTAGAGAAGCTAGTACACCCTGAAAATCATACTTTTACTAAGCCAGCAAAGGCACAATTAAACCAATAAAGGAAAGGGGCAGAGGTGCTTAGACTCATCTCCCTCCTTTTGCTTCTCTCCACTTTAGGACCTTGTCTGAATATACTTTAGTAGAGATGCTTCTCTCCCATCTACCCATAATTCCCTTTTCTTTATATATCCTCCCCCTTTCTCAGACAAGTGAGGCTTTATGCCAGCCATTCCATGGGTCCTAGCTAATGCTTTCCCATACCTTTCCACTTCAAGGTCTAGAGGAAGGGTCTGTACTTCCCATTCCCACTCTTGCATCCTTCCAGGTTCTCCCCTATGGAGCCTGTCAGTGGACTTTTTATTGATTGCTTGGTTCTTACTCTTGCCTCCAAAAGATTTTACTGAAGCCTGCTGCTACCTCTTATTCATAATTGTGGGAAATAAGCTGTGAGCAGACAAGGTGGCACTACTACAGCCTTCCTCACTTTTCCATACACATAAACTTAAATAAGCATCTGAATATACAATCTCACAATTGTAGTGAATCCAGGAGTTAAAAGTCCTGAGATTCTTTCATTAGTAGGGATAATAACACCATATGCTATTCTCCTTTAAGCTTTACTTTGACCATAGCTGTATTTCTTAGTTTAGAGAGGTGGAGAGTTGATTTTTCTTTCAACAATATATTGTATTCAGCTATCCCTGTTATTTGTTTGCTCTTGCTGTGATGTGCCCTGAAGTCATTACTGACTTATAGTAATCCAAGGTGTACCTATCATGGCATATTTTGGGCATGATTGACTCAGAGAGGGTTTCCTTTGCTTTCCCTTGAGGCTAAAGACAGTGTGACTTGCCAAACATCACGAGCAGATTTCCATTGCTGAGATTTGAACCCTGGTATCCCAGAGTCCTAGTCCAATACTCAAACTACTATACTTTTCTGGCAATCATCCCTGTCATAATAAATAGTATTTGGTATAAGCCTGACCTTACCTAGACAATTAAGATCCATTGGTTTTACATAAGACCTTCTCTAGAAGGGCATGAAAGCTACTTAAATTGGTTTGTTAATATGGACCAACAAGCTACCTGCAGTTTTGGGTTTTCCTTAAAGAAGTGGCAAGGAGGCTGTTGTTGGGAATTCCTGCACTCTAAAATTCACCATTATGTTAATGTGCAATCTTACCTGCAATCTGAGAACTGGTATAGGCTAGTACTTGGTGAAGTCAAGTAATTTTATCCATTTTTAGAACAAAATATTATTTTCAGCAGCCATATATCTTTATCAGTTACAAAATGTCAAAATTGTACATCTACCAAATTGTTTCTCATTAAAATCCTTTTAAAAAAAACACATCAGGAAATGAAAATCTGCTTTATCCTTTGGCTAAGCCTTCTGTTCTCCAAACTCCACCCTCTGATTTACACTATACACAGCTTACAAAATTGGTAACAAGAAAAATATCTCAGCAACTGTAGGCAGCTGCTGAGTTTGATGTGTGATCCACAGGCTTGCTTCTGGGATCTCCAATGGCACAAATCTTCTAATCGCCATGTGCCTCATGGTCAATATGGTGGGTATCTAAGTGGAAGGTGGCTGAAGCAAGAGAAGCTAGATTTAAGCTATTTTGTTGTTGTGGGAGCAGTTGTTCAGCAGCTTCTTGACAGTTTTTCGAGCCTTTGAAGTCAATAAAAGAAATTTGTAAGAATTTCAGTGGATTTAGGCACACCTTCCCCACCTCTCTGTAGGGTGGTTCAAGCATCCATGGTAATTGCTTGCTGAATGCAGCATCAAGGGGCAGTATGTAATATGTAATCTAAGTACAGAGAAAATATAATACAGAGAAGCACAGACATGGAATATAAATGCAGAGAGCCAGTGTGGTGTTGTGGTTTGTGTCTTGGACTTTGGCTCTGGGGATCAGGGTTTGATTCCCTGCCCACTGGGTAACCTTGGGCAAGTCACACTCTCTCATCCTCAGAGGATAGCAATGACAAATCTCTTCTGAACAAATCTTGCCAAGAAAACCCCATAACCTCTCTTGCCAAGAAAACCCCATAGGGTCGCCATAAGTTAAAAAAAAATCACTTGGAGGCACACAATAGCAACAACATAAGTACAGTGATGATGGGCAGGTTGGCAATTTCCAAGTGGCAGCAGAGCTTGGAAATATCTCTGTTTTGAGCTATAGTTCTCAAACTCCATTTTCTAGTGAGCATGGCTTGTGGCTATGCTGGCTGTAAAATTCTATAGAACTGTAAACCAAACAAATAATTGCAGAGAGGAGATGGAAAATCAGATAGCTGCAGCTTTCACAATCCCCCACCCCTTTGGTTCTTGCTGATGAGGGAGGATGAAAATAGCAGTCAGTCCAATGACATCTGGAGTGCCACATATCTTCCATCCCTGTTGAAGCTCCTTCTTTCTTTCTTGTGCCAATCCTCCATTATGAGAGCCAATATATTTAATATTTTTAGGAAAACAGGATCTCTTATTATCCAGCATTTAAAATATGTAGATGGGATGATAATGGTAATGACTGAAACATAGATAGAAGTTGTGGAAATAGTTGCATTTTCACTATGGCAATCTTACCTAAAAGAGAAAAGTTGTTTTTAATTTGATTTTATGTTGGATTGCATGCATTTATTGATTGGTCTATAATTCTTTAATAACAGGTATGCATTTTCATTTTCCACTTTTCCACCTTCTACAACAAGAACTTCTAGTGGCTCTAATTTGGCTGGTGGTACAGAAGCCCTTCCTTTCCCAAGCAGGTCTACCTTCTCCTGACTACATCACCCTGAAATGTAACAACCCAATATAAAGTTAAATTATATTCCCATTAATTCACTTGTTTATCCTTAGTTAACACAAACAGATGGGAAGGGGAAGGAATAAGAATTACTTGGGCTAGCAGACAGTCCTTCAAATAAAGGGCTGTCCTCTGCAAGTTAGGTTGTATATTCACACTAACCTAGTTTAATTTTGTCTGTTTTAAATGCTGTAACCCGCCCCGATTGTTGTGCAGAGGGGCGGGCTATAAATAAAAATTATTATTATTATTGAAGATAGGCAGGTATGTAGATTGGGCAAGGTACAGCAGCAACCAAAGTCTGAGGAAGAATATCATATAATTAATAGAATACAATGATATAAAATAAGGAAGTGCCAACTTTAACTTGATTATTGGGGAAATGTCAAGACACAGAGCAATTTTAAAATATTTAGACAGCTAGAAAAATGAGTCAGATGTTGTGGTTTAGACAGGTATCTTATGAGTGAAGTATAAATGCAAAACAAAAGCACAGCAAGATCTTTTTAGCTGGAAATGTATAGTAGAATAAAGGTAATTGGAACTTATGCATTTGTGTACCTGTGAATATAAGGCAGGTGTTACATAGTAGTTACTGGAATGCATTTGGGATGTAAACAGCATGTCCAGGCAAGTGGTTAAACAAATATGTCTGAACACAAGATTGGGGATCTAGCCAATGAGATTCTGTTATTTTGTAACAAATAAATGTTATATTGTGTTCTGCCGATCATATTAGGTGTAGCTGTTCCCATCTGAGAGGTTCCATCATGGAAACTATGCTAGCTCATTCATTTGAGTTATATCCCACCTATCTTCTATGAATGATACTCAAGTCATCTTACAGTAAAGTAGAACACATATAATTTAGGCATAAATGGATAAAAACATTATTTTTTGTTTTTTGTTGGAAGCACAAGGTTCAGTCCTTGTTCATTGCCAGGTGTTGCCAACTGTTACTACTCTTCCTACTCAGACATATCTCATCGAGCAGGCCTACCCAGTAAGTTTTAAATCATGAGTTTTTAACTGATATATTTTAACAAATGTGTTATATGAGTGAATTTTAATGGTTTTATAGTACTGTATTTTAGCTGTTGGTTTTATGTGTTTTTAAAATTGTGTTTGTATTTTAACAGGTTGTACCCCATTTTGAGTCTTGAAGAGAGGTTGGAAAGAAATAAAATTATTATTATTATTATTATTATTATTTCTGCATCACTTGTAGCCAGAAGAATCCAGAAAGCTTCTTCTCCC
Organism: Phrynosoma platyrhinos; assembly: GCA_020142125.1. Classification (NCBI taxonomy): domain Eukaryota; kingdom Metazoa; phylum Chordata; class Lepidosauria; order Squamata; family Phrynosomatidae; genus Phrynosoma; species Phrynosoma platyrhinos. Next base: position 157,015,569 of record JAIPUX010001232.1, on the reverse strand, counting down.
CCACCCATTATTTTTATTGTGCTTCAAACATCCATAAACAATAAAATGATGAAATAGTGGGATTATATACAATATCTGAGGAAGTGCACAGAATTTGAACTTTTTTTGCAGGTCAATATATATCAATATATTTATATTATATCATTATTATATCAGAACATTTATATCATATCATTATATACCGATATATGTTCTTTAGTATCATCGTATGCTTGTTTTATGATCTGGGATTATTAAACCCACTCTTTCCCTTCTGTTTAATTCTTATTTTCCCAGACTCTTTCTTCTAATCTGCCCTTTCTTTTTATCCTTCCTAGTGATCTCAAATCTATCTACTTTCTCTACACATTCTTTCTCTGTTTCTCTTGTCTTCTTTTGGCTTCCTTCCCCTATCCTTTTGCATCCTTTTCTGACTTCCATAAACCTTCACACATCTCTTTTCCTCCTTTTTTCCCCTCTAACTTCTGCACTTTAACTTCTTTCTGATTTATTTTTCTTATTTCCCTTACTCTTTCTTATTATTTCCTTTTATCCTTTGTGACAATCTCCATTGTACTTACTCTTCAAGATTCTTTTTCACTTTCTCTTATCTTCTTAATAGCTTTCTTCACTCATTTGTTCCATTCTACTTTTTGGTCTGCTTCATACCTTCCAGTATTATCTCTTTTGTTTTTTGTTCTTTTATCCCCCTTTTTTCTCCTCCATCCATTTTTTTCTCCCCTAGTTCAGGAATCCCTATCTCCTAAGTGTTCTTTAAGCATTTAAACTTCTTCTTTAAGTATTTCTCTTCATACTGTCTACCGTAATCTCTTTAATCTTTGTTACATCCTTTATTGTACAATGTTTCTTCTCACTCTGCTCTAAATTGATTTTCCAAATCGCCATCCAATCTATTGACTATCCAGCCTTTGGTATCAGATAGGGGGGGTTGCAGACTGCCAGAAATAGTGTGAATTGAGTCCACTTTTAGGGTTAGGGTTAATGCTAAGGAATCATGGGAATTGGTTTTTTTCTGAGACATTGAGCCTTCTCTGTCAGAGAGCTCTGGTGCCACAGTAAGCTACAGTTCCCATGATTCCCTAACCCTAACCCTAAAAGTGGACTCAGTTTGCACTATTTCTGGCAGTCTGCAACCCCCCGTATTTTTCCTGACTCTTGCTAGTCTCCTGCTATTTGAATTATTTGAGGAATCCAGCAAGGTCCATGGGGCCACTGGTTTGTCTATGAAGCATCTGTGGAGCAGAAGGAATAAGGTGGCAGTGATTGCGTCTCATCCCTTTGCAGTTTGCAAGGGCAGAAAAAAAATGTCACTTCATTAAACTGCAGGGGAACATCTCTGCTATCATATACCTCCCTCCATCCACTCTGTAGCAGCAAGGAGGAGGAATGACCAATATAAGTTTATTCTAAATGATTTGTTTGACAAGACCACAAAGAGCAGAGTCAGTACTGGTTCTTCAGGGAGTTAATTACAGTCGGCCTTCCGTATCTATGGATCCAACCATCCAAGGCTTGAAAATATTAAAAAGAAGAAGAAGAAGAAGAAGAAGAAGAAGAAGAAGAAGAAGAAGAAGAAGAAGAAGATATAAATTCCAAAAGGCAAACCTTGATTTTGCCATTCTATGTAGGGGAGACAAGACACCATTGCATTAGGCCCTTGTATTTCCTTGAGCATCCACAGATTTTTGTATCCACAGGAAATCTTGGAACAAACCCCAGCAGATACCAAGGGCCCCCAGTACAACATAAAGAATATGTATGGCTTGAAATTCCTACATTGGAAATTTTATTTAAAGGTTGTGATGCTTAACTACTTCTAAGTAATTAGCTGTCGTTATATTTGTAATTGTTAGCAGCTCTTCATATTTTCTCCCAAGTTTCTCAAAACTAATTATTTAATTACTGTTGCATAGTAGTTACTAGGGTTACCTTTAAAAAGTACGACTACAACCTGCTAGCTTCTGCTACAAAATCTTTCTCTGTTTCTTCCTCTTACTTGCTCTCTTTTATTGGGGCCAGATCTCTGGCAGTATTTCATTTCCTGTTCTCTCTGATTAAGTGAATTGGATCTCAAGGCTTTGAAAATTGGAAACACAGACGGTATTCCACAGTCAGAGAGCCTCTTTTAGGGCATGAAGAAGGTCAGCTATTGTATGTCCACTTCCCTTGTGTCCTTTGAATGACAGGAATTGTGGTGATTGAATGGATGCCTGGCACTGTGATAAATAGCTAGTGCTGAGGAAAAGATGTGCTGAAGAAGAGCTCTCTTGAAGGCCAGGAGCCTAGATAACCTGAGAATTGACAATGACCAAGGGATAGTGAAGGTGTCTTATACAGAACATGGCTTAAAGAATACAACCAGAGTTTGGGGAAGTTACCTTTTTTGAACTATAGCTCCCAGAAGCCCTTAGTCACCATGGTGACTGGAAATTCTGGGAGTTGTAGTTCCCCAAAAGTACTATTTCCTGGTACTAGTTAAAGGAAGCAGTGTGATAAGCAAGCTTAGCCTGGGATTTTAGCCAAATTCATAAACTGTAGATTCATACAGTTGAAAGAAACTACAGTGGTCTCTCCACATTCTCTGGGGTTAGGGGTGAACTCCCATGAATGTGGAAAAAATGCAAATAAAGACAATTCTTTTTAATTTGAGAGAACACCTCTCTAGGAATCTCCAGGTCCTCCAATGCAACTCTATGATCAACATCTGCCAGAAGTTGATCATAGAATTATGCTGGAGGACCTCCATGTGTCTAGAGAAGTGTTTTCTCTAGGAACTTCTAGAGATTCTTAGAGAAAACATATTAATCAAAACCACAAATAAACAAATCCACAAAAGTCAAGGCTGCAAATGTGGAGGGCCAACTGTAACTTGACCAACTAGATTGTCCCTCTGCCAGTGCAGGAATCTACCTCTGAAGCACCAAGCTGGCTAATGAACAACATGTTTGGAGGTTTTTAAACAGAGGTTGGATATCCTTCTCTTGCGAGTGCTTTTATTTGTGTATTCCTACATGACAAGAGGTTGGACAAGGTGCCCCTTTTAATCCCTTCCAATATTGTGATTCAGTTTCACTGCTGGATACTGCTTGCCATTAGAAAGTTTTCCCACTGTTCAGTCAGAATCCCTCTTGAGGTAATATGAATCCATTAGTTCAGGTTCTGTCCTCTAGAGCATCAGAAAATAAGCTTACTCCATCTTCTACATGGCATGCCAATCAGATATTTAAATATAGCTATCATATTGCCTATCATGCTTCTCTTTTGTATACTAAACATACCCAGATCCCTCAATTGTTCCTTATAAGGTTTGATTTTTTTTACACCTTTTAACTCCTTACATAGCCACTTCTGGACACTTTCTGACCAAAGAGAACTAACCAAAAACAGAAGTGGTGCTATTACTTCCCTTTGTCTGGATGTTACTTTTCTCCTGGTCTAGGATACAATTAAAATACCTCTTTTCCCATGCTAACCATCATATTCAACCCTAAACTACCTCAGGCTTTTTTAAAAGGATGGGTAAGATAAGAAGAATTAAATGCTTCTTATGCTGCACTGTACCATGGAAATACTAACAACAAACATGCTTTTTTTTTAAAAAAAAAAAATTAAATGGCTTCTCTAGGAAGTCTCCAGAGGTTTTACAATTTAGGGCAGGGCTCTTTCTTAAACTTAGAGGTGAAGATTAGATGGCATCTATAATCAGATCTGTGTAACCAAATCAGTCTTTACTAATTCCCATTCCCATCCTCTGCAACTGAAGATGTTCACACAAAAGGCAAACAACTCCCTGCCATGTGCATATGATTCCTGGTGCTTATATCCATGTGGCTATGCATCTTCAGACTTATTACTGAGAAGAACTGTGAGTATAAAGCTGCCCGCAGATAATTTCCAGAATTGTGTGTTGCTGTCACACACCTGTGTAAATTTTCTTACACATGTGTTCAGTTCACAGTTGTGTGAGTAGAGTTCCACAAATGTAACCACATCTCATGAGAACCAAGTTGTGTCTACATTGCAGAATTAAAGCAGTTTGACACCACTTTGGAGATTATCACACTTACAAATAATGCGACTGCTCCCCAATGGGATATAGTTGCGTTTTGGGTTGCTACTGGGTATTATCACACAATATTTGCTGCCACCGCCACCAGGCAAATGTACCCCCACTGCATCCCGGGTCCCAGCAGCACTTCGGAACTCCTGTTTTGGAAAAGTGGCCTCCAAAGTGCACCTGGGACCCAGGATGCAGCTGGGTTGCACTCGCTCAGAGGCAGTGGCAGCAACTTATATGAGATAATACCTGGTAGCAACCCGAATATAGCTATGCAGGTGCACATTCTTGGATGTTGCATAATTAGTTGTCAATGATTTCATTGTGCTACTTGATTCCCCCAGAAACACCTACTGTGCTTTCCCCATTGCACTGTGGGAAAATAAGCAGGCACATTGGCAGATATAGAGTGGGTTGTAAATATTCAGCAGAAGTGCAAACTAATTGTAACTAGGGGGGTGTAGGTTTATGTTCCACAGGCATAGTGTAGGATCTTATCCAGTATAATTAGAATTAAGACAGCTAGTTGTCATAAACCAGAGGTGAGAATGGTGTGGCCCTCTATACATACTTGAACTACAGTTTCCAGAAGTCCTAGCCCAATAAATCCAGTGGTGGAGAATGCTGGGATTGCTGTCCAAAATTGCATGGAAGGATGCATGATTCTTATCCCAGCCATAAGCAATGTAGAAGTCACTCTCTGCATGAAGAAAATAATAACCTTGACATTTCTACCTTTGTCACCTTCAAAGATCAGACTGGGATATCTATTTATTAAATGTATATTTATTAAATATTAAATATTTATAAAATTTTAAATATTTATATGACATTATCTCTTAAAGATTTAGAAAATATTATTTATTTAGTAGTTGAATTGTAATATTGTGTGCTGCCTGTTTCAGAGTGCAAGTTCATCTTTGGTGGTAGCCTAATACACATTCACTTGGGTCTAGGGCTCGCAGAACTCAGTGAGACTTACTTTTGAGTAAACACAGGCTCATGATTGAGCTCATCCTTTGTAAAGTTCCAGGGTGATTAACCACTGTAATGAATATTTAACAACCATAATAAGAATAACAAATTCTATGAAACAGACTGCAGCTGATTATGAAGTTAATGAACTTAGTAAATTCAACAAAGGAATAGAACCACATAACAAGAGGACTGATTCTGACCAAAATATAATTTGCAACCCACTTTCCAGATTCAACAGAGTTATAGCTGGACATAACTGGTTGACAGCCTATTAGTAGTTCCAACTAAAATAGACACACTAAAAGAGTTGTTGTGTGGTGAATCAATACCTATATAATTCCCACTGATTTAATGGGTCCTCTCTAGTTAGGACTTTGTTGTTGTTAACTGTCCTTGAGTCAACCTCAACTCATGGCAACCCCATGAATGAGACATCTCCTAGATCCCCTGTCTTCAACCTATCTGCTCAGGTCCTGCAGACTCAGGCCCATGTCCTCCCTGATTGAGTCAAACCATCTGGCATGTGGCCTTCCATCTTTCCTAGCATCATATTTTCTAATTATTCATTTTTTCTGATGAGGTGGCTAAAGTATGACAGCCTCAATTTAGTCACCTTGGCTTTCAGAGAGAGTTCAGTTACCAAGAGGATTTAGGTGACTGCTCAATGCAGTGCATTAGGTTATGCAAGCCAGTGCAATCAACAGCTGTCGTAGGAAGGGCCAAGCATAATTGACTGGATGAGAATAGCATCTGTCCAACCATTTCATTTCTTCATCAGAAGGGAATGGGATGAAAGAATGCTTGTGGCATCTTTAAGACTGGTTTATTTTAGCATAAGCTTTTGTGGATTTCAACCTACTTCTTCAGAGGCATCTATGGAATTCAGAATTCAATGCACAAGTGTTTAAGGAGTTACATAGTTCTGGCTATGGCAGCTCACTGAAATGGGACATTGAAATACCCAATGTGACACTGGATAAAATATTTCAAAGGGATGTTTATAACTTGCTACAGGTCCACCAAATGTTTCTTTGGCCTGTTAGTTGCTTCTGACACATCATACCTTCTGTTTAGTGCAAATAAGTGGTCAAAGTATGAGACTTTTTTGAGGAATGTGCCCATATATGGACAATTTATGGAACTATGATATATGCTAGAAGATATGCTGATGCTTCTAAGTTTTTATGGGTTTGAAAAGAGGTGAGATAAATTTGTGCAATAGAGGGCTGCCTGACTGCTAGCCACAGGGCTGAATTAAGATATGCAGAGGGCTTTACACTTTCTTGAGTTTAACATGCCCCATGATTTTGAATAAGTACACACTTTCAGCCTCAGAAAACCCTGTGATAAGTTGCCTTAGGGCCATCATTAGTTGGAAATGACTTGAAGTCACACCTCAACAACAAATAACTGTCAGATAAATGTACATTAATGTAACATGGAGGGATGACCTTGAATTTAAGATCTTCCTAATTGGAAGCTCTGTGTTGTAGCACATTCAATTTGAGCATAAATTTGTCTAAGAAATTATAAGCAGCAGCTAGAGGCAGCTGAACAGTTATTGTGCTCATGACCTGCTTATGGCTTTTCAGGATGCATTTTTTTGGCTGCCAAGCAAATTAGGCTACTGGATTACAAATACTTCTGGTTTGATCAATCAAGGCTCTTCTTATGTTCTTGCAGAGTATGGAATGATACTAATTTGTTGTCTTAATACTATGGGCTAGTGACAAGTAATTTGTTGTCATTCAAGTAAAGGTAACATGCTAATTTTGTCCATTTTTTACTGTATAAACTTAACATTAAATGCTCTATCCCTTCACACACAATCTCCTCATAGAGAATCTGCTGATCTGGCAGAAGTAACCTCCTTTCTGTTTTTTTATTCTTTATCACAACTAGCCACACAGAATATGCATGTTATACCCTTCAACTGGCTTGACTTGGCAGGGATGGTCCAAATTAATTTTCTGTCATCCCACCTTTTCAGCTGCTTTAAAAATGTCCCATTTTCTCTCTCCTCACTTTTCCCCTTTGTCCTCAGCTTACTTCCATTGGTGCAAATTCAGTTCAAAGTGCAAAAATGGTTTACACATACTCAGCAGGGAAGAGAGGATAAAATGATATGATACAATACTTCCAAGTATGCAGCAGAGAACACAGCTGGGGTCTTAAGTCCTCAATCAAGGAGGAGGAACAAAAAGATCCTACAAAAGATAGAGCTAAGATGGTCAGCCAGGCTGAAGGCTAAGAAGCAAGCTCTGATTAGAAACAGCTGGTGTTAGGCTATTTAAGAGTTGTTTGTTTCAGACAAGTGCTGGATGCAACTTGTCTGTTTCCTGGCCAGCATTCCTGTTACCTGTGTTTAGACTCCTGCATTCCTACTTCAGACTTCCTGGCTTCTTCGACCCCTGGACTGTGTTGACCTTGATTCCTCTTGCCTCCCTTCAGACTGCTTGACTAGCACCTTTCTAATGGACTCTCACAGACAAGGACACTTTGGACATTTTCACACAGGGGTCCCTAAAGCCGGCTGGAGCCATTCCGGAACGGTTCCTGCCGCTGATTCTGGAATGGCTCCGTCGGCGGCAGGCTAATTCCTTTTGCAACCCGGAATTACCTTTCCGGCGCTTTTGCAGGAGTTAGCGTTGGTTCTGCCGGAGTGACGCCGGACTTAGGGCTCCGTGCGTTTGAACACACGGAGCAAAAAGCCGGACTGACGCAGGGATGGCACCGGAAGGGGCGGGGTTTGCTGCCGCGCGCGTGTGAACACATGGGAAAAGGAGCCGGAGTGGGGCTGGACAGAGGTAGGATTGCCTCCTCAAAAAGCCCCGTGTGAAAACGTCCTTAGTCTGCTTGTGATGAGCTGCCTCTGCCTGCATTATCAGCCAGAGATTCCCTCCCAGCCAGCCTGTGTAGGTGTTTGGTGAACCAGGACACATGTGGCCTTATTTCTGGCTGGAGGCAAAGAGGAAATAAGGCTTTGCATCATATTTGCATATCTCTGGAGTATCAGTAGACTTATTCTGGAGCAGCCAGAAGAGCAGCATGTGTGCCAGGTGGCCATTAATGGTTTTTAGGGGGGCAGAGGAGGGAGAAAGAACAAACAAGAAAAAGAGGTTTAGTTTTGACATGGCAACAGCATGCTGGCAGTGACTTCTTACTAAGTATGAAAATAATCCCTCTGGATTGGATATGAGGGATGGACAAAACACTGCCTGTTATGCTGACATTTTCTATTATTGTTCAGCCATGGGCTCTTATTGTTGTGTGCCTTTAGATCATTTCCATTGTATGGCCACCCTAATGTGAACCTATCATGAGGTTTCTGGGGCTGAGTGACTCACCTAAGGTGACCCAGTGGGCTTCCTTGGCTGAGTGAAGAATTGAACCTTGGTCTCCAGAGCTGTAGTCCAATTCTCAAACCACTACATCATGCAACTTCCATACCCCCTCCCCTCTTTATTAAGAGCCAAGAGCAACCCCATGTCCCTTTAAAACCCTCTCAAAATGCATCATGGACAATAGATGTTGTTTTAAACTTCTAACTTTGCTTTTGTGGCTTCTCACACATCCAGTGTGTGGTGGCAACAACAGCTATGGAAGCTGGAGATCATCCATCAGAATCCACTGAAAAAACTGGAGATGCATCAAAAGAGGATCAATAAGTGGTTGTTTTATTAGTAAAAAAATGATGTTAGGGCCTCTTTTACTAATAAAATAATCTTTTTTTGCATCATGAGAAATGTCTCCAGTTACTTCTGGGAATAACAGGTTTGGGCTAGAACCTAAATTGGATGGCCAAATACAAAAGAGCTATAATAGCTTTAAATTTCTTCTTCTTTGCACCCTTTAAACATGCAATATATCTGCCTTATGTTGCCTTTCCCCTAACATGGGGCCTACAATTTTGAGCACGTTGCATCTGCATATGACATGTGCTCCAGTTCTTACAATCATTTCCCCAAATTAGCAGAGCATCCTGACTATGATGACGTGTCTTTCATGCTCTGTCCCTAGCAGAAAATGTACTTTCTTAGCCAGCTTTCTGCAGTGCAGTATGTTTCACAGACATACTCCAGTGTGTAAATGTTTCATGCTACTTACCTGCCATACGTTAACAGCAAATCCTGTTTATCCTCTGAGAGTAATAGTCCACCAGTCATATGGCATGTACAGAAAAAGGCTACAGAAAAGTCACATGAAGTCATACCAGCAATAACAGCACTAAGGATTACAGCTGTACAGTTAACAATTTGCTAACTTCTTTTGTCTAGTTTGCAAAACTACACTTAAACATATTGTGACCTTCTAGGTAATTTTAATATTTCCCCATGTTGAAATAACTATTCTAAACAAAGTCAAATACCATGGGCTGTATAAAGGCAAATAAATGGGGTCTTGGAGCAAATCAAGGCTGAAGTCTCTCTAGAAGCCAAAATGACTAAGTTGAGACTGTCATACTTTGGACATATTAGAAAAGGCAATGACACTTGGCAAGGTAGAAAGCAGTAGGAGCAAAAAGAAGACCCCATTACAGACAGATAGATTCAACAAGAAAGCCTTGGCTTTTAAGTTTGCAAAAGCTGAGTGGGGCACTTGATGACTGGAAATCATGAAGGTTGGCCATTCATAGAGCCACCATAAGTTAAATTAAATTGAACCACTTGTGGTGCATTTTCCATTTTTTCCTATTGCCTTCCACTTTACTGAGTATTGTCTATTCCAATGAGTCATGGCACTTCATGATAAATCCAAAGTACAGCAGCCTCAGTTTAGTCAGTTTGCTTCTAGTGAGAGTTCAGGTTTGATTTGCTTAAAGACCCATTCAGTCCATGGTAGCTGTAGATACTAATTATGATTTTGTTTTTCTCCTTTACTGTCCAATATGCTTGGAACTAATTTCCAGGACTCCTGTGTGATGCCACCTTTTATTTTCTTCAGATCCTTACACAATTGCCAAATTTCTCATAGAGCCTTTGGCAAAAGCCCTTGTTCCTGTGTTCCTGTAATTATGTTGGCAATGAAGTTAAGTGCATTTAACTGAAATTATGCTTTCTTCCCTAGAGCATCCTTCTCACCTGATGCTTTGTCAAGGTTAGATTCAAATTTAATCATACTTAAAAGTAGTCCCAGTGGAATCACCAAGAATTAGGTTAGTAATTTATTCCATTGAGTCTACTCTGAGTACAATTATGCCCAATCTTAACCCATATATTAAATGTTAGATTGTATGCCTGAGGAACAGGAGATCTGTCCTCTTGCACTAAATCATAATCATATTTTTTTTTTGGGTGGGAGGGAAGACCTATAACAATTAATGAAGAAAGTTAAGGAGGAAAGTGCAAACACAGGTTTACAGTTGAACATTACAAAAACAGAAATAATGAACACAAATGATTTAAAGTGGTTCTTTAAAGTAGATGAAGAAAACATTGAAATAGTTCAAGATTTTCCATACCTTGGCTATTAATCAGAGTGGAGACTGTAGTCAAAAAATTAGTAGAAGGCTAGAACTTGGAGGGCAGCTATGAAGGAACTAGATCCTGAAGTGTAAAGATGTAGTATTGAATACTAAATTTAGGATGGTCCATGCCATTGTAATTCCAATTTCTATGTATGATTGTGAAAGCTGGATAGTGAAGAAAGCTGATAGGAAGAAATCAGCTTATTTGATCTGCAGTGTTGTGGTGCTGGAATTCTGCAAATGCTATGGATAGCTAAAAAGACAAATCAATGGGTCCTAGAAAAAAATCTAGCTGGAAGTCTCCTTAGAAGCCAAGATGATTAAACTGAGGCTGTTGTTCTTTGGCCACGTCATGAGAAGATCTGACTCATTAGGAAACACAATAATGCTTGGTAAGATAAAAGGAAGTAGGAAAAGAGGAAGGCTGCATTTCAAATAGAATAATAGAATCATATGGAAGAGACCTCAAGGGCCATCCAGTCCAAACCCCTGCTGTGCAGGAATACTCAATCAAAGAACCTTGAACAGATGACATCCAGCTTCCATTTAAAACCTCCAAAGGAGGAGACTCCACCACACTCTGAGGGAGTGTGTTCCACTGCCAAACAGCTCTTACTATCAGGAATTTCTTCCTAATGTTGAATCTCTTTTCCTCTAGTTTGAATCCATTGGACCAGATCCTATTCATTGGTGCTGCAGAAAATAAATTTGCTTCATCTTCAGTATAACATCCCTTCAAATATTTAAACAGGACCATCATATCAGCTCTTAACCTTCTCTTCTTCAGGCTAAACATGCTTCAGTCCTCAGAGGGCATGGTTTCCAGACCTTTCACCATTTTGGCTGCCCTCCTCTGGATACACTGTCCACATCCTTTTTGAATTGTGTAACCTAGAACTGGATGCAGTATTCCAGGTGGGGCCTGGCCAAAGCAGAATACAGTGGTACTATTACTTCCCTCGATTTAGATATGGTATTTCTATTGATGAAACCTAGAATTATATTGGCTTTTTTTAGCTGCTGCTTCACACTGTTGACTCATGTTCAATTTGTGGTCTCCTATGACTCCTAGAAGAATCAGAAGATGACTGGGAGGGTGGCTATGAAAGAACTAGAAAAGATCCTAAAATGCAAAGA
>JAIPUX010001232.1:156978624-156992754 GCA_020142125.1 Phrynosoma platyrhinos | reverse complement strand
CACAAGGTGGTCAAACTGAATGCAGATAACAACAGTGGCAAAGGCTGTCTTACACCAGACTAGACTGTTTGTTTCTCTGAAAAAATCTTTCTAAGGCTTCAGGAAGAGAAGAATTGTCCCCATATCTTGCTATTGACCTTTACTGGAGCCAGCAGGGACTGAACCAGTGGTCTTTTGCTTGAAAAGAAGGTTCTCTGTGTCTTGGATTATGGACTTTATCTCACATTATCACTCAGGTTCCTTGTGAACCGTGCCTTAATCCTTGTCCCAAAGCTGCTTGTGATGGTGGGAAGGAGAGTGTAAATTTACTTTCTTAATGAGAAAGCCCACTGAAAACATCAACTGCCATTTTTCATCTCATCTGCAAGAGAGATCAAGAAAAAAACAACAGGTTTTCTCATCAACAAAAATGTTGGCTATGCAATAATGAGTTTGGTGCAGAACCCAACATTTGCACATTACCCTTCTATCATATAGTTCCAAAAGTCCCCAAATGTAGAAAGTTACCAAAAATGTGCAAAAGCTTTTGTATTATTACCAAACCTGAAGAAAATGTTTGAATTTTTGTTGTCTGTAGAGCAAATTTGCTGTTCTTCTTGTTCTATTGAAATAAGTTAAACAAACTCTCTTGAAGGAAGGACATGAAATAAACTCTATTAAAATTAAGACGGATTTCTTTCAGTCCAATGGTAAAAATCATCTTCAAACAAATTGTCAGACCACATTAAGCAGTGGGTGAAGATCAAAGGCAAAAAGGTAGGATCCAAAATACCAGCATATTTTTCCTTAATGCTTTCATTGACAGTAACTAAGCTTTAGAAGAGACCCTTTCATCAGTTCACAGATGAAAACTAGGATACATGTGGCCAAGAAACATCAGAGTGTGGTCAAGATGGCAAAGATTATCAGTGAAGAACACACAAGCGAGGAATGGCTGAAGCAGTTGGTTTCTACCTGAGCCTACTGAGAGGGGGCAAGATTCCACTAGATCCTCTCTTTGCCTATCTGCAGAATTCATTGAGTGCAAACTATTTTTGCCCTTGGAATTCAGTTTGCAGCAACTGAAGTAAGCTGAGGACAAAGGGAAAACATGGGAGTAGGACAGCAAAACTGGGACATTTTAAAAGGATCTGAAACAGTCAGACAACAGAAGATTAATTTGGACTTCCCTGCCAGATTGGGACAGTTGGAAGGTATGAAACTGTTGGAATGAAAAGCTGGGAAACCAGCAAATGCTGGTGTTGAGGGAAAGGGATATAGACACTTCAAGAAGCCCAGCGGGGGCAGATTGGGATCCTAAGATGCACTCCCAAGGCCCATGTTTCCCCACACATGTATTAACCTACACGGATATTAGAGATCTGCTTGAGAACAAGGGGACAGATGTCAGGAAATGTCATTGCTTATTTCTGTCAGCTGCTATATCACTGTACATGTTATATAATATTGCATTTCAGTTAATCACAACCACCTCCTTCAAAAGCTACAGTTTATTTTTAATTTACCAAAGAAGACAAATATTATATGTGCTTACTGTCAAAATGTCAGTCTATAAAAGGCAGCATTTTAGGGATATAACAAAAAACAACAACAACCCAACAACACATATACAAAATTGCACATAAGAAAGCAGGATCTATCATAGACAAATACAGTGATTATTATGAAGTCCATCTTCCCTGTTAGCAAAGCAACCTCGATAGTCTGGATCAATGTAGAAGTTATTCAAAAATGGTATTTCCCTCAATGGATTTGGTATTTGTTCAAGACAAATGTGAAAGAGAGATGTGATGGTGAAATTCAGTACGGGAGATAGCACAACGGGGGGTAATTTTAGACAACTTCTTTTCATGCTCATAGTGTGTGGCCAAGAGACCATCATGGTGGATTGCATGATTTGTGTCCAGAGAAATCATACGGGCTTTAACAGAGATTAGGATCTTTCTGATTTGAATTTCTTGCAATGATACACAGGGGTTAATGATTCTGTTTATTTACCTCCTGGGTTGCCATTTCAGAATGAATCTATCATTGCTTTATTGACAGCTGATCTATCCAAGCCAGCAATGTTGATATATTGGAGGAAGGAGGGGAGTATTCATATGTTGAGCATGCACCATTTGTTATGCTGATATAATATTTAAGAGAGGACCGAGGGCACAGTAGATTGGGGTGGGTTGGCCCCAAGGGGACCTTGGAGTGCTGCACCTTCCTGCTGTATACCTATCATCATCATCATCATCATCATCATCATCATCTTGTCCCTCCACATTTGTGGATTTGACTTTTGCAGATTTGGTTATTCACTGATTTTATTAATATGTTCTCTCTAGGAATATCTAGGTCCTCCAGCGCAACTCTGTGCTCAACTTCCACCAAAAGTCACACAGAAAGATGTAGAGATTCCTAGAAAGAACACTCCACTAGGCATTTGTAGGTCCTCCAGTGCAATTCTATGGTTAATGTCTAGCAGATGTTGACCTAGAGATTCCTAGAGAGGTATTCTTTCAGTGTTTTTTAATTTGTGGTTTTCCCACTTTCACGGGGTGGAGTGGGGTCCTGTGGCCCTAACCCCAGCAAATATGGAGGGCTCACTGTAATTGAGATTTTTAAAAAAATTCCTATCTTTTGCCCTCAATTTTGGATATCCCCAACACCCAATTTTGTCATTTTTGGACCATTCTGGGCTAATGTGAAGTCGTAGGATTTCATGGCCGGCATCCATAGTTTTTTTTTTGTGTGTGGGTTTTTTCGGGCTGTGTGGCCATGTTCTGAAAGAGTTTCTTTCTGACGTTTCGCCAGCTAGCATCTTCAGAGCATCTTCATTTTCATTTTTCTCTGAAGATGCTAGCCACAGATGCTGGCGAAACGTCAGAAAGAAACTCTTTCAGAACATGGCCACACAGCCCGAAAAAACCCACAAAAAAACCCAAAACATTCTGGGCTAGTTTAGGCCCAGGAGATGCTTTTTAAAAAAGGAAGCAAAAAAAAAAAAAAAGTTGTCTTCCAGGCCACATCCTGTGAGCAAATGCCTTCCTTGGGGGTTATTTTTTTTTTAAAAAACAAAACACACAATCAGGGCCACAAAAACAGTCCAGGGGCTGCATACCACCCATGGGCCACAGGTCACAATGCTGTTTCTCATGATGAACAAATCATACTCTTCATTTCCATATAGCATATAACATAGTCCACTCTGCATAAGTACAATGCACTATGTTAGCCCAAAGGAACAGTGATATCTGAGCAAGAAACAGGAGCTGGTAGGCTGTTCCTACCATTAGGAAGAATGAGTCAACTGTGTCAGATGTAGCAGTAGCAGTAACCTCTCCCTTCTCCTTATGCCCTTTGCTTACTCCTTATTCTTGGATGATCCACAGGCTCATGCCACAATTCCTGACCTCCTAAACTAGTTTTCTGTCCTCCAGGATGATGTAGACCACTATCCCATCTTCGGTGTTGAAAAAAGGTTAAAACTGGGAGTCCATTTGTTTCTGGATGTATGTGTGTGCAAATTTGTTCTTTGCCTTAAGTCACTGGTTCCCAGTCTTTGGTCCTCCAGATGTTTTGGCCTTCAGCTCCCATAATTCTTGACTGTTAGCCAATTTGCCTGGAGATTCTCAGAACTGAAGTCCAAAAAAAAAAAATAAAAAAAAAATGAAGGTTCAAAGGTTGGGAATCTTAGGCAGCAAAATGCTTGGGCCAGTCCTGCCTGGAACAATATTCTATCAAGACTGTTCACTGGCATATTTCTTGCTTCCTATAAGGGCATGGGCCAGTTCAAATGCCTGTCCAACTCTTGTATTGGGACACAAAAGCAAACCATACACTTTTATGGAACCCCTCCTATTTCTCAAGAGCCTGTCACTAAGCTTGCATACACTATCCCACACTTATGTCTGAAATCCACCCATTTTGTCACACACACAAAAGTGGGTAGGATGATTATGTAGGCCATATTCACACCATGTCAGTCATTTCTTTTTCATCAACCCTCTGTCAGGTTTCTACAAACAATCCCGTTTCTAGTTCCTTTTTAAAATCTCCATCCCACACTATTTAATTCTGAATTTGTATGCTGAGCTTGCAACTGTTGATTCTGCACATTGTCTGTGGAGTCCACTTGTATAATGATTAGTTGCTTTTCCCCTTTTGGGCTGTACACTGAATGTTCAGTGAACGAATTGCTCAGTCTACCTGCTCTGAGTACAGCCACAAATCTGCTTTGAACATTCCATAGTGGAGATGGAAAAGGAGTACAAAATATCAAGTACATAGTTCAGGTTACCTGTTTGCCAAAAATATGTCTCAGGGCTGATGCAGACCGGCCTAAAGGGCCGGCCTGGGGGTGGAGTTGGGATGGGATGACTACTTGCCAGTCGCCCTGACTCTGCCCCAACACCACGTGCCCAACCACATGGCACGTAGCATCAGGGCACCCTGCTGCCACAGCGTGCACACACACTGCACCAAAGGGGTGCAAAAGAGCCATGGTGGTGGCTCTAAGGGTGGCCTTTTGCTGCCACCAAAAAGAGTGGCATTTGCCCGCTCTTTTGGGAGCAGCAAAAAACCAGATTAGGGCCATGGCGTGTGTGGTTGCCGCGGCCCCAATATGGTGCTCCCAGGGGTGGCAAGGAGCTGCCACTTAGGGGCCGTCTGCATCAGCCCTATGTTTGGGCAACAGAGAAAGGATGACCTTGAGGTAAATTGGGAACCTTCAGAATTATTTAGAGATGTCTATGTGTGGTAAATTAAAGTGAAATGCCCTCAGATCAGTACTTGGGAAAGTTACCTTTTTAGACTACACCTTTCAGAGTCCCACAAGCAGCATGTTCAAGGGTCATGAAGAAATCTGAGGGATTCTAGGAACTGTAGTTCAAAAGAATCACTTTTTCTAAGGTCTGACTAAGATAATTTTCCTGCATGATCAGTCCAGGCCAAATGTTCTATTTAATGTTTAACTATGAACTATTATAGCAGCTATTTGTTTTTAGTTAAGTGATGAGAAACTCATAAAGTCTGAACAATCTCTTCTTTTAAAAGTTGAACAAACATGTCCATTTGCCAGTTATTATCTTGCCAATATTTAGTGGATGTTCATGGTGTGAAATTGGTTCCAGGATGACCTTGTTCTGTGACTAAAGAAAAGAGTCAAGATTTAATTTAGTCAAGCTAAATGGAACTAATTTAAATGGAACCAATTAAATATCATGCTGTGGTGTCAACGAGACTAGAGTTTAGTAAATAATGTTCATTAGAAAATATAAATGCACAAGTTTTATGTGCTAGTTTTCTAGCTTTAGGCTGAGATTCTGGCAAATATGGATAAAAACATGACAGATAAATTGTGAAATGTCCCCCCCCCCCATGTAGGTTATAAAGCTTATTTGTCTTTGGCTTTAGCATTGTTCATTCAGTACAGGAGCATAATTTAAACACCTTGAAGGTGTTCAGCTAAGAAATTGAAAAAAATCCATCAATATGAATAAAAGGGAAAACAAAGGAATGGGACAAGTCAAGATCCTTAAATGTTCTGCCAGAATTGGAAATGACAAGTTGCTCAACATTTTACAATGCACACCAGTTTTGATGTTGATATAGAAAACAGGGTGTGTATAACACATTAAGCTTAAGAAAAGAAACCAATCTAAAATATGGAGATAATCTTAGAACTCTACAACTGATGCAATCAACTAAAGAGGAATGATTTTAAAAGTTCACAATATTACCAGAGAATAAGCCAATTTTCTGTTCAATGCTTGAAATGCTATTGTAAAATTATATATTTTTTTCCTCAAAGTCAGGAACCAAAATACTTAAAACTGAAATGAAACTTCAGATTATTATTAAATATAAATCTTTGAGTATGAATCTTTCCACCCTATTTTCTCCATTATATTTACAATCAAAAGTTCATTTCCCTTTTGGCCATAAGATGACCTATATTTTGTTGTGGATAACTTGAAGGATATACGTACACATGGATGCATGTGTGCATGCACATACACAAAATTTGAAAGGATTACTTCCTTATGCTAATTGAGGTTTCACCACCACCACCACAACAATATATTGAAAAGCACATGAAACTGGTGGTGCTCTATCTTTTCAATACTTTCTTGTACCAACAGCCAGGTGGCAATTTAATATTTATAGTTCATGAAAATAATAAGTATTTAATATTGTTTGGTAAGAATCAGGTGGGGCTCAAGGCATTAATGTGCCTCATTAAAATAAAATCCCAGCTTTTTAATAAAAAATGTCCAAATATTTACTCAAGGAAGCTGCAAAAGGCAATTAACTAAGAGGACTGTATATAATGAGAAAAGTATAGTGTTTTGCATGTAGCTGAAATAGTGCTGCTTATGACTGCCCTCTACAAGCTAGAACTCTCTTTTGCTGTCCACTTTGGTACATAGGCAAGAAGAAATAGTGTATTGTAGTGGCTAAGAGATTGAGCTATGACACAGGAAACCCTGGTTCAAATTTCACCTCTGCCATGAACTCACCAGGTGGCCTTACAGAAGGCTGTACCTCTTCAGTCAGGTTCAGTCTCCTTTTTGCAGTATGGGTAATAATAATACGACTTGCCTTGCAAGATTATGGTAAGAACTGGAAGTAGGCAATGGTATGCTAAGCACCTAGAACATTCAAAAGCATTATACAATATGCTGAATATCTATTATTAAGAGCCATTTTAAGGTATTCCAGTCTAACAACAGGTACAGATGGGGGATGAGTGAAAATGAAATGGGAAAGGGGGGGGGGGAATTCCAGATATACAATTTGGCATTTCCCTCAATCAGGTTGGAAATAAGCATATTAACTGGCAATGTTATTTCTTTATCCTGACTATCTTATGATGTCTGCTCTTGTTGTAAATTAAGTCCTCCCAGCCATTTATGTAGTGTCCATACTTACATGTTCAACATAGTAGAGGCTAGGAACCAAACAATTATTCTGTATATGGTGGCATCCCACAAAATGTTGTGTTCAGGGACCTTAGTCTAGGTCTAGTATTGGTTGCAGGTTCTGGGATCTTCTAGTACCAGACAGAAACAGTTGAAGATTCCAGTACAACCTTCTGAAAGTCTAGTATGGGAAACAAAGGACCAAACACACTGCAGAAATAATCCAGTTTGAGACCACTTTAACTGCTCAGTGCTAGGAAACCCTAGCAATTGTAGTTTCTTGTGGCACCAGAGAAGGCTAAATATCTCTGACAGAGAAGGCTAAATATCTCACAAAACTACAGTTCCCAGAATTCCCTAGCATTGAGCCAGGGCAGTTAAAGCAGTCTCAGACTGGATTATTTCTGCAGTGTGTTTGGACCTAAAGTGGCATTTAGATCACTGTCTGGATAACAATGTGACTTTCCCCCCCATACTGAAGATTTCTGTCCCTGTGTCTTAAGATGTTAGGTAGCACTAAGTCACAGCTTTCCACATGAACAGACTAAAAATATCCTTTAAAATCTGAAGGAGGACAGGTGAGTTCTTTTGGGAAGTTCTCTAAACTAATATGGAAAAGTATATGAGCATGCAAAAGACTATGTGCTAGTCCTAGCACTCTCTGGACTAGATTGCTTAATGTACAATCTTCCTTCTTAGGTTATGTATCTTGCAATAAATGTGTATATATGTGCATTCCAACTCTATTCTTCATGCAGCACCAGGATATCATATGAAGTACACAGGATCCCCAGCTAGAAACCCTTATTCATGGTTGTTGGACTAGGACCCTTGTGTATAACATGGATTAGCTATTCTCCTTATATATATATGTCTCCCATACCTTATTTACATTTTAAGTGTGCTTAGTTCAATAGGCCTGTGTGTATGAAGAGTTGTGTGCTTTCTAAATCCTACAGGCAAAAGTATGTGAATACATACTAGAATCATAGAGTTAGAAAAGACCTCGAGGGCCATCCTATCCAACCCCCTGCCATGTAGGAACACACAATCAAAGCACCCCCCAACAGATGACCATTCAGCCTCTGTTTAAAAACCTCCAAAGAAGAAAACTCTACTGCACTCTAAGGCACTAACTTTTAAATGAGTAACTTTTGTATGTAGGATTTAGTCTACTAAAGGAAATTCAGCCATTAAAAAAAATACTGGCATCACACAGCTAGATCTCATTGGAGGAACTAAATATTTCTTCCTTTACATTTCTCTTTTTTTCTAATGCTTAACTCCAGATTTGCATTCATCTATTGAAATCTGCATTGTGGATCATTAGCTGTCATGGCAATGCATCAGAAGGCTGTGGATCTCTCTACCAGATCTGCAAGATGTTAGCAAACTTTGGTGGCCACAGGGAGAGTCTCCAAAGCTAGCTCCTCATTCAAGAGGAAGAGTCCTTTATGTTGCAGATGGGACAGTCTACTCTGTTTTTATCGGGGTGGTCTTTCACTACAGATGCAATCACAACGCTCATGGTGTTCCAGCTGAATATCAATCAGTGCCATATTGTTCTTGGTTCTGCGCCGCCACCGGCTGTGACCTGCTTCAGGAATAAATCTGAGCACCTAGAAAAGAAAATGGATGGTACATTAGAAGCCAATGAGAAAGGGGCAGAAACTCACAGTGTACATTGAATTCCAAAGAAAAGGTAAGTATAGAGCCAATAAACATGGTCACACATCACACAATCTATGGTGTTGTCTGTTGACATCTGGCTTCTTGTAATACTCATGCATCCTCTGTTAACTAGCTCAAATCTCACAGCTTGAATCACTGGTTTGTTGATGACTTAAACACCTCTTGCTTTTTAAAACTATGGCTTGTCAGGTGTCCTGAAGAGGGCAACCAAAATGGTAAAAAGTCTGGAAACCATGCCTTTTGAGGAGCAGCTTAGGGAGGTGGATATGTTCAGCTGGGGCAAGAGAAGGTTCTATCTATCTATCTATCTATCTATCTATCTATCTATCTATCTATCTATCTCACTCTTTTCCCAAAACTGGGACTTAGAGTGGCTTCACAATATTAAAAAACAATACAATTAAAAACACAGAAAAAAGTGTTTTTTCCCCCCTGTGAATTGAATTAAAATGAATTAAATTATTACATGGTCAAGTAGATAACTATTAAAAGAATAAAATACATTATAAAAAGATGAAGCTGTATAAAAACACTTTAAAATAAAACAACATCCCAAGCCAGTCCTTACAAACATTCTGTTTTAAAAGCCTCTCTAAACAGGTAGGCTGCCAGTGGAAGGCTAACAAGAAGGGAGCCATTCTGGCCTCCTTGGGAAGGGAGTTCCAGAGTCTAGGGGCAGCCACTGAGAAGGCCCTCTCTCGGGTCCCTACCAACTGTGAGATGGAGGATCTCAGAGCCCAGGCCAGTTCATACAGGGAGATACAGCCTGCCAAATAGCATGGACCTGAGCCATATAGGGCTTTATAGGTCATAACCAGCGCCTTGAATTGTGCCCGGAAACAAACTGGTAGCCAGTGGAGCTGTTTCAACAGGGGCATTGTGTGGTCTCTTAACCTGCCCCAGTAAATAGCCTGACTGCAGCTCTTTGAACCAGCTGAAGTTTCTGAACAAAGGCAGCCCATGCACAGCCCATTAGAGTAGTCCAACTGGGATGTAACCAAGGCATGTACCACTGAGGCCAGATCTGGCATCTCAAGGAATGGGCGCACTCCTGGCCACTGCAGAGATCTGGGCTTCCAGGTTCAAAGCTGAGTCTAAGAGTACCCCCAAACTGCAAACCTGTGTCTTCAGGTGAGTGTAACCCCATCCAGCACAGGCTGAATCCCTATTCCCTGATCTGCTTTTTGACTGACCAGGAGCAACTCTGTCTTGTCTGGATTAAGTTTCAATTTGTTTTTCCTCATCCAGTCCATTACTGATGACAGACACTGGTTTAGGACCAGGACAGCCTCCTTGGATTGAGGTGGAAAGGAGTAATAGAATTGAGTGTTATCTGCATATTGATGACACTGCACCCCAAAACTCTGGACAGCCTCTTCCAGTGGTTTCATGAATATGTTAAGTAGCATAGGGGACAACACAAAGCTCTGAAGAACCCCAAAGGCCAATGGCCAGGGGGTCTAACTGGAGTCTTCCAGCACCACCTTCTGGGTTCACCCCTCCAGGAAGAAATGGAGCCACTGTAAAACAGTACCTTCATTTCCCATCCCAGAGAGGCAGCCCAGAAGGATACCGTGGTCGATGGTATTGAAAACCACTGAGAGGTCCAGCAGAACCAACAGACACACACTCCCCTGTCCAGTTCCCTGTGTAGGTCATCCACCAAGGCAACCAAGACTGTCTCTGTTCCATATCCAGGCCTGAAACCAGATTGAAGTAGATCTAGATAATCCATTTCATCCAAAAACCCTGGAGCTGGGAAGCCACCACATGTTCCAGTACATTGCCCAAAAATTGTAGGTTGGACACTGGCCGATAATTATCCATTATTGTGGGATTTCGGGGATGGCTTTTTAAACAAAGGTCTCAAAACTGCCTCTTTTAGCCACGTTGGGACTTTAGTTTGTTGCAGAGAGGCATTAACTACCTCCTTCACCCACTTAGTCAGTCCCCCACTGGCCTGTTTAATCAGCCAAGAAGCAAAGCAAAACAAAGCAGCCTCATTTATATACTGCTTCATGCTGCACTATGGAGTGTCTAAGCGGTTTACAACTATAAGTTCATTGCCCTTCAACAGCTAGGTACTCATTTTAGTGATCTCAGAAGGATGCAGGACTGAGTCAGACCTGAGCCCTGGCTAGTATTGAACTCACAACCTTGCGGTTTATGAGTGAGTGGCTGCAGTTCATGCATTTAACCACTGCATCACCAGGGCTCCTGGTGGACAAGGATTTAAGACACATGTGGTGGCTTTCACCTCTCCAAGGATCCTGTCCATATAATCAGGCTAAGCAAGTTGAAAAGTATCCATTAATGCTGGACAGATAGGTGCCAAGATTATATCCATTGACACTGTATCAACTACAGCATCCAAGTTGGAGTGGATCTGAGAGACTTTATCAGCAAAGTGCTGTGCAAAATTTTCACAGCATGCCGTTGAGTGGTCTACATTTTTTACTTGAGGGTAAATGTGTAAAAGACCCCTGACCACTTGGAACACCTCTGCTGGACAGCTCTGTGCAGATGCAATGCTGGCAGCAAAAATTAATTTCTTTGCTGTCCCCATTGCCACGGAGTAGGCCTTCAAACAGGCTCTAGCCCATGTTTGGTCAGATTCATTTTGGGTCTTCTGCCAATGTCGCTCTAGTCTCCATCTCACTTGCTTCATTACCATCAACTCCCTGGAAAACCAGGGAGCTGGTTTGGCTCCATTCCATATGAGAGGATGCTCAGGATCAATTATGTCCACCACCCTGGACATTTCTTCATTCTAAAGGTCAGCCAGAACTTCAACAGAATCACCTGTCAAGGTGACAGGAAACTCCCCAAGAGCCCTCAGGAATCCATCCAGATCCATCCACCTCCTTGGGGGGCATCCTAATTACTCCCCCACCCCTGCAGAGGTCCCAAGTCCGAGTGAGTCTAAACCTGATCTGTCCATGACAATGGAACAGTAGAGAGTTCCTCCACACCAAGATCACCATCACCCCACCCAGCACAGAAAACAAGGTCCAGAGTGTGCCCAGCAGCATGAGTAAGGCCAGATACCACTTGGGACAGACCCATGGTTGTCATGGAGGCTATGAAATCCTGAGCCACTCCTGAAAGGGCAGTCTCAGCAAGGATGTTGAAGTCCCCCAGCACTACCAGATGAGGAGACTGGTTAAGAGGTGATACAATAGCTCTGTTTAAATATTTGAAAGGTCATCATACTGAAGATGGAGCAAGTTTGTTTTCTGCAGCTCCAGAGAATAGGATGCAGAGCAATGGATTCAAACTACAGGAAAAGAAATTCCAGCTCAACATTAAGATTAACTGCCTGACAGTAAGAGCTGTTTGACAGTGGAACACACTCCTTTCTTTGGAGTTTTTTTAAATAGAGGCTGAATGGCCATTGGTCAGGGGTGCTTTGATTGTGTATTCCTACATGGCAGGGGTTTGGACTGGATGGCTCTTGAGGTCTCTTCCAACTCTATGATTCACTGGTTCTATGATTTCTAATCCTGATAACATAACAGATAATCGAACTCTCCACCTGCTGGTAATGGATGCACTTATGATACTATGATGTTCTATGCACAATGCCTCCTAGAGTGCACTGTTAGTTATACAATGGTTTACACTGACATAGCAGGGCTCCTGAAGACCCAACAACACTATTGCATATCCACCAACATCTCATAGGTTGAAACTGGGACACATGTGGCCAAACAAAATCAGAGTGCAGTTAAGATGGCAAATATTCTTAACGGGGAAGAGCATACAAGCCAGGAGAGGCTGCATTAATTCACTTTTGCTTGAGTCCCCTGGAAAAGGCAAGATTCAGTTTGCAGCAACTGAAGTAAGCTGAGGACAAAGGGGGAAATGGGGAGAAAGAGAGAGAAGTCAGGATATTTTACAGTCACTCTTCTGTATCCACTGATTTTACATCCACTGATTCAACAATCCACAGCTTTTTTTAAAATTTAAAAATTTAAAAATCCAACAAGCAAATCTTAATTTTCCCATTTTATATAAGAGACCATTTTACTATGCCAATGTATATAATGGGATTTGCGTATCCATGGATTTTAGTATCCACAGGGGTTCTGGAACCAAACCCCAGAGGATCTCAAGGTTACACTGTAAAAGCATCTGAAGAAGTGGGATGATAGAAAATTAATCAGGACTGTCCCTGCCAAATCAGGACAAGTGGAGAGTATGCTGTTGAACAACCTACAAAAAAACCATAATCACTTGCATAACAGCAGTTATCCCAGTGCAAAGCCACGACAGGATTCCAGATATAGCTTTTTTTGTCATAAGGAAGTTGGGCCTTGCCCAAATGCTTTTTCATGATCTAATTAATGCAGAACAACTTTAAAAATGAAAAGACATTGTTCACTGAATATGGCTTTGTTAAAAAAAAATGAAAGCACAAGAAAAGGGATGGGAAAATGCCCACTGTTTAAGCTAACAGACCTCCTGACAGTTTAGGGATTTTGTCTTTTCTATATTTTCTATTAAGAAACATGAGCACGGTATATGTGCTTTGCAGATAAGAAGAGAGAAATGAATTGGCAGGCACTTTCCCATCTGAGACAGCAAACCAATGTTTGAATAACACAAGAACTGGGCAGCTTTGCAAAATGATCAAGGGACTGATATTTAAAGTTCCAGTCCTAGCTTCCATGCAATACTCTTAAACTCAGTATTATTTAGAAAACCTGAAATGAAGGAGAGGCGAGAGCAAGGTCACTTGGCAAAGTTAAAGTATTTTGAATGAAATTCTGCACATTTGAAACAAGGCTGCCATTTAGAGATATGGAGATGTTACTATCAATGGGTATTGATCGTAATGGTTAAATGTTACCTGCACTATCAGAGACCATAGCTGGGGACCAGTTGTGTGATGGTGCAAGTAGTATAAGGGGTATACCTTTCGTCAAACTCAAAAGTGACAGGTGCCCCGCCCCTTTTTGGTTCTTAGTCCCGCCTCCCAATATGTGGGTTCTAGGTGCCAGTGCCAATATTGGGGTTCTAGGTACTGGGGTTCTAGGTGCTGTGTGTCAATTTTGGGGTTCTAGGTTCCGAGGCTCTATGGCTCTGGGTTCTGGGTCCTGCTGGATATTTTTGGGTTCTAGGTTTGGGTTTCAGGGTTTGGGGTTCTAGGTGCCACTGACCTATTGTGGGTTCTAGGTTTTGGGGTTCCGTGGGAACCTCCCCTGAACCCCAAGAGGGCGGCCATTTTGATTTTTTTACCAAAGTTGTTTGGGGGTGCCCGTGTGACCCCTCTATGAATTCGTCTCGGGACCACCGACCACTAGGAGCAGCCCCCATCCCTCGCCAATCAACGGTGTAGCTGCAAAATGCATTCAAAGGTGTCGATCAGGAGCTCCCAAAGCAACAGATTCAGAGGTCTGCTGCGCTCTGAGCTTCGGAAAGGCGTGATGCGCGGATCGCTTCCCCTCGCCCCTCCCAATTGGGCGTGTTTTCAAACACAGTTCGTTTTTGAGAGAAGCGGATTTGCCCAAAGGCCAGCGTCGAT
>JAIPUX010001232.1:156932528-156960010 GCA_020142125.1 Phrynosoma platyrhinos | reverse complement strand
GTGCGGCTGCCCCTCCTCTTCCAGGCCTCGAAGACGACCCTATTAGTTCCCTATTAGGAACTGATGAGTTGGGGAGCATGTAGGAGTCAGGACAGAATCTGGATAGATTATGGGGGGTTGCAGACTGCCAGAAATAGTGCAAATTGAGTCCACTTTTAGGGTTAGGGAATCATGGGAACTGTATTTTATTGTAGCACCAGAGCTCTCTGATAGAGAAGGCTCAATGTCTCAGGGAAAAAAAACAGTTCCCATGATTCCCTAGCACTAACCCTAACCCTTAAAGTGGACTCAATTTGCACTATTTCTGGCAGTCTGCAAAGGCCCTAAGGATCTTATCACACACAGGTTTTAAATTGCAATTTTATTGAGAGAATAGAGACTTTGGCAGTACCTATTGCATGACATCAGCATCAACCCATTGCTGATGTGACTCTGAAGCATTATTACAGGGCATCTTTTCATTGACAGGAAAACCCATCAACACATGGGCAATCACAGTACCATCCACAGGTGTGATAAGTCACAGTATGCAATAGTCCTGATACTGAACAGTGATGTAGTGTCAGTCTCTTCCTTTCCCCCTCTGCACTCCTCCCCCAGTTATTCCCAAGCAGCCTGTTCTCTTCATTCTTTCTCCATTTCCCCCCTTTCTTTCTCCCCCCCCTTTTTTTTTTTACTAATCACACTCCCATACCTTCATGCATTACAAGTAAAATAAAATAAAATAAAATAAAAGCATGCTGGGTGGGACATAGGGCAGGAAGGTGGGTTAAAGGGGAATGCGGAACAGAGAGTGCAGGACCCTCAATGGCATTAAATGCCCGTTGTGCTATGGAAGAGAGAAGTGTGATAACAGAAGCTCCAAACCTAGTATGTTTCTGTTCTTTTTAAATAATGCAATTGTGGTAAGACCGAGGCAAGACTGTGATAAAATCCTAATTGAAAGATTTTAGCCTGAAATTTCATGGATATCAATTCACTTCCTCAGATGCACTGAATTAAAGTCACATGTACTTAAGCACAGTTACACACTTGTGGGAAAGGGAGAGAATGTAATTGGATACAGTAAGACCTTGTTCCCACTATGATTTAAAATAAATTGCTGATCAGGTTATACATCTGTCGTTCCCACTTGAAATTGGTTCCGAGCTGACTGCACTCAGTTTCAATCATGATGAAGCAAGGCAAATGTAAAAGAACCACTCTTTCCTGACATTAGTTTTTTGGTGGTTCTTTTGAAAAGAAGTGATTAGCAAGCATGTTCAGCAAGTGGGAACCAAGGACCTGAATTGCATCAAACTGAAGGAGAGGGATTACTATGGCAGAGACTTGGCAAATTCCCTCACCATTTTTTGGGGGGAAATCCTCCATTTTCCCCCTCCTCTTTCCCAGGACCCGTCTTACATTCCAACCTTCTGTCTAGGAGGAATTCCAAAATGCCCTCCATTCTGAGCTTGACTAGGAAGCATGTTTTTCAAGTCTGCAAGCCTGGGAGGGCACCACTTCAGCTCCCATGTCCTCCAAATCCCTGTAGCACCTCACCAAGGGGAGAATCCTCCATATGACACCCATGGCTGATGCATCCCAGGGGACTTGGAGGACATGGGAAATTGAAGTGGTGTCCTGCCAGCCTTGCAGGACATACTTCCTAGTCAAGCTCAGAATGGGAATAAGCCCTAAGAGGCTTATTGTGACATGGCCATAAATCTTACAAGAGTTGTGAAGGATGATGCAGGTCTTTCACACAACTGGTCTTTTGGTATTAATGTATGAAAGCAATAAATCTACTTAAAGTCAGACCTTCTCTAAGGAAATTTATAGTTGTTGTATGTACACTTGTGAAGATTTCTATATTAATATGATAAAAACCAAGTGCTTCTGTTCATATCTCCGATGGTGAATTTATGAAGGTTGATATGCTATGTTAGCAATGTGGGCATTGCTATTCCTGATGCTGGAATTGTGTCCATTTATTTTCTTCTGTAGAAATTGTCCAATGTAAAGTGTTGAGGGGCATTGCTGACTGACAGATTATGTATATCACATGGAAGGATGAGAAAGAGACTGTACCTCTGAAATTGTGGGTGACGCTATTATTCTATTTTTGTATGTGTGTGAGAGAGATTGAGAGCAAGAATATGGTTGGGATTTGGACCACATCACTTTGACTGCTGTCACACTGCAGAATTAATGCAGTCTGACACTGCTTTAACTGCCATGGCTCCATCCTATGGTATCCTGGAATTTGTAGTTTGTTGTGCCACCAGGGCTCTCTGACAGGGAAAGTTCAATGTCTCACAAAACTATAAATGCCACAATTCGACAGCATTGGGCCATGGCAGTTAAAGCAGTATTAAACTGCATTACTTCTGCAGTAGATTCATCCTTTGAGAAGGAAGTGTGGCTCCCCACCACCACCAACACATCATTATCCCAATAAAAATAGCATCTCCCAGTGTCTTATTTGCTGCAGAAACTGCTTTGGGGTGTCAGGCTTGAACCTGCACTTCACTGAAATCACCAAGAAGCGTTAGCCTTCACCTTCCAACAGACATTTCAGTTCATACTCATCATTCTTGATCCAGCAAGTGATGTGTGCTTTTGTTTTCATGGAAGCCTGCTGATGGGTGCAGATGGCCACAGCTGCATAATGTCAAGGCTATTTGATGTCTTCAGCATTTTATTGTGGCACTCAATTTCACATCTGATCCAGATCATTGTGTGTGTCTTTGTATTTGTATGTGTGTATCTATGCAAAGTTTCTCACTCAGTCACAAATCTGTCTGAACAACATAGTGAGCACAGGAGCACAAATGCATTTCTTTTTCAAGATTTTATCATTATTTTGGCTGCAGCCATAGAAATTGGGGATGTAAATCCTTGCTTGTCTCATTCTTACCAGTGAGAATCGGAAACCACCAAATTTGTACTTGTGAGGTGGCTATTTTCTAATTGTCTGGAGTTTTATTTGTAAGAATGTATTTTATGTAAATGGCTCAGAACACATGCCTAAGCTAAAATAGCTGCTGATTTGTTGCATGGACTAGGAATGGAAATAATATTTGAAAATACTTATTTTTAAATGGTGAAAAATTGTTGTTTTGTCCCCACCCTGGAAAAACCCTGACAGGAAGAATCCTGGATGAAATCCTGTTGCAGTTCAGGACTTCTGTGCAAAATTTGCATGTGGTTGCTTTCACATGAAACAGATTTTTTTTTTTTGTAGACAATAATATTTCTGTTCAGAAGTATTATTTCCTGTGTAGAAAAAGCATTTTTCTGTGTTAAAAATGCTATATTGCAAAATACACAGGTAGTTGATATGCATGTTTTTCAAAGACTTGTAGCCAGAAGAAAACTGCTAAAATTACTCATCAATTCTTTAAGAACAAACTTAGTGAAGAATTATACCCCTAGTATGGACTTTTAAAAAAAATAGAGGCACTAGTGGTTTGTTTCTATGTTTTGCACCAATCACTCAGTCCTTTGAAGCTTGTTGTGTGTGTGTGTGCATTCAAAAAGAGAAAAGTTGGTAGCATAAAGACATTTTGGTGCAAATTAAGGAGACCTCAACAACAAAAAAGCTCTGTTTTTGTACTGTAGGTGAGAAATCTCCTTGGTGCTAATGACTCTCTCAACAGGTGGTCTTGATATATTAGAACAAGTAATTTAGTGAGATTACTTCACATCAGCCAGTGGAGCAAATTGGTGCCTCAATAGACATATTATGGAAACCAGGTTTAACAGCAGATGTGCACAGCCCTAGCACCAGCTGTAGCCAGCATGGTCAAAGGACTAAGAATTCCAGTCCAGCAACATCTGGAGGGTCACATATTCCCAGCTTTGTTTAACAGAGATCAAACAAAATTTCTCAGATTCCAAAGATGTTCTTGTAGTAGGGGGAAAAAAATCTTGGAGCTTTCTAATAGAAATGTTTTGAAACAATTTCATGTTGAAATTCCAGCAGACATTGTTGCATTGCTCCTGGCAGATTTCAGCTCTTGTACAGATGCCATTTGCTGTTGCTCATCATCAAATATTAACTACTCAAGATTACTATATTTTGGCCAAAGCATCAGTTGCATGCAATGTGCCTCTGTAAATCAGCCACTCAGGGACATGAGACAGAGGTCATGTCATTCTTGTGAGCTTTCCAAAGGTAAATGTTTGGCCATGCTGTGAACAAAATGGAGCACAAGGCAAGCCTTCAGTTTGATGGAACCTGGCTCTTTTTATCTTTTTAAAAATGAAGGTGAAACTGACAAAATTCACTGATATACTGATTTATCCATCTCTCAATATTTAACATTTAAAAATCAAAGGTTGAACTGGTACTGTGGTACTGTGAATATTATCAATAATAAAATGAAGCTGCTACTTTGATCTTGAACCAGGATGCTGTTCACCATATCTTTCAATCCACTTTGCAAAATGAAATTGCCAAAATCACTGCAAATATACCTCTAGGCATATTTATTGTAAAGAAGATTGCACTAAAATCAATGGAGCTTCCTTCCAAATAAATGTATTAAAGATTGAAGTTATTACCAGTTTAGATTCGTTTTTTTCTTTACACATCATTTGATGGTGAAGTCTTCACACTATAGTAATAAGGTTGTCAATGTGTCCAAGGTTTACAGTTGAATAGTTTCTGTCTTTTTCAGTTTATTTGATAGACCAAAGTGTCAACTAAGCCAGCCAGCTGCCTTCTGATGCCATTATGAATAACTAATCAAATAAAATCTGGGGACCTATAATTGTCCTTGTATGTGTGTATCTATGCAAAGTTTCTCACTCAGTCACAAATCTGTCTGAACAACATAGTGAGCACAGGAGCACAAATGCATTTCTTTTCCAAGATTTTATCATTAAAGGACAAATGATTTTTGGCTTTACTTTCAAGCCAGTTCTTGAACATAAAGCCATGAACATCCTAATCACCAGTACCAACACCACCTCCTTCTGCCTTCCTGCCACCATTTTAGTTATTATAAGAGCTGGATAATCATTTTTATCACACTGCACTTAGAAGAACATGTGGCATCAGCAACTGTCAGAACAGGTGGTTTTTATAGGCTGTGGACATCTCACCAATTTTCATTATGTAGGCTGTGTGGTTAGGCATTTTAATGCTAATTGAGAAAGTTGTACTTTTGCATCAGATTACTACAGCTAAAAGTTTACATTAGTAGAATGATGTTAAGCATGAAAAATACAAGCCACTTCCAATATAAATTTATTAGATTATGACATTTCTCTTTCATTCTATAAAGAAATAGAATGGGCAGTTTATAGTTTAATATAAAACAAAACACCAGAATACTTGGATCCCCTCTTGGGAGAAAGACAGAGTATATACTCAGTAAAATAAATAAATAAATAAAGCCTCAAATTTGCATAGACTCAGGGGCTAAGCAGACGGCGCAAAAGCCAGGAAGGGGAGGGGCAGCCACACGCTGGGCGCCCCAACTCCTTCCCCAAAATGTCCTCGGAGCAGCTGGCCCTCTGCACGGCTGGCGCTCTGAGGATGACCTCCCACTGCAGCGTCCACACACGCTGCAGCGGAAGAGTCGCCGAAGGTGCGCCGGTAGCCTTTTGCGGCGCACCTTCGGCGACTTGTAGAAGGAGCGCTATTTTAGCGCTCCTTCCTGGGGTGGCCCCGTGCCGCCCGTCTGCTTCCCCCCTCACTTAACCAATTACTGAATGATGAATACAGATAAATCCAATTGATCCAATGATTCCCTGAATCCTGCTATAATAGAAAATTTCAGGCCAATGTCCAATCTACCATTTTTGGGTGAGGTTTTGGGAAAGGTATGGTAGATTCTCAACTCCAGGGGTTTCTAGACCAAATAGATTATCTAGATCCATTTCATGGACAAGCTAACAAGATTTCTGACAGATGGAGATTTAGAAAAATACGAAAAGGTCTGGAATAAAGTTATTCTGTTTTTATCTCAAAGGAGGGGAAATCAATATGTAGAAGTTTTTACATATAATTAAAAGTATTAAACCCAGAAACATAAAATAGATATTTAAATTATTAATGATGTAAAATAATAACAATTATATGTTATAAGGAATAAGATACTTAGACTACTGTATTATGAAAAGTAACGTTTGAAAATTGTATTCATCGAAGGAATACAAATGAAATCATAGTATGAGAGTTAATACTAAGATAGGAAGTTTGAAAGTGAAATGTTAGAATGGTGGTAATTAGAGAATGATTTTTAATTAGAGTAATTGTCAAGTCATTTGGATCTATCTGAAAGAAGAGAGATAGGTAACAGGGGATAGGAAAGTAGAAGAGGATAAGAGGATGCATGAAATGAAAAAGAAGAAGGAAAAGGCGATAGAGATTGGAAAGGGGAAGAGAGAGATAAGAGATGTGGAGAATAGAGAAAAGGAAGATAGAAGAGGGAAAGAAAGAAAAGGACAGATCAAATGACTTGATTGAATATGATATTGAAAATACAAATAAATTTTATTTAAGTAGTAATTATAATTTTGTTAGAAGATCAAAGAAATATGATGTACTAATACAACTTTGATGTGTTAACACAATTGTGATGCAACTATAATTATATGGAGATATGAGATTGTAATAGAAATATGAAGATGGTGGCAGGTTTTGAATATATAAATGTATTATGTTTTAATTTGAATACTCAATAAAAATATTTTTTTTAAAAAATAGATTATCTAGATCCATTTCAGTCTGGCTTCAGGTCTGGCTATGGGATGGAGACAGCTTTGGTCACCTTGGTGGTGACCTACATGGGGAACTGGACAGGGGACCTTTCAGTAGCTTTTGATACCATCAGCCATGATATCTTTCTGGGACCTCTCTGGATGGGACTTGGAGGTACTGTTTTACAGTGGATTCATTCTTTCATGGAGCAGCAAACCCAGAAAGTGATGCTGGGGGACTCCTGCTTGCCTGTTGGCCTGTGGGGTCTCTTACAGTTCTATTTTGTCCCCTATGCTATTCAACATATACATGAAACCACAGGGAGAGATCATCTGGTGTTTTGGGGTGCAGTACCATAATATGCTGATGACACCCAACTCTACTACTTTCTGCCTCAATCCAAGGAGGCTGTCCTGGTCTTAACCCAGTGTCCCTCATCAGTAATGGATTGAATGAGGGCAAACAAATCGAAATTTAATCCAAACAAGACAGGGGTACATCTGGTCAGTTGGAAGTCATATCAGGGAATAGGGAACCAGCCTCTGTTAGATAGGGTTAAACTCCCCCTGAAGATGCAGGTTAGCAGTTTGGGGGCACTCCTTGACTCAGCTTTGAACCTGAAGGCCCAGGTTTCTGCAAAGAACAGGAGTGCTTTTAGAACATCCAAGGCTTGTGTGCCAACTGCACCCATTCCTTGAGATGCTGGATTTGGCCATGGTTGTACATGCCTTAGTTACATCCTATTTGGACTACTGTAACACATTCTACTTGGGGATGCCTTTGAAGGGTGTTCAGAAACTTCATCTGCTCCAAAGAGCTGCAGCCAGACTGTTAACTGGGGCACGACACCATGCCACTGTTGAAACAGCTCCACTGGCTGCCAGTTTATTTATAGGCACTATTCAAAGTACTGATTATGACCTATAAAGCCCTATATTGCTTAATT
Source organism: Phrynosoma platyrhinos (assembly GCA_020142125.1). Taxonomy (NCBI): domain Eukaryota; kingdom Metazoa; phylum Chordata; class Lepidosauria; order Squamata; family Phrynosomatidae; genus Phrynosoma; species Phrynosoma platyrhinos. The sequence continues at coordinate 156,952,370 of JAIPUX010001232.1, read as the reverse complement.
CCAGGCTATTTGGCAAACTGTATTTCCTGGAGAGAATGAGCTGGAGATATTGTACTATTTTAATTGTACTGTTTTAAAGTGCTTTTATCTTTTTAAACTGCATTTTATTAAAAACAAACTAACTTTAAAATCTTTATCCTTTCTCTGAGATTAACTTTCTTTCCTCCCTTTCTTCTGCACCTACCCTCCCTCCCTCCTTTATTAATATATTTTTGGCTAGTCTTAGATTTACATTTTTTTGAGACTGATTTTCATACATTTCTCTGATTGTCCAAAATATCTATGACTGTCTAGCTTATACAAAATGTATAACCTGTGATAAGTGTTGTCTTGTTGCATGGACTGTTGAGGCATTGGTTTGGCATCTAACATTATTTACAGTCAGCCCTCCACATTTGCAGCTTTGACTTTTCCGGATTTTATTATTCACAGATTTGATTAATATGTTCTGTCTAGGAATTTCTAGGTCTTCTAGTGTGGCTCTATGGTCAACATCTGCCAGAAGTCACACTGGAGGACCTAGAGATTCCTAGAAATAACTCTTCTCGAAGCATTTGTAGGTTCTTTAATACAATTCTACTGTCAACCTCTGGCAGAATTGACTACAAACTTGCACTGGATGACCTAGAGATACCCAGAGAGGTGTTCTCTCAGCTAAAAAACAAAAAAACAAAAACCCAAGTGCTTTTTTATTTGTGATTTTCCCACTTTCATGGGGATCATGCACCCTTAACCCCAACAAATGTGGATGGCCCACAGTACACAACTTTTTGATCAATCAGACTGTCCCTTTTTGTTTGCCTTTTTTTCCTTGCTGAACTCACAAAGCAAAGCAAAATGATCTTTCTGTTCCCAGAGTTTTTGTGCAAACTGAGGGAAATGTGACTGGAAAAACAACACTTGGAGCCTTCCTTTTATGCTAGAGGTGAAAACTCTTGTGTGACTTGAAATATCAGCCATGGGCTGCCCTGGTATATCAAGATGATCTGTATCAACCAAAATCTCCCCAATAGTCAGATCTTTTCACATCCCCATTGGTACTATGGTTGATTGTATGGTCTCAATAAAAACCCCAAACACAAATCATTTTTAGAGAGGGTGTACAATAACATAAGAAGAATCACATGATGACAACAAGAAACTGCCAAAATATATTCCAAGCAACTTAAATGGGTCTGCTAGTGGAATACATTTACCCTTGGAAGCGATCACTTGATACTGCTATCATCATAAAAAGTACATGTATGGATGGATTAGGAAGAAAGAAATTTAAATATATCAAAAAGGAATAAATTGCTAAAGCCTGGGGCTTTTTCCTTACAAAAAATTGATCCCACATACGATGAAATCTACTGATATACAAAGTCAGTGAAGGCAACACATGGGGTTATTTGTATCCCAGAGAAGTGCCTATCATTTAAAACCAATTGTGAGTAGTGGAACCATGCTTTTCAATCATCTTCCCATCCAGAATATAGCACAGACATTTGGGATACCGGAAGCTACTAGGCAGTTCCCAATAACATGCCAAAATTCATAGCATTGCCATCTAACAGTTTCCCCTTTTCTGTATATTCCAAAAATGGATTATTTATTCTGCTTTAAGAGTGCATTCTTTTGCTACTACTGCTTATATCCTGCTAGTCTTATCATTTATTTTAATTATTTCTTTCCACTGAAAATTGCTGCCATGATATGATACAGTAGAGGGCTATGAAAGGCTAACTTCTATTAAACTTCCAAGAAATACATTAACCTAGAGTAAAACAAAAGCTGTTTAGTGTTTTCATTTCTGTAACTGCATTTAGGTTTACAGAGTACAAGATATGAAGTCAATACCATAATTCTTGAGCTAGGAGCATCTCTTTTGAGGGTATTCTCATTAAAAGTGTTCTCGTACGAGCTGTATTTCCAACCTCAGCTTGTAAATGAATCCTGCATATAGATTTAAATGGTCTCTTCCCATGTACAGATGACCACAGACTTCTGCTATATCTTACCTCCAAATTCATTCTATGTCTGTTCCTTGCATCTCTCTCTCTCTCTTTCTTGTCTCTGATATGTACAAATTTTTAAATGCATCCATTAATTGATTTTGCAAGTATTTTTGTGCAATTTTTTTGAATGGATGTGTTAATGGCTGCTTGTTGTTGTTAACTGACTTTGAGTTGATCTTGATCCATGGTGACCCTGCTGATGAGACATCTTCAGCCCCCCTATTCTCTACTGCTCTGCCCAGCTCCTGCAAACTCATACTTGTGAATTCTTTAATAAAGTCCATCCATCGAGCATGGGGCCTTCCTCTCTTTCTACTTCCTTCTACCTTTCCCAACATTATTGTTTTTTTCCAACAATTCATGCCTTCTCATGATGTGTCCAAAGTATGACAGTCTAATTTCATCATCTTGGTCTCCAGGGATATTTCTGGCCTCATTTGCTCTAGGACCCATTTGTTTGTCTTTTTGACTGTCCATGGAATCATCAGCACTCTTATCCAGCACCACATCTCAAATGAATTGATTTTCTTATCTTCTTTCTTAAATGTCCATCTCTCACATCCATACATGATAATAGGGAATACAATGGCTTGTATGATTCTGACTTTTGGGCTGAGTTATATATCTTTACATTTGAGGATCTTTTCTTGTTCATTCATAGCCACCATCCCCATTCTTAGTCTTCTTCTGATTTCCTGACTGCAGTCGCCATTCTTATCAATGTTTGATCCCAGGTATGGGAATTCTTTTACTATTTCTATTTCTTCATTGTCTAGGTTGAACTTGTGAAGGTCCTCGGTTGTCATTATTTTTGTTTTCTTTATATTCAACATTACGCCTGCCTGAGCACTTTGTTCTTTGATCTTCCTTAGTAGGTGTTCCAGGTCTGTGAGGTTTTCTGCTAGTGCTATGATGTAATCTGCATATCTTAGATTGCTGATATTCCTTCCTCCTATTTTCACTCCTCCTTCTTCTGTGTACAAGCCTGCTTTACTTATAATATGTTCTACATACAAGTTGAACAGATAAGGTGAAAGGATGCAGCCTTGTCTGACACCTTTGCCAATTGGGAACCATTCTGTTTCTCCATGTTCTGTTCTGAGAGTAGCTTCTTGTCCTGAGAATAGATTCCTCATCAAGACTATCAGATGTGTTGGCACCCCCATGTCTTTAAGGCAGGGGTAGGCAACCTTTCCCCTTTAAGGGCCGAGGGACTTCAGCTCCCAGAAGCCTCAGCCATGTTGGCCAATAGTCCCATGTTGGTCAATAGCTCCTGGGATTCTGGGAGCTGAAGTCCCTCGGCCCTTAAAGGGGAAAGGTTGCCTACCCCTGCTTTAAGGTATTCCATTGCCTTTCATGATCGATGCAGTCAAAGGCTTTGCTATAGTCTATAAAGCACATGCTGATTTTCTTTTGGAATTCCCTGGTGCACTCCATTAGCCATCGTATGTTTGCAATATGGTCCCCCCTGCCTGTTTCTTCCTTTCCTGAACCCCACTTGGACCTCTGTGATTTCTCCCTCCATGTATTGTTGGAGTCTATTTTGCAGTATTTTGCTTGCATGGAAGATTAGTGCTATGGTTCAATTGTTGCTGCAGTTTCTTGTGTCTCCTTTTTTTGTGGATGGGGATGTATATTGATCTTTTCCAATCTGTTGGTCATTGCTTTGTTTTCCATATCTGTTAACATATGTTGGTTAGCACTAGAACTGACTCTGTCAGTGTGGATTGCAACAGTTCTATTGGGATATCATATTTTCCTGGAAATTTGTTTTTTTGCCATTTCTTTTATTACAGCGTCCTCCTCAGTTTTTAGAATTTGGGGTTCATCTTCATACGGTTCTTTGTTCCACATGTCCTTCATGTTGTCACCTCTTTTATATAACTCTTCTGTGTATTGCATCCAACATCGTTTTATTCCTTCCTCATCTTGAATTATGTTATTTGCTATTATCATAGAGTGTTCTGGTCCTTGAACTTTCCTTTGATTTCTCGACTCTTGTGGAGTAAGGGGGGTTTCAGACTGCCAGAAATAGTGCAAATTGAGTCCACTTTTAGGGTTAGGGTTAGGGTTAGGGTTAGGGTTAGGGTTAGGGAACCATGGGAACTGTATTTTATTGTGGCACCAGAGCTCTCTGACAAAGGAGGCTCAATGTCTCAGAAAAAAACAAAACCACACTTCCCATGATTCCCTAGCATTAACCGTAACCCTAAAAGTGGATCAGTTTGCACTATTTCTGGTAGTCTGCAACCCCCCTAAGTCTCTTGCTCTTCCCTTTTTGTTGTTTTCTTCTATTTCTTTGCATTGATTGTTGAAGTAATGTTCCTTATCTTTGCACACTAGCTGATGTACTGTTGCGTTCATGCTTCTTAGTTTATTCCTATCTCCTTTTGTTTTGTTTCTCTTCTTTCCTTTATTGCTTGTAGCATTTTATCTGTTGTTCATGGTTTCTTCACTTTCTTTTGACTGTTGGAAGTGTCTTTGTGCATTCCTCTTCTATTATGTCCCTGGCTTCAGATCAGGTTCATGATCTATTATACTTAATACTGCAAATCTGTTCATTATATTGACAATGAATTCTGTGGAAATGTGATTTAAATCATATTTTGGTATGATGACTGGGTTTGTTCTCTTCTTTGAGTTTTACTTTTATTTTTGATAAGAGCAGTTTGTGACCCGTGCTGTGTGGGTGCATCAGTGGCATACTGGAGAAACGTGTGGTATTTATGAGAATTTTTCAAATGTGCGCAGATTGCCAAACATATTTCTCCTTCCTGTGGGGTGCTCCTCAACCTGTCACTTCAGATGATAAATCAGGTAAATACGACAGTCAGGAGTGCCTGTTATCAGCTTCAGCTGATACACCAGCTGCGCCCTTTCCTGGAAGTCAGGGAACTTGAAACTGTGGTGCATGCACTGGTAACCAATGCACTCTACATGGGGCTACCCTCATACATGGTCTGGAAATTTCAACTAGTACAAATATGGTAGCTAGGCTGGGCTCAGGAACAACAAGAAGAGACCATATAACACCAATCCTAAGATCACTTTATTGGCTGCCCATTAGTTTCCAGGCCCAGTACAAGGTGTTGGTTATCACCTTTAAAGCCCTAAATGGTTTGGGTCCAGCCTATCTCTGGGACCACCTCCTCCCGTATAACCCACCTACAACTGCCCAGAGGACCTTTTTGGCTACCAGATTATGAAATAGCCTGATGGATGAGATCAGTCATATTATCACCTTAAAAAGGTTTAAAAAGCCTTTAAAAAGGCTGTTAAGAAGGATCTCTTCCAGAAGACCTCTCCCAAATAGATATCCCAGCCATCAAAAGACAGCCATCCTTCTCATCCCTCATTCAGCTGTAGCTATTGTAATTTGTTTATTTGTTTATTTGTGTTATTATTTTAAGTGTGTTTTAAATTGTCAACTGTTTAATAGTATTTTAAGGGGGTGTGGGATTGTGGGATATGGAATGTATATTTTAATGTTGTAAGCCGTCCCAGTTGCGTTGTGTAGAGGGGTGGGATAAAAATAAATTTTATTATTTATTATTTATTATTCTCTCAACATATCTCCAGAAATATATGGTTTTCCATCTTCAAACTGTGTCCAGTTCCATCAAGAATATGGAACTGGATAAATCCATTAAAAAAATACAACATAACCCTTCAACTATGTGAATTGCTCGCACATTTCTTGTTCTCAGGAAAACTCTAGTTCTGTGATGGCTGCGGCTAGAAGTTTACCAGAGAAGTTTCAGCAAGCAAACTATGGCTCCCAGGATACTTTGAAGAAATATTTGAAAGATGCAGTCATGCAAAATCTAAGGCTGCATCCTCACTGCAGAAATAATCTGGTTTCATACCACTTTAATTGCCATGGCTCTGTGCTATGGAATTCTGGGAACTATAGTTTGTTGTGGCACCAGGGCAGAGTCCTGGTGCAACAACAAATTAGCATTCCAGAATTCCATATCAGAGAGCCATGGCAGTTAAAGTGGTGTCAAACTGGATTATTTCTGCAGTGCAGATGCAGCCTTGGTTTGTAAGAAACACTCTTGTTGCAGACTGCCAGAAATAGTGCAAATTGAGTCCACTTTTAGGGTTAGGGTTAGAGTTAGGGAATCATGGGAACTGTATTTTATTGTGGCACCAGAGCTCTCTGACAGAGAAGGCTCAATGTCTCAGAAAAAAAAACCAATTCCCATGATTCCCTAGCACTAACCCTAACCCTAAAAGTGGACTCAATTTGCACTATTTCTGGCAGTCTGCAACCCCTTTGGTAACAGTTCACTGAAGTACATTTTTATATGAAAGTAATAAGTTAAGAATAAGAAGGTTTAAATTCATATTAAGAATAAAAAACAATTGTTCCACATTTGCATCCCATTCTTTTTTATTGCATTGATCTACTTTTCTACTTTTATCTTAAATTGATCTTAAATTTGAATTTATCAGACACAAGCCAATTGAAGACAATGCTAGTATAAGACAATACTCCTCCATAAAAGCCTTCTTCCTACCTTTTGATTTTCTCTCATAGAAACTTCTGCCTCGTGGTGGTGCAGTGTCTGTGTACAGATTCTTGAGATCCTCTTGCCATGTATCTGGATTAAAATGCCTCAGCAGTTCCTCCACAGTATTAAATTCAGCAATGGTTTGATCCAGAGCTTCTGCTGTTAGAGTAGGGTCAGTCACAGATGAAGAGTGATGGGAAATGCCCTAAAAGTGACATACAGGGCAGTATGTTTTGAAAAACATGGAGAGAAAATGACAAAATTCAAAGAAACATTTTTTTCAGAGATGTTTCACAAAGTGTATTCATGCAAAACGAGGGGTGAGCATTGTTCAAAATAGCATTGTCTTTCCTGTGTGTTTGCATTTGCATATCTACACTCCAGATAGGAATTATGTGGCTCTCCAGTTGCTGCTAGACTGCAGCTTCTAGCAGACATAGCCAGCAATAGCTAGTGGTGAGGATTTCTAAAAGTTACAGCCCAGTAACATCTGGAGAGAATTCAGAGACATAGCTATTTAATCTGGACTATCCATATGCAAAGGGATCGAGTGGCACCTTTGAGACTGTATGAAAGATGTTGTAGCATAAGCTTTCACAGACCTAATCTACTACCTCAAATGCATGGAGTGAATAAAATGTCACATTTAGACTCTTCCTGTCATGAAAAGTTGATTCAGTGTCATGGTTGGTATTTAGAGACTTGAAGAACCAGGACAGCATTTTAGTGAAAATTAACTATGGCTTTATTCTGGATCCTAAAACACACAAACTAAACTCCGAGTATCTCTCAGAAAAATGAGTTTAAAAATCCTTTGTCCATCCCCTCCTTTACCCATTTGTCCATATCAAAAGGGCTTTGAAATTAGATTCTTCCAGATCTATCTCCTTTAAACCTTTGGGAAAGGAAGACATCCCTCATCCACAGCCATAAACCTGCCACAGATCTCCTGTCGATTATTTACAATTTCCATCGATAATTCACTAAATCCATCAACCATTTGTGGTCAGACTCCTATGAGCATCATAGAATCATGACACTCAAAGTCCCATCTCATATCCTCATGCATCATATATCATTATATCATCCCAGCCCCCCCCCCCCTACACAACTCTTTGCTGGCAGGTTTCTGTAGCTATATAGGAACATGACAGCTCCTTAGCAAAGGCCTGTCTGACATTGGAGTCACTACCAATAGCACTGCAGTTTCATAATAATAATAATAATAATAATAATAATAATAATAATAATAATAATAATAATTTTATCCCGCAACACAACCAGGGCAGCTTCCAACATTAAAATATATATTCCGTATCCCACAATCCCACCCCCCTTAAAATACTATTAAACAGTTGACAGTCTAAACACACACTTAAAATAATAACTCAGATAAACAATAACTGCAGCAGAATCAGGAATAAGAAGGTTGGGCTATCTTTTGGTGGCTGGGATATCTATTCAGGAAAGGCCTGCTGGAAGAGATCTGTCTTAACAGCCTTTTAAAAGCTGTTTAAGGTGGTAATATGACGGATCTCATCTGGCAAGCCATTCCATAATCTGGGAGCAGCTGCCGAAAAGGTCCTCTGGGTGGTTGCAGACAGTCTAGTTTTTATAGGCTGCAACAGATTCCTCCCAGAGAATCTGAGGGTGTGGGGTGGGTTATACAAGAGGCAGCGGTCCCGAAGATAGGTTTCTTGCCTTACAGGAACACAAAATTCCACCAACACCACAGCATCATCATCATCATCATATCCTGGTGGTTAAGATATACCCTTGTCAATATTTTAACAATTTTTCTCCTTGCTCTTGACATCAGCTGGTCTTTTGTCCACTTTATCATTCTTTTCTCATGTAAAACCTTAACCCATTACCTACCAAGACAGGACTGGTAACTGATTCCCAGTTGGCTTCAGAGGCATCCTGAAGATCAAACTGAAACATACAGAAACCAGAGAGAACAGCTGAAACACTACTGTATAGGTCTTTTCCTCACACAAACAGAAAACATAAACTATATGATCACTGGGCATTACAAAGCAAAAGACAAAATCCTTATTGCTATGACTGTATTTGTGTGAACAAACACAAACAACTTTCTGTACTCCATTTTTTACAGTTTGTTGACATCCTACGTATGCATGTAGCTCCACACAGGTAGTTTCACATCCCCTACCACCCAGCAGGTGTCAAGCTCCAAGAGGGGCCCCTGGCTTACCAATGGGGAAGGGAAGGAGAGGGGAGATGGTTCAAATTATAGAATAGCAGCTGGTCTCAGCTTGGTTGGGGAACAGAAATGAGGTAGATGCACTTGAATAGAGTGCACTCATTTTTATTTCTCTCCAGAGCTCAAAACAGCCAGATCTTCATGGTCTGAATCACCTTCCTCCAACTCCCCATCCTTCCAATAAGAACTAGTTACATCTACGCTCCCAGGGTTAGACAGGTACTACATTTAGGAGGGTTCAGGATAGAGAGCAAGGGCCTTCTGCACCCTATTCAAAAAGGGACTTATGCATATGGACAAGTTGCACTTACATCAGGTGACCAGGTATCATAACCTCAAAAGAGCATGAGGCACTACTAAAGGTAGGACATTCAAGAAAAATGTAGGACATTATACAATAAAAGCTAAAAACACAAATAGAAATGTATATTTATTTCATATGGTTTATTTACAGCTATCTTACATACATTGCATTTTATTATGTACTGAGCCATATTTTTCTGATGAAATTGTTTAAAAATCACCTCTCCCTATCTCTGGTTTTCACTTTTGTTGGGGGAGTGGGTGTGTTAAAAAATTATCTGCACCAGGAGTGAAATGTGGTCAAAATGGAGGGCATTTTGGAATTCCTACCGCACAGATGGTTGAAATGTAGATCATGTGCAGGAAAAGGAGGCTATGATGTCCCCCTGGCTTACATCTCTGTAAGTCACCAACAGGATACCCACTAAAGTGTACTGTATATATAAGATAATGCATTTCAATTTTTAGTTGTTGTTGTAAAAGCCTTTCTCAGCTTTGGGGATGCTGTGCTAAAACTGATCAGTCCTTTAATATATTTATCATCAAAGTTGCATAACAGATATTTTACTTTCCTCAATATCATCATGGGCAATGCTCTCCTTTTCCTTCAGTTCCTTCAGAAGTAAAAATACAGCTTGCTGATAGAGGTCCTGAAGGCACTGAGAACATTTGCATTCAGGTTAACAAAACCCTCCCTATAAATGAGATAAAAACTTATCCAGATGTTATTTCTTTATGTGTTCTAAATAATGTATACAAGCAGCACATGGTTGAGTGTGCTGCACTGTAATGTCTCCTTTCCAGGGCTTAAAACAGTTAGTGCTTTACTTCCCAGAATCCCCCAGTCAGATATAAAAGAAATAATAAAAATGAATGAAAATCCTGCTACAATTTTGGCAGCTTACTGGAGCTTCCTCCACCTCCATTCTCAAGCCGTGTACAACTATTTTTAAAACCATGAATCATACACTGATTTAAAAGAAGAAGGTCAAAATGAGTCTTGTTCTGTAGACAAAGGCAACACCTGTCCAGTATTTCAAGTGGGTGGAAATGGTTAGGGTGTTACCACCTGTTCTTGGCTTTTATATCATGCTCATTTGTTTCAATGATAGTATGCTTCCTCTAGGAAAATGCACCATCCACTTTTCGCTGTGAGATGTTTTTTGTTCCATCATCACTTAGCACAGCTGCAGTCATTTGAAGGGTTTTCCAAATCAACCCAATCCACCCAATCCATTCTTTATATTACCAGCTCCAGTTCCTGCTTAGACATTTAAAAACAACAAAATATTTTCTCATATCCTTTAGCTCCACAGTGTTCATAATAGCTTTCATACATCTCAAACCATGTCTCACCTCAGTAGTATTACTATGCTATTTATTGTGTCCAAAGTGGTGGTTTGTCAGTTTTAAAGTTCTGTTGCAGATCATTGAAATGTGTATCTTTTAAAAAAAGTTATTTCCCTTTATGTGAAGTTGAAGGCTTTCATGGCCAGCATCCATAGTTTTCTTTTTTTTGTGGGTTTTTCAGGATGTGTAGCCATGTTCTAGAAGAAATATTTCCCTTTATGTTTACAATTTACTACACCAACATAATGCATGGAGTCTTGGACTAGGATTCCATGAGGGCAGGGTCTGAATCCTTGCTCAGCCCTTGAGTGACCTTGAGCAAATCATCCTCTCTCAGCCTAAGGAGAAGGCAAAGACAACCTTTCCCCAACAAATCTTTCCAAGAAAACCCTGTGATAGATTCCCCTTAGGGTCACCATAAGTCAGAAATTACTTGAAGGTACACAACAACAATAATCTTTGTGAGTTGGTGGTTTAGTAAAGGGCGGCAGTACTGTACTGAGAGCAGGGCCTTTCAGTATGCCTTTCTCCTTTGAATAAATCTGGCCAAGAAAACACTATTATGTGGTCACCATAATTCATTGTTGACTTCAAGGCACAGAACAACAACACATATTTTATGTCAGAGGGAGGCATGAAACTCTCCAGATGTTGTTGGACTATAACTCCAAGCGTGCCATCATTGACTATATGGGCTAGGGCTGATGGGGACTGAGGTCCAACAATATCTCAAGGATAATATGATTCCTGCCCTTGCCCTAACTCCTGCCATCTCATGCAATCTGAATCCAACTGTATATAATGTACTTGTATTAATGTGATTTATTATCTTTCTTTTAAACTAGAGGTGAGAATTGTGTATTTCAGGAAAAATTGTTTTAGGGGAGAAAAAACTGTATCTTGTGTATGTGGGGCGGGGGAAATACAATTTCCTGTGTAAAATATTTATTTATACATGGAGCAGAAAACATGCAACAAAGCCACATGTAGTTTTTCTCTATAGAAATCCAAAAATTTGTGCAGTAACCAGGGTACTTTGCACAAAATACACATTCTCTGTCCCCAACCTGTGCAGAAAAACTATGAATATTTTTCTGCAAATAAATTCTTCTCAACTGAGAGCTCATTCACACTACATAATAATAACACTATGATTCCACTATAATGGTGCCATCCTGTGGAATATTTGGATCTGGAGTTTGGAATGATCAAACTACAAACTCCAAGAGTTCATAGACTAATCAGCCATGGCAGTTAAAGTGGAATCATAGTGCTATAATTTTGTAGTGTGAAAAGGCCCCAAGTCCCTAAGTTTGAATAGTGCTTGAAAATTGGGCAAAACCCCTTGCATTTTCAGAAGACAGTTAAAATTATTAGTCTTCATATGAGAATGAAATAAGTGAAGTTTTATACCATTAGTCCAACCTGAGCTTTAAACAGGCCAAAATCATAGAGACTGTGAGCTGTTGAAGAGCTGGCTGCCACTATACATCACTAGCTATAATTCTATTATTGGCGATGACTATGTTAATAATAGTGTGAAATGATGTAGTGGATGTTTCCTGATCCATTCTGACATAGTCACTTGTTATAATAGGAAGACAGAGCATGATATTCCAAACTCTGTCAAAGAAACATGAAGGTTTTCAGCTGTAATTACAGCCAAGGTCAGTTTGAACTTGGTTTGTCTATTTATGAAAAGTGAAAGGTGTAAAGAGTGAGGAAAATGGTTTTAAGTAGCAGGTCTGTTTTGTCCAGACCTCTTTCTCCTTCCATGTGGGAGAACGGTGTCAATTATGTGGCCTATTTATGCAACCATGAACAATTCCCACAGGTAATAATAATATGATGCAGGCTATATTTCAGAAGAAGGAACTCACAAAACCACCTCTGAGTTGCCTAAGTAAACCCTATGGAATTCATGGGGACACCATAAATTGACAAGTGAACTGAAGACACATACGCACATAATAAAAAATGGAAAAATATTCACTCATATCTACATAATTGACTCACACAATAATTTATCTTTGAGTTTAGGATTGGAAGGTTCTGCGTGTATGGGGGGAATACAGTATTTTCAAAATGAAAAACATCAACAACCAAACTTTACTGCCTTTCATTGTGCTTGGCTGTTTCACTTTTTTTGTAGATGTTTGTACATTAGAATGGTCATGGTAAAGTGTATTATAAATTGGTATTTCAAAGCAAATGAGGTAAGATGTGAGAGCTGGGAAGGGTGAATGAGTTGTCAAATGTTGGAGTGTGCTGGATGCTGATTGACTGGATACAAGAATGTGATAGTTGGAAAGAGAGAGTGAGAAATGGCAAAGAGGCTTTGGATTTGAAAGTACTTCTGGAGGAATGATTTGGATCAGAGGATATCTGATGGGATCTGTTGAAATATATATATATAATGAGAAACTGTAGCTATAAGGTTATATATATATATATATATATATATATATATATATATATATATATGCTGTACATTGGGCTATCTCTGTGCCAAATCTGGAAACTTCAATTAGTGCAAAACATGGCAGTCAGATTGGTTACTGGTGCATCTAGCCTTCTCTGATATAATCTGCCCCATATACTCAGGTCTTCTGGGAACAGTTATTTCAATCATTCAGGGCTAGGCTGGCATTGGTTAACCTGAGGACTTTTTCTTCTGCTGCCCCCAGATTGTGGAATAACTTGCCAGAAGAGATTCAACAGCTGGATACACTGTCTGAATTTAAAACAGCATTAACGACCAATCTTTTCTGGCAGGCCTATCCAGATGGTTTTTAAATTATGAGTTTTTAAATTATGAATTGATTGTTTTTAATATGTATGCTTTTTAAACTGTAACTGAGTATATATTTAGTTGGTGTTCAGGTTTTAACTGTTATATGGACCTTATCACACGCGGGCCACAAAGCGATAAGAAAGCAAAATAAGAATAAATCCAGGACTAAACTGAAAGGAACCCCACAATATGTAAATGGCTATCAGAAGCAACTAGCATCATCACGCAATTAAGGAAAGCGCGATGAAGTGCTCCCGGGAACCATATTTGCTGTTCACACACAATCGAGAAAATCCTGGACATGATGCCCTGCACATGCTCAATACAGCCGCAGCTGTCACTTGCCGCAGCTGTCAAACACACCCCTTCCCAAGCCGGCTGTCAAACACACCCCTCCTTCCCAAGCCGGCGCGGGGCCTGGGTTCTGAGCAGAACGGTGCCTGTGGCGACTTGGGAAGGAGGGGTGTGTTTGACACCCGGCTGTCACCCAAACCCCTCCTTTCCAAGCCGGCAAAGCGCAGGCGGGGGCGGGGAACTGCTCCCCAATACGTATTGGGGAAATGCTCCCCAATACATATTGCCTGTTCATACTCATATCGGACTTACTGTAAAAGCGAAATCATTCCCGTCGCACACTTGTACTTCCTCAAGAAACCGAAATACAAAAGATCACAGTTCTTGCTGCATTCTGTTGGGGTTCTGTTGGGGTTCTGTGCAGTTCTGTGTGACTTCGTGTGAACACACGGAAAAATAATACGTATTAGGTCGGGATTTCGTTTGGATTCTGTCTGCTTTGGACCCCGTGTGATAAGGTCCATAGTCTATTTGTTGCTGTAATAACAGTAGCAGCAGCAGCAGTAGTGACAACAATAATCACCACCACCATTTTAGTCAACCTGTTTATTGACAGACTGTATAATCAATTTTTTTGTTCAGCCATTCCTAGATATTTGTCCTATAAGAGGTTTTGTCAAAGCAGTAAAGAAATTAACATTTTAAGCATATGTTAGCAGCAGATTACCAGTAGGAGATGAAAAAGTAAAGTGATATTTTAAAGAGTATCCTATTGCTCCCAAGCAGTTCACTCAGTGGAAGGGGCAAAACACCCCCTCTGCAGATGTTTTCCATAACAAGGCAGCAACATAAGCCTGAGTTTTTTGTGGGGTTTTTTGGGCTGTGTGGCCATGTTCTAGAAGAGTTTCTTTCTGATGTTTCGCCAGCATCTGTGGCTGGCATCTTCAGAGAATACTGGAATGGAAGAAAGTGGGTATATATAAAACCCACTGGGTGACCTTGAGCAAGTCACATACTCTCAGCCTCAGGGGAAGACAATGGCAAACCTTCTCTGAAGAAACTTGCCAAGAAAAGACCATTTATAGGTTTGCCTTAGGATCACCAGAAGTTGGAAATGACTTGAAGGCACACAAGAACAACAAACTCTTAGATCCATCTCTGTAGATTCTGTGGCTTAGAGTGCCTGAAGCCAGCCTCAACTGGGCCATCAGCTGTAGTGTTTTCTGGATACGGTTCACTAAACCACAGTAATTCATGCCCTGGTAATTTACCACTAAAAATTACTGCAACGTTCTTAAAGATGACTTCAAGACTGCAGCTGGAGCAAACTGCAACAACTTGACTGCTGACTGGAACATGACATAGCAACCTGCACAGACAGTCAAAACAGACTGAGTCTCCCTTATCCAAAATGCTCGGGATCAGAAGTGTTTTGGATTTTGGATTTTTAAAAAAGACAATATTTGTATATACATGATGAGATATCTTGGAAATAGGACCCAAGTCTATATCACCTTATAGTCTGAAGATGATTTTATACTCAATATTTTTAATAATTTTGGGTATGAAACAAAAGTTTATCTACATTGAACCATTAGAAAGCAAAGGTGTCACTATCTAACCACCCATGTGGACAATTTTGGATTTTGGAGTATTTTGGATTTCAGAATTCTGAGCAAGGGAAGCTCAACCTGTACATATTTTATCTAAATTCAAAGGTGCTGCTGATAACATTTAAAGCTCTAAATAGCTCAGTATGTGAAGAAGCACCACCACCTCTATATGCCTGTCTGATGATTGAGGTCTTTTGGAGAGGCAGTCCACTGTGTCCCTGCTAGTGGGGCCAATACATTTTATGAAGATGTGAGAGTAAACCTCCTCTGCTGTGCCACTCTGATAATTGGCACAGACGTGGCTTCATTGTGGGGCCTAGTTAAAATATAGCTTTTCATTAAAACCTTCAGGGTCTTATGATTTTATGCATTTTTACATGCACAAGGATGAACAGATAATTTAGACTGTAAACTGCCTTTTAGTGTTTTATTATTTAAATTGTTTTAAACTGATTTTATTGTATGCTGCTCTAAGATCATTGGATATAGGGTGGGATATATGTATTATAATAACGAATTGTGGAATGGTGAGTGGGTACAGCACTTACGTAAATTCCACTGTTTAATGGGTTTGCTTTAGCAAGAACTATAACATATTCTCCAGCTGATTAGGCAGAGATAGTCCTGATTAATCATCTGTCATCCTATTTTTTGATGTGCCTTTAAAATGTTCCAGTTTCTTTCTCCTCCTCCCATTTTCTTCCTTTGTCCTTTGTCCTTGTTCAATACTAAGTTCAAAGTACAAAAGTACCATTGCCATCTTGACCACACTCTGATGTTGCTTAGTCACACATATTCTGGTTTTCATCTGTGAAATGTTATGCTATTTCACTGAAGGTATACTATAAGTAGAAATCTGCTTAAAAGAGTTACACAATTAAAGGATTGAGCCTTTGTCCACCATGTCTTGTTTTGTAACATTTGCCATCTGAGAAGATCTCACTATCTCAAAAGCTTGCACACATTTTGTGTCTTTTAAATAAGTCTAAGAAAGCTGTTACTAGAACAGGTATAGACAGAAATTTTGTTGGAAATGACAGTGTCACTGAAAGTAGCATTTTCACACCTCCCAAGACTTGCTGTGAGAAAATGGGGACCTTGCTTTGAGCATTCACAGAACTGTGAGGATTAGAAGGCATTTCTGTGAAAGAAAGTTTGCACAAAATTATGTGCATATTTTAAAATGTAAATGGCTAAAATGTGTATAATTGTTACAAATTCAAAGAAACACACTTTAATCAAAAAAGAAAAGTTTACAAAAATCAAAGAACTTGGATAAATAAGCATGCAAATTAGGGAAAATGTGTAAAACATTTACATAAATGTCAAAAAACATCATCTTGCACTGGAAATATGAAAAAGGACATATTCAAAGAATCATAGAATTGTAGAGCTGGAAGGTACCCCAAAGTTTATCTAATCTTATCATCTGAAAATGCAGGAGTCCACAAACAAGCATCCCTTACAATGTCCACAAAACCTCAGTCCACCACTTTCTAGGAGTAAATCAGTCCTACTGCCAAACAGCCCATATAATCAGGACATTATACCCAATGTTTAGTCAAAGTTTTCTTTCTCCTAATTTGAAGTTCCAACCCTTTGGTGCAGCATATAACAAGCTTGCTCCATCTTCCATTTGATAGCCTTTCAGATACCCCGTCAGATGTTTGAAGGTGAATATATCAGACATTAGAGACATTGAAATAGTTCAAGATTTGCCATATCTTGGCTCAATTATTAACAAGAATCGAGGCTGCATCCAAAAAATAAGAAGAAGACTAGGATCTGCAAGGGCAGCTAAATAGGAACTAGCCTCCGGGCCCAGTACAAGGTGTTGGTTATTACCTTTAAAGCCCTAAATGGCTTTGGTCCAAGCTATCTCAGGGAATGCCTCCTTCCATATAATCCTCCCCGCGCTCTCCGATCCTCTGGGAGGAATTTGCTGCAGCCTCAAAAATTTAGGCTTGCAGCAACCTCCCAGAGGGCCTTTTCTGTTGTCACCCCTAAACTCTGGAACGACCTGCCGGACGAGATCCGTCAGTTGACATCATTACACAGCTTTTAAAAAGCTGTCTAGACGGATCTCTTCCAGCAGGCTTTTCCAGATTAAACACCCCGGCCTTGGGTTCCTCGACTCCTGCGCTCCTCTCATGGCCCCATCGATAGCTGACGGAGGAGGAACGCAGTAGAGGTTGATGAGGATATTGTAATCTGTTTTAATGTTGTTATATGCTTTTACTGATATGTTCATTTTTTACCCTAATGCTATTTTAACTATGAATCATTTAATACTGTTTTAAGGGGGTGGGTTGGTTTCTTTTTTGAAATATGTTATACGGGTTTTATTGTAAGCCACTTGGATTGTTTGCCAATAAGCGGGATATAAATAATTTTTTTTTATTATTATTATTACTAGAGAAGATGGGGATGTTTAGCCTGGAGAAAAGAAGGTTAAGAGGTGATATGATAGCTGTGTTTAAATATTTGAAGGGATGTCATATTGAGGAGGGAACAAGCTTGATTTCTGCTGCTCCAGAGAACAGGACCCGGAACAATGGATGCAAGCTCCAGGAAGAGATTCCACCTCAACATTAGGAGGAACTTCCTGACAGTAAGGGCTGTTTGACAGTGGAACACACTCCCTCGGAGTATGGTGGAGTCTCCTTCCTTGGAAGTCTTTAAGCAGAGGCTGGATGGCCATCTGTTGGGGATGCTTTGATTGGGAGTTCCTGCATGACAGGGGGTTGGACTGGATGGCCCTTGTGGTCTCTTCCAACTCTATGATTTTATGATTCTATGAAGTAGAAAGATATATTATTGAATACTAAAGTTAGGATGGTTCCTGCCATTGTATTTCCCATTTCTATGTATGGTGTGAAAGCTGGACAGTGAAGAAAGTGCATGGGAAGAAAATCAACTCATTTGAAATGTGGTGCTGGAGAAGAGTTCTATGGATACCATGGACTGCTAAAAAGATAAATAAATGGGGCCTAGAACAAATCAAGCCTGAACTCTCCCTAGAGGCCAAGATGACTACACTGAGACTGTTATACTTTAGCCATATCATGAGAAGAAAGGACTCACAGCCCTGGTGGCGCAGTGGTTAAATGCTTGTACTGCAGCCACTCATTCATAGACCACAAGGTTGCGAGTTCAATACCAGCCAGGGCTGAGGCTCGACTCAGGCCTGCATCCTTCCGAGGTCACTAAAACGAGTACCCAACTGTTGGGGGGCAATGAGCTTACAGTTGTAAACCACTTAGATATGAAGCGATATATAAATGAAGCTGCTTTGCTTTGCTCACTAGAAAAAAACCCAACAATGCTTGGTAAAGTTGAGGGCAATAGGAAAAGAGGAAGACCACATACTAGACAGATAGATTCAATAAGAGAAGCCACAGCAATGAATCTGCAAGACCTGAGCAGGTCTTG
The DNA here is from genome assembly GCA_020142125.1 of Phrynosoma platyrhinos. NCBI lineage: Eukaryota > Metazoa > Chordata > Lepidosauria > Squamata > Phrynosomatidae > Phrynosoma > Phrynosoma platyrhinos. The sequence continues at coordinate 156,933,843 of JAIPUX010001232.1, read as the reverse complement.
TTGATGATAGGATGACTTGAAGAGCTCTCATTCACAGGACTGCCATAAGTCAAAATGATGACAGTTAACAACAAATCATATAACCTCTGTTTTCTGTGTCTTAGATTAACATACACAGCACCATCTGGCAGCAAAATCATAGAATCATAGAATCACAGAGCTGGGAGTCACTACAAGGTCCATCCAGTCCAACCCCCTGCTATGCAAGAACTCAAAATCAAAGCATCCCCGACAGATGGTCATCCAGCCTCTGTTTAAAATGTCTGAGATCAGGCCAGAAAACAAATTCTTCACAAGATGCATCCATGCGAGCCTGCATCTGTCCAAACTCCAACTCCCACCACATATTTGGTTGGTAAATATTTAGAGAGTAATATCTCTCAGGAAGTCCAAATAGCCACCCTTTGGTTGAAGAAGTTCCTTTGTTTTAAGGAAACTCTAATGCCATGTTTAAGTTTTCCAACCTTAGATGCTTTTAAAAGGAACCCAAATTCAAAGGTTCAAAACCCAAATTCTGGGGGTAGAATCTACTGGAATCAGAGTTTGAGAGGCCTGCCTGCTCCTGGAGGTCCTCAGATTAACTTTGGTCCTCTTATCTGAAATCATTGCCAAAGTAAAGCTTCATTCCTTTTTGCTGAAATTACTGTTTCAGATTTCCAGACTCTAGGGACGTTATCACATGCGGGCCACAAAGCGAAAAGAAAGTGAAAAAGAATCAATCTGGAAATAAACCGAAATAAACCCTACGTTACGGAAATGGCTATCAGACGCAAGTAGCATCATTTCACAATTAAGGAAAGCTCTCCTGGAAACAGTATTTGCCGTTCACACACAAGTGAGAAAATCCCGTACATGTACTAGAAATGCTCTTCTAGCACATGTGCAATACAGCTGCGGCTGTCACTAGCTACAGCTGTCACCCCTTCCCAAGTAATCCTCGGTGCAGCCGGCCCTCTGCACGGCCAGCACTCCGAGGAGGACCTCCCACTGCAGCGTTCTCTGAGGAGGTTCTCCTTGGAGTGCCGGCCCCACGCAGGGTCGGCACTCCAAGGAGGTCCTTCTTGGAGAGCCAGCGCTCTGAGGAGGTCCTCCTTGGAGCGCCGGCCCAGCGTCGGGTCTCCCCCTTGGAGAGCCATCTCTCTCAGGAGGTCCCCCTTGGAGAGCTGGCGCCCCCCGAGGAGGTCCTCCTTGGAGCGCAGGCCCCGCCCCGCGTAGGGTAATGATGGGGAAATGTGCCACAATACGTATTTGGTGATCAGACTTACTGTAAATGTGAAATGATTCCCATCGCGCAATTGCAATTCCTCAAGAAACC
>JAIPUX010001232.1:156899837-156923854 GCA_020142125.1 Phrynosoma platyrhinos | reverse complement strand
ACTGGTAACCTCACACCTTGACTTCTGTAATGCGCTCTGCATGGGGCTACCCCTGTGCTTAGTTTGGAAACTTCAGTTGGTGCAAAACATGGCAGCCAGGCTCATTTCTGGTACATCTAGGAGGGACCACATTACTCCTGTTTTGAGGTCCCTCCACTGGCTGCCTATTAGCTTCTGGGTGCAGTACAAGGTGTTGGTTATCACCTTTAAAGCCCTAAACGGCTTGGGTCCAAGCTATCTCAGGGACCGCCTCCTCCCATACAATCCTCCCCGCACTCTCCGGTCCTCAGGGAGGAACCTGCTGCAGCCTCAAAAACTGAGGCTTGCGACAACCTCCCAGAGGGCTTTTTCTGCTGTCGCCCCCAAACTCTGGAACAACCTGCCGGATGAGATCTGTCAGCTGACACCCTTAGACAGCTTCAAAAAGGCTGTTAAGATGGATCTCTTCTGGCAGGCCTTTCCAGATTAATTACCCCAGCCTTGGGCTTCCCGGTCCCCTCGGGTCATTCAGTCTCCTACCTTACCCGGCCTCCTGTTTCTCTCATGGCCCTATCATTCTGATGGATGAGGAACGTTTTAGAGGTTGGCCGGGTTTGTTTTGTTGTTTTGTTTGTTTGTTTTGTTTGTCTGTTTTATTCTGTTGGTTTATTATGATTTTATTATTGTTTTATTATTTTAATTATGAGATATTTAATACTGTTTTAAGGGGGTGGTGGATTGGTCTCAGGGGTGATATTGTATGAGTTTTTATGTAAGCCGCTTGGATTGTCTTTGTCAATAAGCGGGATATAAATGCATTTTATTATTATTATTATTATTATTATTATTATTATAAAACATGCAAATTTAATCCAAATTTAAGAAAAGAAATGTTTTACCTTGGTTGAAGTTCCCAGTCCACAGGCTATTAAGATGCAAATGGATTTTATATAGAGCTAGGTGAGCAACTGTGGTAGAACTGTAAGCCCATTTTTTTCCTCTCTGAAATCTTCCAGGGGGAGACACAGATTGCCAAAAAATCTCCCTCTGTGGAACAAGCAAGAGTCCCTTCTACTTGTGAAAAACAGTTTATACAGTATATTGAACAGTGCAGGTGTTGAGGTGTAAATTATTTAAAAGTGAATTGCTGCCCCTGGGAGCTTCCAGGACAGCAATTCACCCTTTCTTTTTGTGCAGAAAATGGTGGTCCAGAGAGTCTGGAGAGGTTGAAGGTGTACAAACAGCCTTGTGATGTGTATATGCCATACTAGGTTTACATTTTGCCCACCCAGGTAGTAGATGACTGTTATGCGCAATGCAGAATCACAGGGAACCATCCTAGATGGACATCCTAAATGGAACCATGGCCAACCTAGATGGACAGACCTAAGTCACCTAAGACTGCTCCCTGTGATACTGAGCAAGGAGTTTCAGTGCAGAGATGTGGAGGTGTCAGCCTCAGATGGAACACAAAAGAATGCCTTATTTTAAGGCAAAACCATCACTCTAGGAACTGAAATGGCCATTTGTCTTGTTTTTTGTTCAGTTGTTGGTGACGTGAAGACTGGGAAGGGCCGGTAGCCTTCAAAATGAGCCCTAGGTCCATGTAGGGCCTTTGCAGACTGCCAGAAATAGTGCACATTAAATTGAGGCACTGCCCTGGCTCAGTGCTAGGGAATCATGGGAATTGTATTTTTTTCTGAGACATTGAGCCTTCTCTGTCAGAGAGCTCTGGTGCCACAATAAATTGCAATTCCCATGATTCCCTAGCACTGAGCCAGGGCAGTGCCTCAATTTAATGTGCACTATTTCTGGAGTCTGCAAAGGCCTGTAGTTTGAAGATCACAGAATTCCCACCCCTGGTTTAGTTGGGGGGGGGGAAGCCTAAATCAAGGGTGAGAACTGAGCACCCTCCCCAGATGTGGCTCCTAAAATTCCTCACTATTGGCTGCTCTGGATAGTGCTGCTGGGAGCTATAGTTCAACAACATATGGAGGGGGCCATACAATTAGCTCCTCTGCTGTAACAAACAAATGTAGGGCAATACTTAGCCCTCTGAAATCAGAAAAGAAATACTGAGGTGAGAGAGGCAGAGTACAGATCTTCTGGATGGTGGAAGGGAGTGTGAGTAATGTTGGAGCATTAAAGAAAAAGACAACATGGACTTGCTATGAAGAAAAATCTTCCTGACAGTGAGATTTTTCTTTGTGATCATCTCCCTGAAGGAGTGATAGAAGATCCATTTGTTGGGACATTTAAAATAAGATTGGACTGAAAGGCTGGAAGAAATATACAACTAGAGAGATTTCTGCCTTGAGAGATAGTTTAATGAGATGTCCTAATAGCTTTTTCAGATCTTTAGTCTCCAGGTCTGCATCCCTCTCTAACAATCACAATGGAATAATAAAACATGGCAAAACAGCTGATCCCTGCACTTACAGAGTCTTATAAAATATTGCTGTTATTTGTTCTAACCCTGAAAATATGTCCCAGTGGTTACTACCCACACCACTACAGACTTGACTGGAGATTTATTGTGTTAATAATTACACATTCTGAAAATGGTGCTTTCCAGTTGTGCAGTAACTTTCAATGGTTAAGAATCATTGTGTTTTGGATTTTTTTGTAATGTATTAATTATAAAAACTCATCTTACTGTACCCTTAAATATCTAGTAGACTTTTAACCTGTCCTCCTAGTGACAGCTGAGGGAACTCAATAGCCTTCTTCAAAACAAAATAGAATGGCGAAAAAATAAAATTAAACACAGAATAAGAAAAACACTGATTATTACACTTGAGTGTGTGAGTGGTGTGGTGGTTAATACTATTGGATTTACACCAAGGAGTCCCAGTTTCAAATCCAGACCAAGCCTTAAAATTCTCTGCCTAACCAACTTAGGGATGTTATATCTTTTCTTGTCTTATTCTTATGTGTGAAAATGAGAAGCTGCATTTTCCTTCCTCCTCTGTGAGACTTCTTGAAGATGCTTCAAGAAGTATATTTTGAGAGAATTCGTCACAGCCTTAAATCTATCTCATAAGAGCTTTTTGAAGGATAAAATTTTTTGAAGGATAAAACTTTTTGAAGGATACTGAACGTCTTACAGAAAAGCGAGGTATAAACACAATTCATAATCAAACCACTTAGGAAAGTAGTTACATTTTTTGGGAAAATAACTCCTGCAGTTCAGCTGAAGTCCAGCTTATTTGAAGGACCATATTCTCCCATACCACCCTGCTTATTTTTTTTTCAGATCTCGTGGTAAGGGCCTTCTCTCTGTTCCTCTACTCTCACAGGTACATCTGTGAGCACATGAGAGGGTTTTTTCTATGGCTTCTCCCATGATCTGGAACCAGACTGGGAAAGGTGGGATGATAATGAGGAGGAGGAGGAGGAGAAAGAGAAGGAACCCCCAACCAACACTGCTAGTCAATGGCCATGCTAACTTGGAGATTCTGAAGCTCCAAAAAGTAACTTTTCCTAGGTCTGAATAAAATATTTAGAAAATATTTCTATAATAAGCTAATCTATTGATTTCTGCATAGAAACATCTCACGTTACTCCTGGAAGAAGCTTGGTGGATATGGGACTTGACAATATTTAAGGAAAAAGGGGTTGGGGGTTTGAGGACTGACCTCTATAAGAGCCCATTTTACATCCATATGATTTCAATTTGATGCTAGGATGAAGATAATATTACAGTTCAGGGGTAAGTAACCTAGTATTATACAGATGTTTTGGACTATAATTCTCATCAGCATCAAGACGCATGGCCAGCTGGAATAGATCATGGCAGTTATCATCCTAAAAACCATTCATACGACACAGCTATAGCATTGTTATTCCACTTTAACTGCCATGGTTCCATCCTATGAAATCTTGGAGGTTGTAGTTTAGTGAGGGACTGGAGCAGTCTGGCTGAGATTTAGATCCACTTTACTTTCTTTCTGCAGAGCTTCTTATACCAGCAGGCTTTTGACAATTGGGTTTTAGGGGGAAATGGGTCTGTGTAAACTGCCATAAATCAGAAATGGCTTCAAAGAACATAACAGATACAACAACTAAACTGCCAATCCCAGGATTCCAAAGGATGGAACCATGGCAGCTAGAGTGGAATAATAACACCATAAGTATGTTGTGTGAATGGGCCTCTGGAGAACCTCAGGTTGTCTATCCTTATTATAGCTTGATTGTAGTTCCTGTTCATCTCATTAGGCAATGGGAAGTGCTGGCCTTATTGAGCATTAATTGAGCATGTAGCTGCTGTCAGTAGAGTCATCCTAGGCTGCCAGTCATGGCTGAGGCACACTCTTGTTCCCCACCAGAACCTGTTAATGCTTAAAAGCGTTGAAAAAATGTCTTCTCTTTCTGTGACATCACTTACTATCACTGACCATTTGACACATTAAAAACTACTCTAAGCCAAAATTCCTTCCTTGAGTGGCCATATTTTACCAGTGTCTCTATCTCAAGGGAGAGCTTCTAGCTATGTACTTAAATCTAGTCTTACATTGTTTTGCAGACTATTTATTTGTCTCATGATGGTATGTGCTCCTGAGGGCTTAACCGTTTCATTAAAAGATCCATAGATTTTTAAGGATGAAAAAACACCACCACAATCATTTCATCTAATTCCAAGGAAAATTCACAGAAATTGATTTAACACAGTCATTTTGACATCAAAGGCAAAATGGTTTGGTAAAATCTGCACTGCTTGCTAAACCTTGAAAAGCACAATGCCAGAAACCCCTGTCACTATTAAAAACACCTTTCTGTGTTCTGTTAAAAACTAAACTTACACTGCAGTACACTATGCCAAATTCTATATTATGCAAACATTATTTGATTATATGATCCAATAAAATCAAATGTGATTTATTACACAGAATCAATCTAGCATCTCCAGAAGTGATAATAGTGTCTCTGAGACAAGGCTTTCCATAGCAGGGTAGAATTCAGAGACATGGCTGTGTCAGTCTGAAATATCAGCATGCAAAGGGATCTTGTAGTGCCTTTGAGATTAACTGAGCAAAAATTATTGGAGCATAAGCTTTCATAGATTTGCCATGTATCTAAAAATGTAGCCCAAGTCTATCAAAGCTTATGCTACAACCTTTTTCACTCAGTCTCAAAGGTGCTACAAGATCCCTTTACATACTCACACTAGGTTAGGCACTCACTCTGTAGTACAGTGGGCCCTTTGTATTTATTGGGGTTTGGTTCCAGGACCCCCAATAGATAGCACAACCCATAGATGCTTAAGTTTCATTATTTAAAACAGCAAAATCAAGATTTGATTTTTTTGATTTATGTGGACGGCTGAATCCATGGATATAGAATCTGTGAATATGGAGGACTGACTGACTGATGTTGCAAGAATGACAGAAAGGGAAGAAGTGAGTGCTGATAAGACTTCTAATTTTGCAAAAGTGATGGATATAGAGAAAATGCATCCAGCATCCAGGACTACCACTTCTCTTAAGTGAAGGGGAGGAATCACACAGATTTCCAATCTTACTAGACGGTAGTTCCAAGCATTCCTCACTATCGGCTAGGCTGGCTGGGGCTCATAGGACTTGGTGCTGATTCCCAACTAGCTGTATAAGTCTTTACTTATTTTGTTCTCACACACAACAATAAAGAATTACAAAAATTTGCCAAAGCTAGGCAAAATTATGAGATTTTTTAAATTTATTTTCCAGTGATTTTTCACATTCTTGGACGTTTTTGTGAAAAAAAATTACAAAACATGACTCTAGAGCATCTCATTTACATGCCTAGCTTGGTAAATAGTTGTGAATGACTTCAAAATGTGTTTTTTCATGATAATTTAAGGATCCAATAAAGGTGCTACCTGATACTGATTTCTTATTTTACTTACACACAATGCTTGCTAAATTTATTTTTCACTTGCTTGGAAAATACCACAAATAGTTAGTCAAGGCAAGACATACCACCAGCAGAAGAAGGACTGCTCAAGAGGATTATACTCCAGCTTCACCCAAACACTAGGGACCCTTTCACAACACACAATTAAAGTGCTATGATTTCACTATAAATGTCATGATTCCATCCTATGGAATGCTGGACTTTACAGTTTTAAAAGGGTTACTAAAATTCTGAGAGAGCTCTAGGGCCTTGCCAAATTACAAATACCAAAATTCTGTGGGGTTTTGTCATGGCAGTTAAAGTGGAATCATACTGTTATTATTGTGTCATACAGAAGGACCCTAGATAATGATCTTAATTTGGCTTCGACTGATTGTCTGTACATAATGCTCCATTTAGGCTGAAACTTCAGTTTTGCTATCCCTCTTGGGATATCAGCCTAACCACAGATCATCAGCCATAACATCTGACCAGAATGAGGTAATATCCAGCTTGACAAAACCTTCACCTTCATCTCTCTCAATGGACACAAACTACTGGGAGAGTTCACATCCAAGAGAGGACATCCTGTTTTCTGAGCATGCTGGATTTTTCTTTTTCATAAGAAGGCTGTCTAGGAGGCAACGGATTCTTTCTGTTCACATTCCTGGCATGATAAATGATTGGCAATGATGCTTATCAATTTTCCACACTGAAAAAAAACCTGTTCTATTGTAATGTTATATTTTCTTTTTCCTATGCCCCCAGGGTCTCATATTAGCTGCACACAGTTTTTCATAAAGCTGGCTAATTGTAAGAGAGGTCCTCTGGAAATATCACACACTGCTGCATTGCTTAATTTCTATGCATTGTGGTACTCCAGGGAAAGCAACATCATAAATTGCTGTTTTGCTAAATTGCCTTCAGATTAAAGGCTTATACAGTATGGTAATATACTGCACAGGAACCACATTACTGTATCATTCCAGCAGACATTTCAGCTCAGTATCAAGACTGCAACAATGTTCAGGTTCAGATTTTTCAGAATCTCCTCACTACAAAGGGTTCTAATAGGGTTTCTTTATTTTCTGGGAAGCAGCCCTCTTCTTCAGTATCATGGGGAACTTAAAACCACACCCAAGATCCACCAGGTTGAAACACTGAGCAAATTCTACTCAACACTTACCACTCTGCCTGGCATAGGCTGGCAGCACTTTGGAAGTGGACAAAAACACAGAAGATTAAATAATAAATTGCCTTTCTATGATTATTGACAATATGCTTCTTTTGAGGCATAGGTATCACTATTTATTCATACTGGCTGGAATTCAATATTCACTGGAACTCACTGCAGTGATTTGCTTTTCCCTGAGCCAACAGGAAAGGGCAACACTCCACCTCCTTCTCTCATTTCCCCAATTGCTGACTTAATTCAGTACAAACTACATTTGTATTTTGAACTCAGTTTTCAGCAGTTGAAGTAAGCTCAGGACAAAGGAGGAAAATTGGATGAGGAGAAACAAATTGGGACATTGTAAAAGCTGCTGAAAAAGTGGGACAGCAGAAGATTAGTCATGACTGTCTCTGCCTAGATAGCAGAAGATCATGGCTGTCCTTGCTTAGATGCCTCCATAACTGTTTTGTATTCATAACAGGCTATGTATTCATGACTGTGGCACTATTGCCATGAAAGTAAAAGTCTCCAGTCCTGCTTTACCAGGCAGCAGCTGCTTTGAGTGATAGAGGCCTGTTCTCCTATTGACCAGGCCACAGGATATTGATGTTTCCACTTCCCTCCCACCAGCAAATTTCCAGTGCAAGGAGAAATTGTGACAGGCATTTTGTTACTGACTGTTGCATCAGAGATGGCTGGAGGGAGAGAGTGGAAACATCAGTATGCTAATAGGACAACCATCACTCACAGTGGCAGCTTCCTGATAAAGAAGGATGCAGGAGGGAATGGGCCAGGAGATGCTACTTAGGTAAATAGATTTAACTAAGTAGCTGATGTAGGATCTTGGCCTCTATTCAATATCTTTATTTTAAGGAGACCGAGATGGGATACACTGTATTTTGCCCTACCATTTAATTCATGGAGCAACCTTGTGAGATAGATTCAGAAGTGGTAGCTACCTTAGTCTGTTGCAGCAAAAGTGATAGTAACAAAAATCCTAGTGGCACTTCAAAGAGTAAGACAGTTTACTATCTGATGGAAGCTTCCATGGAGTGCAGATCCTTTCATCAGACACATCTGATGGACTGGGCAGTCCCTGAAACCTCATGGCAAATAAAATTTGTTTAGTCCTTAAAAGTACCATAAGGTGCTTTGTTTTTGTTTTCCCTGTGAGGTAGGTCAAGCTGAGAGAGTTTGGTTGGCACAAGGTCACCCAGTGAGTTAAATGGATTAGTAGTAGGGACTAAAGAATTGGTTCTTTAAATTATTTATTCTCACAGGGAAGAAGGAATCAATATTCCTCCTTCTTCCAGCATGTCCTCAAATACTGTGTAGCATTAAAAAACATCCTCACAGGAAAAGGAGTTTCTGCCCCCACAACAGCATTTCTGCCTTGGCTGTCTCCCATCCCCTTGAACAGCCATTAGAATGGCCAGTGGGAGTGGAGTAGCCAAGTAAAGAGATCCTTGTTTTGTTTTTCTGACTCAGACAGTGCAAGTAATCCTCTCCTTGTGTCTCTTCCCCACCCACAATGGCACAGATATGGTAGTGGCTTATGGGAGAGGTCAGCTGTGTAAGGATGACGGATCTTACTGCTAGCAATATCAGAGAACAGAGGTAGAGTGGCATCTTTTCCTGGCTGCCCTCCCCCTGATGTTTGCTATGCTACATCCCACTCCCCACCATGGTCATAAGATGACCAGCATGTTGGTAGGGGGCTGCCAAGAGAAGAGGATCATTGTGGGCTATATTCTGATTGGTAGCACATGATATGGGCACCTTAGTTTCCCATGTCCTCCACAGGCTCTGGAAGATGACTTCATCATTAAACTCTGGCTATTGGGAAAGCCAGCAGTGAATCTCCTTGCTTGGCTGCTCCCTGCCCTCCTACCCACCACTACAAGGCTGTGTTGTATGGGCAGGAAAAAAGTGAACCTGAATTTGGGAAGATGGGAATAGACCTCACATCTATTTGAAGGCTTGGGGTGGGGGAAGTAAGAAACAGGCTTGAGGAGAATTCCTCACGCATGTTACCTGATGCTTGAGAAGACTCTTTCTCATTTTTTGCAAGTCTTCAGATATTCTTTCCATCTCTACTCAATGAGAATTTGAACCTAGTTTCCCCCAGTTCTAGACAACAGTCTAACTGTTCTCTCTCAATTCTGAGTTTACAAAGGGGGATTGTGTATTTTTTTACTGTTTGCAGAAAGGCTAGGGACTGCTCTGGAGGAAATCTAACACAAGTACATCACCCAGTGAGTGCCATTTGAGAGTCTGAAGTCTTGTGTCTCTATTACATCTCAAAAACAAGAGGCGGTCTCTTTGACTTTTAATATCAAGTTTTCCCTACTTTCCTATCCCCCTCCCCTGTTCCTGGTGTTTGAAACATCTTACCTGATAGAGATCTGAAGATCCTGAAAGCTCAGACAGAATCTTGTATCTTTTCAGTAGGCCTAATAAAAGTATTATCACAACGTGGATATGGGAGTTAGCCTGTCTCCCTCTTCCTTATTAGATTTTCTGAGTGTGGTGAAAAATCTTGGGGCTCGTTCCCACTATGATTTAAATCAATTTTCAGATTGGTTTATATGTGCCTCGTTCACACTTGAATCGGTTTCAGACCTGACTGTATTCGGTCTGAATCATGGTGAATAGTGGGGAAGTGAGGCAAATTAAAAAAAAAATTGCTTATTTCAGAAACGGATCTGGTGGTTCTTTTGAAAAGAATCACATTGCAAGTATGTTGAACAAATGTGAACATGTTCTGATCTCAATCGGGGCACACTGGAGGGGAGGGACAATGGCCAGAGAGTGGGCAGAGAGGTGATACCCATCCCATCACAGGTCTTGGGGAAGCCGCCATTCCCCCCCCTCTCAGTGCTGCTATGGGGCTGTGGTTGGGTTTACATGGGGCTGTGGATTGCGATCTCCATCACAGCCAAGTGGTGTGCTGCAGCATGGATTTTTTTTTAAAAATAAAATCAATAAATGACAGTTTATGCGATCGGCCACATTTCTGTGTGTTTTTCTGACTCCAATCAGCCCCATAGAAATAAAGGTTCCCCTGGATCTGCATCAGCTGCTTGGGCTGCAGAGAAGGAGGGTGAGGAGCAGGAAGAAGAGGAGGCTATGGAGAAGGAGGAAGAGGACAAGGCACCAGGCTGTGATGGAAGAAATGAAGAAAGAAGAATGGAAGGAGGGAAAGAAGGGAGAAAGAGTTGTATCCTCCTCCTCCTCTTCCTTCTGGGTGGCAGCTGGGCTGCCAGAGGCTCTGTGTCCCCCCATAACTCTCCCCCTCCTCCTCACCTTCCCACCACTGGGAGACCCAGACCCAGTGCCTGGAGTGCCCCAGGACCCATGGGACTCCCCACTCCTCCTCCTCAGGTGACCCTCTTGTGGATACAGTGTCTCAAGGAAAATGTCCAATGTGGGATAATATACAAGTGATCAGGCATGAAAGGGTCACTGGCAGACATAATGACACAGCACTTCCCACCAGGTCCTGTGTCATAGGAAGTGATATCAGCTGATGGTCACAAGGTGCTGGAAAGCATCAAAATGGCTGCAAAACTGCAAAGTCACCCAGGATGAGTGACAGGTGTCCAGAGGAAGAGGCAGGGCTAGGAGGCCACATGGAACCTGGGTATATAAGGGAGTTGCCTCTGGGCACATTGGTTGATAGTGTGGACTAATGTGGGTTGTTGTTGGATGGTTGGAATTGTTGCTGTATATAGCCTTGTACATAGACAAACCAAGATTAAAGCCTCATCTGAGATACATCTGTCTGTAGAGTCTCTTTACTCTTTCTGGAAGGGGAGAGGTGCTCCTTCATCTCACAAGCTACTGCCTGCATCTGAGAAGGTGGTGACACTGGTATTTCACGTTGACGTGGATCATCACGTGCTGCTTAACCATGCTAACACCTCTGGCAGCAGATCCTGGTGAGCTTCGGGTGAGTAGCCCCTGGGCATGGGAAAGTGCATGTGTTTTTCTGTCTGGGTCTATGGATAGGAGGAGGAAGAGGAGGAGGAACAGGACACACACAGAGATATACACATACACACACAGAGGCCCATGGAAATAGCGACAGCTGATGTGCATGGCCACACCTCTGAGTAATTGCATAACCAGAAACACGCCCATGCGCATCATATGATTGACATTAAAAAAAGTGGAATCCATTTTGAAGTGCAGCAAATGTAAGTGTGAACAAGATGCATGTTTAAAATAGAGACAAATGCATTTGGTAATGGAAAACATAGTGAGAACTATGCATTGGTATGAATCGATTCAGCAACCCCATATCAATGAGACTTGCAAACCAGTTTAAATGCGAGTGGGAATGAGCTCTTGGCTTCTCTAACACAACAGTGGGGAAAGTGTGGCCTGTGCTCCAGTTCTGTCATCCTCCAAAGCCCTTTACATGTCCCAGAAATTTTATTTTCTTCTGAGTTGATTTTGAGATGTCCCATAATTCAATAAAACAACTTGAAAGGTCAAAGGTGCTGCTTTCCTTCCCTCTCAGAACTTCCTCTAAGACCTTTTTCAGTTGAAAACTAGCCAAAAATGTAGGCTAGAGATGACATCACATCACTTTCACTGTGGTGTCAAGATGCCAGTTTGGCTCATGGGGATGAAATTTGGCCACTGCCCTTGTGGTAATTGTACATAAATGCTCTAATGGACGAAGAGTCTCCAGTCTCATCAATATGGTGAGTATGTAAGCACAGCATGCTTCCATTCTTGGAGCAAAGCTACAAAGCTTAAATTAATGTCCTGGTGTTTTGCCTGCAGCCTTTATTGTACATGATCTGTGTGTGTGTCTTGTTTAGATTCATGAGCTATAAACCCTGAAGGCATTTTTTCTCCCCTCACTGACCTCACATGCAAATCAAGATGGAGCTTTAAAACAGCAATGGTTCTTACTGTTATTCTTTGGAGTCTTTGGTGCTGCCCGCAGATTGTCCCTTCATCCCAGGAAGTGATAACATTTCTGACAACCCATTATTAAAGTGAATGGTGGTGAGCTTTAGTTTATGGTTCCTCCCTAAGTTCTCATTTAGCAAAAGAACACTCTCCTGCTTTGATCTGTGGTTTATATAGTCTGAGAGGAAATATTTACAGTCAGTTAATTTTTCTTTGTTCAAAGGTAACTGCTGCTCCATCTGTCCTCAGTACTTCCACAGACCTTCCATGCTGCAATTTTTCCTTTATCCAAAGAAGTGGTCTTGTTACTTACCACCAGTGAATAATAAATCTTGAATCCAGGTTTAGCCACCAAGTAGTCATCTGATTTGAAGGTTATCTTTAGCTGGTTTGTTTTTGATGTTATTCTTGGAGGAGTTTCCTTGTATCCACACCATCGTCCTCGGATCAGCATGCTGATTTCAGAAATATCTTGCACTTCCACAAAATCATATCTGAAGTCAGGGTGACAGATTGACAAGCTGGTGTGAGAATGCTTCTTATAAAGGAAGAGCTACAATTTTAGCTTAAGGTCTTGGAATGAAGGAGAAGGGCAAGACATCCTTTCAAACATTTGGAGTCAGGATGACATTTAGAATAACTGAAATCATACGCAAATGAAAGGCAAATCTCAACAAGTATGGAGTATGCCCTCCAGTGGCATTCATTGGAGGGACTTTTTCAATCAATCCCACACAACCACAGAATCTGACATTACACCTATCTATTAAAGCAGGGGTTGGCAAGTTTTTTTTACCTGGGGCCGGTCCGCTGGCCTCCAGGTCTTCCACGGGCTGAAGGGGGGGGGGAAATGGCAGCTGTGACTCATTTGCGCATGCACAGTAGTCGTGCGCATGCACAAACGAGTCACGGTTGCCATTTTGGAAAACAAAATGGCGGCTGCGATGTGCGTGGCGGCAGTGGGGGTTGTAGGGGGTCGTCATCATCATTGTCAGGGGTCAGCGGGGGCCAGTCCAAAGGCCTCGGGGGGGGGTGGACCCAGCCCACTGGCCGTAGGTTGCTGACCCCTGTATTAAAGTGATAGAACAATTTTCCTCCCTTCTGTCCTGGGCAAAAGTCCTTGATCAAGCTCTTATATCAGGGCTGCATAGTATCTTCACAATACAGAATTATAACATTATGATTCCACTTTCACTATCTTGGTTCCATCCTATGCAATCTTGAGATTTGCAGTTTAGGAAGTGGTGTTCAGAACTCTCTGCCAGAGAACAGTAGTGCCTCACCAGATAACAAACCTCAGGATTCAAGATTCAATATTCTCGAGGATGGGGCCAGTGAAGTTAAAGTAGAATCAAAGCACTATAACTCTGTAACCTGCAAGGGGCCTAAAGCTATTAATCCATCCTTTGCGTCATTATACAAATCTTGTGTTGAATGGCAACACTGAGCAACCAAATACACACCCAAATGTGCAAGCAAATGCATATGCACATCTACGCACATCCATGGACTTGTGCATTTTCATGAAGAATGGCACCACAACTGCAACTCCAAAACCTTGAACTGAATGTGAGCATTTCATATTGGACAAAACTGTAAGGGAGTTCACATGCGCATATGACGCTGATAAGATTTCAGCCCTTAACATTTATGTTATGTGCACACACATATACAAATGAGTTTTTGTGCAAGAAATTCCTAGAAGTGTGAAATATTGCACAAACCATCTCATCATCTCACTGAAATGGGTGATAATTTTCAGAACTAATCCTTCATGCATGTGAAAGCAAAATAAACAGAAAAGTGTATGCCTAGGAAAGAGCAATGAGAAAGGGAAATGTTGGCATTTCTTTTCCTGCCTCAGGTAGCAGGAAAGCCTATGATTTTTTTTTTTAAAGGTAGGCCAATAAACTTTAAGAATATTGCTCTAGGGGGTTATTTCAGTATTACCACCTACCAGACTCTCTGTCCACTTTGAAAAGCAGTATGACAAGCAGGCTAGCTGATACTTAAACGTTTGGCTGGTTTTTCTTTAAAAAAATAAATCTACTTCAGTAACACAGGGACCTGTCTTAAAATATGTCATATGACCTTCAGGCATGCTTAGATTTCTTCTTGGCAATAAACCTCCCCAAATTCCCAGCAGGAATTTGTGGATTATTTATTAGGGACTAAAATTCACCCATATGCTTTGAATGCTGTGTGGAAGCAAACGAACCATAAAGCAGCCAGTGTGGCTAAGAATATAGCTCCTCTGTATGCCCAAATGAATCCAAATTGTATGTTTATTCAAAATAAACATTAAAAAAGGGGGGGGGGAAAACCTCTGCATAGAGGCAATTGTTCTAGGTACATATCATATTGTTTCTCACTTAGCCTTTCCCATTCCTTTCTTGATGATTCAACAAACTAGAATGGAGATTCAATTGTGTGAAGAGTGGATGGAATCTGGATGTCATATTATGTATCTCCTATGTCACAGGATTGGCCTGAATATATATCTTCAACATCCAGAACTAGTTTCCTGGCTGGGAATTATATTGGTAGCATTGGCTTACTCATAACTATACAGTTGTCCGTCCCTATTTGCAGCTTTGAGTTTTGCAGACTTGATTAATATGTTCTCTCTAGGAATCGCTAGGTCTTCCTGCACAACTCTGCCAGATGTTGACCATAGAGTTGTGCTGGAGAATCTAGATGTTTGTTGAGAAAACACATCTCTAGGCATTTGTAGGTCCTCTAGCTTGATTCTATGATCAACTTCTGGCAGATGTTGATCATAGAGTTGCACTGGAGGACCTGAAGATTCCTAGAATAGTGTTTTTTTATTTGTAGTTTTTCTTCATTCAAGGGGATCCTTCATACCACCCCCAGCAAATGTGGAGGGACCACTGTACTTGTAAAAATAAAACATATGCAGGATGGGTTGTTTTATCCATATATCATAAGGACCAAAACCTTGCTATCACCTCTCATGATCTGTTGCCTGAGGCAATTGCTTCATTCTGTCTTATGGGTGTATCTATAGGGGGATGAGTGCATTGACCCTACTCAATAAGAATTATCCCTCCTCAATGAAATTTTCCTTCTGTCTCTAAAATCCTAGCATTGCAGAGAGGGAGACAATGAAAATCGTTCACACACAGTATTCTTATTTTTCCTGTGTATGCATCCTCTTGGTAATTTTGCCTGCTGCTTTTCTGGAGGGTACTTGGAACCCCTGCCAGAGAGAGGAGAAAGGAGGAGAGCTATTGCCTTATAAAGTGTTAAAATACGAATATAATTTAATCTGTGGATGAAAATACACTAACAAATGAATGAACTATTTTTATACATATAATACATCAAATGGATGGGGCATGATGTCTGCAAATAGATGTAAAGGGGGTCACAACAGTAAAAAAAATAATGAGACTCTATTTTAACTCCATCCTATGGGATTTGTAGGTTTACAAGGTCTTTTGCCTTCTTTGGCAATGAGTGACAGTGCCTCCCAAAATTACAAATCCTAGGATTCTATAGGATAGAGCCATGGCAGTTAAAGTGGTGTCAAGCTACAGTGTAGATGTCTCCTAAGTGACTGCAGTGGTAGACGTTTGGGGACTGAAGGAAAATTTCAATGGGGAGCAGAATCCTTATGGGAAGCAATGGCCTCATTTTGTACCCCTACACCTACACTCCTGCTCTGCCTAATGTTAGGCCAAGCCTTGGATCTTAGTCTAATCTTCCAATAAGGTCAGGTTATCATGAAAAAAGCTTGCTCCATTTTCATAAACTATTTTTGTAGTCTTTGTGAAGAGAAACACTACTGATACTTTTCTTCTTCAAAAGGTCTGCAGAACAATATATTTCATTCTGACTTTGCATGGGTGGTTCCTCCACTAGGGCATCTCTTTGCCAGCATTTTGGAGTGAAACAGGCATGCTGCCCACAAGCCACCACTCTGTCTTTGTGTGGTTAATAGGTGACATCTCCCCATCTACTCCACCTTCTTGCTTCTGGAAGTCAACAGGGTACATTATTTTTGCATCCACTTAAATCCACAGGCAAGCGGTTTCTGTGTAGGACAATACAGCTCACTAAGGATGAATAAAGGTCCAAAACACACTGCAAAAACAATCCAGTTTGAGACCGCTTTAACTGCCCTGGCTCAATGCTAGGGAATTCTAGGAACTGTAGTTTTGTGAGACATTTAGCCTTCTCTAGATGAGAGCTCTGGTGCAACAATAAACTACAATTCCCAAGATTTACTAGGACTGAGCCAGGGCAGTTAAAGTGGTCTCAAACTGGATTATTTCTGTAATATGTTTTGGACCAAAGTCATATTACAGTGAAATAGGATACCTGCTGCTCCAGAAGCTGGGCATGAACAAATGGATTCAAATTACAAGAAAAAAAGATTCTGCCTAAATATTAGGAAGGACATGATAGTAAGAAAGGTTAACAGTAGAATGGACTGCCTTGGAGTGTGCTGGACTCTCCTTCCTTGGACATGTTTAAATAGAGGATGGATGACCTTTTTTCAGGAGTACTTTAGCTGTATTCCTGCATGGTTGAGGGATGGATTAGTGGACCTTATGGTCAATTCCAGATTCTATGTGCCAGGCATACAGTTTGTCTAGTTCATGGATTTCTTTTTTTCTTAATGTCATAATTTTGTTTTGCAAAGATGTTAGCATCCACCCCCTCCATCCTCACCTGCAGATATCATTCTCTGGCTCCTCCAGTCCAAACTGAGGATCAAACACCAGTTGTATCCTTGCATTCTCTGGTGAAAGTAGTTTCCATGTCAATAAGAGGTTTCTGGGGTAGCTCTGTGGAAATCGAGGACTGTGGATGGAGCCATGTTCCCAAACATTGATTGTCTCTTCTTTCCGGTACAAGGCTGTGAGGTGATTGCTCTCTGTTAGTAATCACAACTTGTAGAAATTAGTATGTGGTTCAGAACAGAATGGGGAAAATTGTTTTGAAAAGTTTAAAACCATCATTTTACAATACATTGGACATTAGTTTATAAGATCTGAAGAGCTGTTAAGCCCGATTTTGTTCATGTTATCTGCCCCACCCCTCCAACAGCCCATGGCACTATAACCAGTTCTGCATTGTACTGCATTTCTTTTTAAACTACTTAAAAATGTGTACATATTTATATATTTTTTTCAAAATATACCCACATTTCCAAATATTGAAAGAAAATTTGTCAAGTGTACATATTTTTGTGATTTTTTTTCAAATGTACACTTCTTTGGCAATTTTTTTTCATTAACAAAAGGAGTTCTTAGATCTTTCCCCCAAATGTATTAGTTGTAAAGTATTCATTGTCTGAAAATTTAAGTATTCATCATTTGAAAAGTACACATTTTTTCTATGTACTATTTTGAAATGTGTGCATTTTTAGTTCACTATTTTGTGAATTGTGGAGAAGGAAGGATTTCAGCATCTCTGTTCTAGTGTATATACACTGTATGTTTAAAATGTAAACCAAGCAAATTTGTCACCCGTTTGTATCCCCTAGCAGCTTTTTTGTGTGGTGGTGCAGTTGTAAGTCTATAGACTAGAGGTATAATTAATCATTAATTGAGTTCTGAAAGGACTCAACTAATAATATGAGCAATTTTCTTTCTGCTGAAATTGAGTTCGAAAAGTGCACAATTTTTGAAGAATATAAATGCGTCCACATTGCAGAAATAATCGCATTTGACACCACTTTAACTACCATGGCTCAGTGCTATGGAATTCTGGGGACTGTAGTTTTGTGAGACATTTAGCCTTCTCTGTCAGAAAGATGTGGTGCCATAACAAACTACAATTCCCAGAATTCCATGGCATTGAGTCATGACAGTTAAAGTGGTGTCAAATGAGATTATTTCTGCAGTGCGGATGCAGCCTTTGTGTGGTTTCAGACTTCTGGGCAAAATTTGCATGTTGGTTCAGAAAATAGTGTTTTCTGTTTTTGATGCAAAAAATGCTATAGTAGGAGTTGTAGCCCTAAAAAGTAACTTTCCAAAGCTCTAGAAACCCCAAGGAACAGATTCCATTATAGGAAAAGTGACATTTATTTATTTATTTATTAAACTAGCTTGCTTTACTCGGTCCATAAGGAGCCTAACTATAGTTAAGACTGGGATTTGGAACTGATATTTAATATTTTGCATAAAAAAACAACTTGTTGGACCAGATCAAGAGCCATTTAAAAGTTATCCCAAGTCAGACCATTCAAACACTAAGCTTAGTGTGTCTACTATGCACACTAAAGGTAGCACTTTGAAATCTTTCTCCCATTGCCTCTTATATGATCTTTTAAAACTGGAACAGTCAGGGATTTAATTTGGGAGCTTATTGATGGATCGATTGAATATATATCCTGCCTTTCTTACACAAATGGGACCCCAAAAAGATACAGATAAATGACCTAGCAAGCAAACAAACACCCTCCCCACAGGTATCAATGCAAGCATGCTAAAGGTTATCATTTTAACATACAATTAAACTAGCTATAGCATTTATATGCTAATGAATTAAACATATTTTAAACACATCAGTTTTTAGAAAAGCAAAGCACAAACCCATCAAAGCTCTTTCTTCAAAGCAAATCAATTGTTAAAATCCTGCCAACCATGGACTTTACTCTTTGTCTATGGTTCCCCCAAACCCACATATATTACATCATATTATCAAACATTAAACCAGAGTCTACCAGCTGAATATCCTCTCCTTCTTGGGAGTCTCTGGACACTGTAAAGTAGATGGGGGTGGCTGGTGATTTTCATGGCAGGAGTGTGAGCACTCCACCCTATGTTTTATTTTAGACTTTAAAGGAGCTTGATTTAAATTAGCGATAGGGTACAACACATTGGATATCCATTTTAAAGTCTGAAACTACATCTCTAACATAGAATCACTGACAACTCCCCTAGATCTTCCACTTCCAGGGTTGTTCTTCTTTGTGACCTTCCAAAGACTTTAGGTACACAAGATATAGCTTTTCAAATAACAAAGCACTATTTTCTCCAACAGCAACCAAACAGTCATCTTTGGAACAAGATACCATTAGTCCTTCCCTGCTGTTTAATTTCAGCATTGTCCCCAACAGATTCTCTAAAATCCTCAAGATGTCATGGAAACCTTTGTCCTATTGTTCTGAAAAGGCGACCACACTATGAATCACTGTCTCCTTGGCCAAAGTCAACTGAAGTGTGATTCGGATGACATCTGTCTGCTAAGTAGCTTCCCATCATTATTTCCCACCTTTGTTCTCAGAGCAATTAGGAACAAGTTGAGACCCATGTTGTTTTTCATTCTGTTCGTATCCTGTCTACCAGCCAAAGAAATTATGTATGGTTTGAAAGCTGCTATTAAGAACACAATAACAACAAAATCAGAGATGGTCAAATAAGAACACTCATTATCAGTATATATTCTGTTCCCTTCTTTTCTAGGTGTGCTGTGGCTGATCTGTACATTATGGTTGTATAGCAATGATACAGAAAAAGTTTCTGAGGGGTAAGCAATCCACATCTAAATAGTAACATTTAGGAGATTATTGCACTACCTTTAAAACACATTAAAAAAGTAACTTTTACTTCACCCAAACTGAAGTAAAATTTGGGCTGCATCTGGATGCTATTGCATGGATTTTGCCTGAAAAACTGCCATCTGAATGCAGCCTGAATCCAGCCCAGCTGACTTAACTTCCTTTGGCAACCATTTTTCTAATGGTTAGAAACTTAGAAAACTTAGAAAAATGGCCACCAAAGTGAGTTAAGTCATCTGGGCTGAATTCAGGCTGCATTCAGATGGCGTTTTTTTTTGGGGGGGGGGGGGAAATCTGTACGATAGCATCCGATGCAGCCTGAATTTTACTTCAATTTGGGTGAGATAAGTCTCTTTTTAATGCATTTTAAAGGTAGTGCAATAATCTCCTTAGAAGTGGGTGAGTGGTGGTGATGGATAATTCTGTTTTGAAATTTTGTTTTATCTGAATGAGGGAGAGATTTAGGACCTCCACGAAAGGGGGAGAAAATTTTACATAGGGTTTCTTGAGAATCATCAAAAATAATTTCAGGCTGGGTCTGCTTAGGGATGTTTACTGTGGCTTTGGTACTGTGGCTCTTTTGTTTTTTTCTCTTTCCATTTAGCTTTGATGACTGAGTCTAGTATCATTTCAGCATACTATCTTGGGGAAAATGGGACACAGAGCTCTACTTCAGCCATTACTGCCACAGGTGTCAGGTTCTCAAAGGAGAGAAAGGAAATGTGTGTGTGTGTGGGGGGGGGGGAGATTCCACCACCAATATAAAAAACTCTTAATTATCCCACCTTCTGAACACAATCTGAATCTTTTCAATCACTTCACATATTTATCAGAGTGTTTTCCCTGTTAACTCATCACCTTCAAATAGGGTAATGAATGCATTGGTACTGAGGGTCAGCCCAAATTATTGTTCCAACACACTGTCTACATGGGCCAAATAAAACATCCTCCCCTGGTTCTCACAGCAAGTAGACCTGATGATGCAGAGCCCAATCCCTGGTTCTGGTGTGAACTGTCCAGATGATGTCTGGACACTTCAGCATTGAACCTGCTATATACCCCATCTTTTAATGGTTTAAAATAGCTCACCTTTTGTTCCAGATCTTCCCAGAAGATCTAGAGCCCTCTAGTGTGATGGTGAGTAGATGTTTACAATATACCCAGTGTGTCAGCTGCTGCCATGAGTCACTCACTGAAAGGTCAGAACAAGGTACCCAGCCATGTGATGGACACTGGGTGTCTTGTTCTGACCTCAGAGTGAGCAACTCGTGCCAGTGGTCAGAATGCTGGGTGACACAGTAGAACACACATATGAACAGCTGCCCAGTGTCACAATGAAGTGCCAAAGTAACAGGTACATTGGGGCAACTCCAGGGACAGAATACTCCAGGTTTCTCCTGGAGTATTCTGGTCTGTGAAGACCCAGCTCTAGGATCACAATTCACAAAGCTTCATAATCTGACACACTTGTCAATTAGATGATTCTTGTTCTAGAATCTTAACAGTAAGCCATAATTGAAAAGACAAGAAACAATGTTCTCTATAGTCTTGTTTCCTCTTATCAAGAAGAAACTTTTAGGATGATTATCATCTCCCAAATTTCAAACAGAATACAAACTTTCCTCTCCTCAAATCTCAGGTAACATTTTTATTATCTTAGATAGGAGAAACATTTTCCTTAAAGCAAAAGTGCAGTCACTCATTCTCAAATGGTATTCTCTGCTTAAAGCAAATTTTCATTCTACAAGGTAATAGTACCTTAAACTCTTTTAAGCTCTATGATCCTGTGAACCTTTTAGCTAGATAAGCTAGAAATGTCTGGTCTTAAGTCAGCTGTAGGTTAACTGCGTGAAGAAGAGACAGAACTTGTATGTCAAATATAATATGAATTTATGTCAGAAGGTTATGACCCAGATCCTCACATCAGAGAGTGCACTGACATTAACTGTGACTCCCACATAAATCACTATTAAGATAAGTATAGATAATCTTCCTGTTTACGTGCTCCCTATCAAACCAAGTTGTGCATGGGAGGTTTTTTAGGATAGAGCTCTGTCTGCACATGTTCTTGTAAAGCTCTGCATGTGATGGTTGCACTGTTGAGAGGCAGTTGGTGTTTTCCTGGCCATTCTTGCTAGAATCCTGTTGGTGACATACATGCATTTAAGTATGGTTTATCCACCACACATATGCCTCTTTTTCAGGGAGCAAAAAGTCCTATTCTGTAGCCCTTTGCACAACATCCAAAATTCCTCCCATAGCAATAAAGCTCTAGAAGAAGTTCCTGCTTCTTATCATCAGGGAGGAGAAAGATCAGGGGACAATTCAATGTATGGTCTAAGGCAGGGGTAGGCAACCTTTCCCCTTTAAGGGCTGAGGGACTTCAGCTCCCAGAATCCTAGGAGCTATTGGCCAACATGGGACTATTGGCCAACATGGCTGAAGCTTCCGGGAGCTGAAGTCCCTTAGCCCTTAAAGGGGAAAGGTTGCCTACCCCTGGTCTAAGGAAATGTGATAGGAGACTGCATTCTGTCTCAAAGTGCACACCCATTCCTTTTGTTCTGAGCTGAGACATGAATCATAAAATCAGAGACTTAAGAGACACTAAGGAATATCCAGTCGCACCCCTGCCATGCAGGAAGACACAATCAAAACAATCCCAACAGATGGCCATCCAGCCTCTATTTAAAAACCTCCAAAGAAGGAGACTCCGGCATACTCCAAGGCAGCATATTCCACTGTTGAATAGCTCTTACTGTCAGGAAGTTCTTCTTAATGTTTAGATGGAATCATTTTTCCTGTAGTTTGAATCCATTGCTCTGGGTCCTAGTCTCTAGAGCTGCAGAAAACAAACTAGCTCCTTCTTCCATTTGACACCCTTTCAAATACTTAAACTGGGCTACTATGTCACCTCTTAACCTTCTCTTCTCCAAGCTAAACATACACAGTTCCCTAAGCCCCTTCTCTTAGGGCATGGTTTCTAGACCTATAATCATTTTGGTTGCCCTCCTCTGGACATGGTCCAACTTGTCAATGTCCTTCTTGAACTGTTGGGGCAACAGTGGTGCCCAGAATGGGATACAGGTGAGGTCTGACCTAAGTAGAATAAAATGGCACTATTATTTCCTTAGCTCTAGACACTATACTCCTATTTATGAAGCCCAAGGATCACAATGGCTTTTCTAACTGCTGTTCCACACTGTTGACTCATGTTCAGTTTGCAGTCCACTAAGACTATTAAATTCTTTTCGCATGTACTGCTGTCAAGCAAGGTGTCACCCATCCTATATCTGTGCATTTCATATTTACTGCCTACATTTCTCACTGTTGAAATTCATTTTATTAGTTTTTGTCCAACTTTCCAATCTGCTAAGGTCATTTTTAGTTCTGTTCCTGTTCCCTGGGGTACTGACTACCCCTCATAATGGCATTTTGTCAGCCTCTCCCAGCAATTGTCAGCACGGGAAGTTTTGGATGTGGCACAAAGGGCTAGATCTCCAAAGAAATACTTGTCTCCCAAGGGAGGGATCTTGGCCTCTGAACTTTATCTATAAGGGAGCTATCCAAGGTGCTGAAAGTCTATTTTGCAGGGATGTCTAGCTCCTTAAAAGTTTGGACATGAACTCTGAACCATCAGTTTAAAAGAGGTTAAAAGCATAAAACATCAGAACTCAGAAACATCCTGGCTTGAGAAATGTACAAATGCTATTCAGATGGACTAGAAGAAGAAGAAACTTGACTAGGGTATGCCAGGTTCTCACAGATAACAGCACACAAATAGGGAGCAACTGGTAAGAACTGTGTTCTTCTGCTGTCCCTCAAGATTTCCCTCAAAGATTCCAGTTTCTTCCTCTTCTTCACACACTCTCTTTTAAGCAGGCAAAAGAAACTCCTTTTATATGGCAATGCCAAGACTACTGTTGCCTTCTCACCTCTCTCACAGTGTAGGCAGGTAAAAGAATGTCAATCCAGGGAGGTTTACTTAAACCACTCACCTTAACATCCTCACTCTCTTGCCTCTCCTATCTCATCCAACTACACAGTCATTCTGTGAGAGCTTTACATCATAGGTGAGATGGTTGTTTGTGTCCAGAGAAATGCTGTAAAGTTGAAAGGCAATAGCAAGTAGCAAGTACATTTCTATACTGCTTATCAGTGCACTTAAACATTCCCTAAGTGGTTTACAATGTGTAAGCTAATTGCCCCCAACAATCTGGGTACTCATTTTAGTGACCTATGGAAAGATGCCAGCCTGAGTCAACCCTGGAGCCTTGCCTGGGATTAAACTCACAACCTTGCAGCTGTGAATGGCTGCAGTAGAAGCATTTAACCACTGTGCTACCTGGGCTTCCTGGCAAACTGACAGTAGTCTGTGTTTGTTTGTTCCTGCTAAGAAAATCAACATGTGCTTTATAGGCTATAGCAAAGCCTTTTATGGCATTGATCATGAAAAGCTATGGAGTGCTCTCAAACATGGGAGTGCCAATACACTTGATAGTTCTGGTGAGAACTCTTTACTCAAGACAAGAGGCC
>JAIPUX010001232.1:156883969-156894056 GCA_020142125.1 Phrynosoma platyrhinos | reverse complement strand
CCACGTCAGTCTGTGCTCTGATCATAGCTCCCTCGGCCATCCCTTTCCGCCATTTTGGTGGCCATGTATCATCATTACCATCATCCACATCCACAGCGGATCTCAGAGAAGCTTTTGAAAGTGAGTATCTCCCATAGTCTGGCCCATCTCATGCTATTCCTGCTTTCACCCCTTTGCTCCTAAGTGTGTAGTGTGTGTGTGTGTGTGTGTGTGTGTGCTATATTTGTGCAGTTTTCCCCTTTAATAAATATTTAGACCTTAATTGAAGAAGCCTGTCTCAGTGTCATCCATTGTGGGATCTCTTAGTCCTCTGGTATACATATTGGTACTCCAGTCTCACAGGGTGTTGTTAGGACCACACTCTTGAATATGTTGAGCTAATTATAAATCCCCCTAATTAGATCCTTCCTAACAATAGGTTGGGACACTTTTAAGCCTGGCAACCAACTAAGCTAAGACTCAACAAACCTTTATTCAGTACAATAGGTCCATACCAGAGACATTCATTATCATAACTAAACAGCAAGTCTTAACAATGCCTAATTAAACTACACATAATTTCAAAATTATGATGGGCTCAGTTCTTATTTGTTAAAAATTATAAACATATTTGGTCACACATCACCCCTTTATGTTCTTATAGACAGATTCTTCTCACAGGAACGACCTTGAACAGGCTTGAATCATTCCTTCCTTCTCTCCAGTGTTACCACACCACCTGTGGCTGAGATCACAGTTTGTCTGAAATAACTGTTCCACTGTATAGCCCATCACATAATCTTCCTAATATTTTATGGCAGGCATAATAGATAAAAAAGGCACAAAGTCAGGACCAAAAGATGACAGTAATCAACATAAAAGACAAGATCTTATTTGTAAGCAGTTAGAACTAAGCCAAATCAGGAATAACCATTTTTCAGCCTCAAGTGGTTCACTTCAGGAAACAACAGAATACATATTGCACTTTGTTCAAAGGATCCTAGATCCTAGATGATTCTTATACAGAGACCTATGGCCAATTGGATCCAAAATACAGACGTTACAAGTATGGGGGAGCAAACAGGTCTCCCACCAAAAGCAACAGACACCTCATAGGATTTGAGCCTTTTCTGCTTGTATGAAGATGTTTCATGCTTCGTGCAACTAGATCTTTCATGCCACCTGAAAGTTAGTTGTTCTGATGACTTGAAGGAAGAATATTCATGTGAAAATCAACCAAATTACAGGCAGCAGAGAATGGCTAGGTGTCCTGTGAAAAGCAATGAAGACTAAAAACAGATGAGAATAATGAAAAGGAATGAAATAGCTTCTAACCATTTATAAAAATGCAAGAAATTAGACTGAATAAGAATGATAAAAGAATAAATAAAAGTCATTCTGAATAACAGAATAAACACAATTTATAATAACAAAAACAAAAGGCATAATCAAATGATTTCTTTTTGGTGTATTCCCTGCTTATTTCCAGGTTCAAGTAGAATGCACAATACTCAAGACTGGTTATTAAAAACAAGAAAGTAAGACTGAAGAGATGTAAATACAAAGACAGGCATAATCACAATTGAATTACAAATGAAAGCCAACTAACAAATCACAGCCTGTTGCTACCATTGGGCACCAGTCTCTTGCCTTTAAAAGCTTAGAGACTAATATAAATTTGGAAAACAGCAGTCACAAAGGGAATACCTGGAAGATTATGAACATAAAGTTGTTCTATGACACTGAATGCCAAATAGTCAATGTACTACCACTGATATTATCAATGTTATTTTAGTGGATGACTGGTACAGAAATCAGGACACGTGCACTTTTCTCAGATCTTTTCAAATGTTTAACAGTGCACACTTTGGAAAGAAAAGTTGGGTGAGTCACAGCCACAGAAAACTGTTCCACATCAAACACACAGACAAAACAATAAGCAGTAAATACAGTAAATCTGTTCTTTGGCCCAATTACTTAAAAGCATGACTAGGCAATGGAAGTGGATAAATAAAGAGATTGAAATATACAGCCAAAAGTGTAAGTCACATAAGAACACAGGAAATAACTTTGAATGCTTGCAAATTCAATCATCACAGAAAGGCTTGATGTTATTTTGGCACTGCTTTTGCTGTACAGGAGAGAAACTCAGAACTGATGTAAAAGTAAGGCTGGTGTAGCATTGTAATCCTTAGTGTTATCTTTAAAAGTTAAAAAAGAGGGGGGAAAGAGAGTGAGATGATTATTTCCAATGGCAAAATAGGAATGACTTATAGGTTGGCTTTCTTTCCTTTAATGTTTAATTTCCCCCACCTCCAATAATCTCAAATTCTTTCTGCTGTCTTCATGAATTCTCCCCTCACCATTTTCAGGTTATCAAAGATGAAGAAAATTTCATTCATCTGTACTGCACAAATTCAATAAATATAGCTATGCCCAACACAGAAAAGATTATGATCACTTTCACACTACACAAATATAGAACTCTGATACTATTTTACCTGTCTTAGCTCCTATAGAATACTGGAATTTGTAGTTTTGTGAGGAATTTAAGATTTCGTGCTAGACAGTTCTATTGCCCCATCAAACTACAAATCCCAGGAGTCCACAGGATGGAGCCATGACACTTACATTGTTATCAAAGTGCTATATTTGTGCAATGTGAAAGAGACCTACAACATAATACAGTTTGACACCACTTTAATTGACATGGCTCAGTGTTATGGAATCCTGGGATTTGCAGCTTGTGGCATCAGAGTTCTCTTACAGAGAATGCTAAATAACTCACAAAACTGCCAATCACAGCACTGAGCCATGACAGTTAAAGCAGTGTCAAAGTGGATTATTTCTGCAGTGTTGATGCAGAGATAGTTGTAAGCATGAGGAACTTAACATTTTTAAGACTTAAGAAGTCAAAGCCTTTCATCTAAATGGAAAAAAAAAAAAACAGTCTCTTTCATTTCTTCCATACCCTACCCCAGTCAGGTTCTTTCCCTTCTTTTTATTATAAAGAAAAACATGAATTTTGGTAAATTCTTCTAAAAAAATAAGTAAAAAATTCCCACCCATATTTTAAAGATGATTTGCAGGAACTTTATGCTAACATGATATTGGACCTACTTTTTGAAATGAGAGGCATGAAAAAAATGACTTATGCTAAAAATATCAATGGTCAAGATAAGAATGGTCATCAACAGACAGAGGAAAATCAGATTATTTGTGGTAACTGGTTATTAATAACTACAGAAACAATGGCTGGAATTTTTGATAACTTGGCTGGACCAAGTAAGGGAATTCCAAAGTCAAGATCAGTTTTTAAAAAAGTTTACAAAACAATGACTACTTAATTTACTGTTTTCTTTATTAAAACATGGGTGGGGAACATGAGCTCCCTCAGCTTTCTCTGATGGTGAAATATGGCACTGGAGAAGAATTCTTTGGATACCAGACTGCTAAAAAGAAAAACAACAATGGTCCTAGTGAAAATTAAGCCTGAATTCTCCCTTCAACCCAAAATGAGTAAATAATAATAATAATAATAATAATAATAATAATAATAATAATAATAATAATAATTTTTATTTCTTACCTGCCTCTCCTCACAGCTCGAGGCAGATTACAACATAGTTAAAAACACAACTGTTACATAATACACACATATTGAAAATGCAACTCTGCACAACATTTATATTAAAATACAGAAAACAATAATTAAGTATAAAATTCATGTTTAAAATTCATGATTAAAACTGCTTGGTAGGCCTGTCAGGTGAGATAGGTCTTCAAACAGACAGCTGGTCTAATTGTCGGATCTCTTCCGGCTGGTCATTCCACAATCTTGGGGCAGCCAATTAAAAGGTCTTCTGCATGATGGCTGCCAGTCGAGTTCTTGCAGGCTGTAGCAGCCACCGCCCAAAGGACCAAAGGGGTGGACTGTATGGGAGAAGGCAATTCTGTAGGTAACCTGGACCCAAACCATGTAGGGCTTTAAAGACCAACACATTGTACTTTGCCCAGAAACTAATTGGCAGCCAATGGAGTGATTTAAGTATGGGTGTAATATGTTCACTCCTGGATGTTCCTTTAACCAATCTGGCTGCCATATTTTGAACCAACTGGAGTTTCCGAACTTGGCCCAAAGGTAGCCCAATGTAGAGTGCATTGCAGAAGTCCAACCTTGAGGTTACCAGTGTGTGCACCACTGTCTTTAGGTCCTCCAAATCTAGGAAGGGGCACAGCTGGCCTATCATCCAAAGCTGGTAGTGAGCACTCTTGAGTATCGCATCTATCTGGGCTGACATTTGGAGATCCAGATCCAGAAGCACTCCCAAACTGTGGACACAGTCCTTCAGGGGGAGTGTAACCAAATCCAGTACTGGTTGACACACCTCCATTCCCAGATTTGGACCCCTGATGGCAAGCACCTCTGTTTTGTCTGGATTCAGTTTCAATTTGTTTTTTCTCATCCAGTCCATTACCTCCTCCAGGCATTCATTCAGAGGAGACACGCTATCTTGAGTAAACAATGGAGTTTATCACATTGATTTTGCTCCTGTAATAGACACAGGATGTAACTTTTTTAAAAAAGCTGATATTATTGTATTTCCCTGTTGCTGGGGAGTATGCAGCCCGTTTGGAACCAGGCTTCTCCGGATTTTCCTGTTCTTGAAAAGATGTGGCAGAAACCCGGGTTGCAAATGGGCTGCATACTCCCTGATGATGGGGAAATGAATAAGATCTGCCTTCTTAAAGTTACATCCTGTGTCTATCATGGGAGCAAAGCCAATGTGATAAATTCCTAAGACTGTTATACTTTGGAGATATCATGAGAAGACCTGACTCAGTAGAAAAGACAATAATACTTTGAAAGGAAGAAATTAGGAGGAAAGTAGGAAGACCAGATTCGAGATGGATAGACTCAATCTAAGAAGCCACAGCTTTGAGTCTCCAAGGCCTGAGTGGGGCTGCTGCTGACCCTCATTCATAGGACTGCCGTGTCAAAGTCAACTTGATGGCACTTAACAATGACAATAATAACAAAGAACAATGTAGAATCTCAGCCACTGCATCTCTGTTTATTAAGATTTGTCAGACTAATATAGCAATGAATTTGTTGTTGTTAACTGCCCTCAAGTTGCTCTTGACCCATGGTGACCCTATGGATGAGACATCTCCTAGACCACCTGTCCTCCACTGCTCTGCTTAATTCCTGCAAACCCACACCTGTGGCCTCCTTAATAGAGTCTGTCCATTTGGCATGTGGCCTTCCTCTCTTCCTACTTCCCTCCATCTTTCCCAGCATGATTGTCTTTTCCAATGAGTCCTCCCTTCTCATGATATGTCCAAAGTACGATAGCCTCAATTTGGTCATTGTCATGTTCGGTGAAATCAGATCTCAAAAACCAAGACAGCATCATAGTGTAAAAACCCCTAACGGTTTATTTTGGATTTCAAGACAGAAGTTCACCACTGACAAATCTGTGTCAGAACTGATTTTTTTCCTGACCAGTATACCTTTTAAGAATTTCCTTCTTTCAGCCCCTCCTTCCCAAACTATGGTCCGTCATCTTTGATCTAGATCAAAGTGATTATTTAAACTTTCCCCCTTTCCTCAACTCCTCATCTTCATTATCATTTCATCTATCCCAGGAAGGAAGGTGTTCTTTATTTACCATCAGTGTCCTGCAACAGGAAATAAACAAGGCCATAAACTGCAACCTCTCCTGCCACTGTCCATTTGGTTCCCAGCCTTGCCTCCCCTTCTGATTACTACCCCCCTTCAATCTTTCTTTATTTAGCCATAGTATTTATTTACTATTTCACCCTATCAATTTATCCCTATATCAACCAACCTACTCTCTTATCATGTCATATCCATATGCCTATGGACGTGACATTCTGCCACCTCGAAGCCAAATTTTAACATTTATCTATCCCCCCCATCCCTGTTTGTCTGGGTATCATTCATGAAACTATTGAACCAGTTCAGGTGTCTACATGTCAGGCGTACACCCTGTTTCCAGGCAAAGTACAATGTATTGGTCTTGACCTTTAAAGCCCTACATGGTTTGGATCCAGGCTACCTACAAGATCACCTTCTCTTGTACAATCCGCCCTGAACACTGAGGTCCTCTAGGGGGCAGCTGGTACAGCCTGCAAGAACTTGACTGGCAGCCATCATGCAGAAGACCTTTTAATTGGCCACCCCAAGACTGTGGAATGACCAGCCAGAAGAGGTCCGGCAATTAGACCAGCTGTCAGAATATAAAACACATTTGAAGACCTATCTTTTCTGGCAGGCCTACCCAGGCAGTTCTAATCATGAATTTTAACATGAATTTTATATTCAATCATTGTTTTATGTATTTTAATATAAATATTGTGTAGAGATGCATTTTTAATATGTGTATTTTATGTAACAATTGTGTTTTCTAACTATATTGCAACCTGCCTTGAGCCGCGTCTGCACTTTAGCAGGGTCCATCTTGATGCCCTGGGTGGACACTCAATATCCTAGGAAATCCAATTTGTCCAAGTGGAATTCACATTTGGACAGCTTAACATACAATTGATAGTACATGAGGTGCTTCAGCATCTCCCTTGTCAGCTTCACATGTGAGTCCCGGTCTTGGGACTAGATCAACACATTATCCACATAGACTAGGACCCCTTTGAATAGCAGATCATACATAATTTCATTCACCAATCACATAAAGACACCGAGCCTACCCGATAGCCCAAACGGCATCACCAGATACTCAAAAGCCCCCAGGGGGTAGTTAAAAGCAGTCTTGTATTCATCTCCCTCCCAGATTCACACTGGGAAATAGGTGTCTCTCAAGTCCAGTTTAGTGAAAATCCAGCCCATAGTCAGCCTTCCAAACACATCTTTCACGAGTGGGTGGGGGTATTTGTTGATACTACATATCCCATTAAGGTTCTTATAATCTGTTACTAGTCTCAGTGATCCATCCTCCTTCTCTCAGAAGAAAACTGGGGTCCCAAAAGTTGAAGTCAATGGGCGGATGAAGCCTCTAGCCAGGTTCTTCTTTATAAAGTCTTGAAGGAGTCCTTATTTCCAGCAGGGTCACTGAATAGAGTTGGGGCTTGGGGGTTGTGCTCTGGGCTCCAATTCAATTGCACAGTCTGTCTACTAGTGGAGAAGGAGCTGGTCGCATTCCATCTCCTCAAACACCTTTGCCAAGTTCTAGTAGATCAGTGGGTAGCCAACCTGGCCTTCCTGGATGGTGTTTCCAAGCCACTCTTGTAGAGAGTTAGGCTGGCTCAAAGCCTCCACTGCACTCCCCACTAAGTTCAAAGTAGTGTTCTTGGTGTGGGTCCTGCATCTCGGGTTGTGAAAAATCAGCTCTCCTGACCCTGACCGGATCCTGGGGTTGTGGAAATTTAGCCAGTCTATTCCCAGGATCACTTGTTAGCATGAAGTGGGGTCCAACACAAACTGGATTTTTTCCCAGTGTTCCGCCACCTCAAGCTAGACTGTCTCTATTCTTTCACTCATGGGTCCCCCCCCATAGAGGAGCTGTCCATCTGCTGAAAGGTGATAGGGTGCTCCAGTCTCTTAGTGTCCAGGCCTAATTTCCTCACCATCTCTGCTTTTATGAAGCATCAGGTGCATCCCGAGTCTATGGCTGCCACAAAATCCATGCCCCCTTTTCCGGTCCTCCACTTTAACAGTAAGGGTTTATAAGGGGACTTCCCCTCCCATTCACCATTGGAGTGCAGTACCTTGCATCTATGGCCAGCCTCCCATTGAGGCTGGCCGGTGAAGTTTCCCGCTGGCTCAGCATCGTCTTCTGACTCTGTTGTGTCTGGTGTTCCCTGTGGCTCCATGGCATCTCAGCTTGCTGCTTTGAAGGCCCAGCTACCTGGCCCTTTGCTGGTGCGTCGCTGGTCTCCCAACAAGATGAAGTAGGCACTTTCTTTGACGAGGTGCCTTGCTGGAGGTCTTCTTGATCAGGGCATTCAGAAATCCAGTGCCCCTTCTGTCTGCAGGCCAGGCAGAGTCCAAGTCTCATTCACCACTTGTGCTCTGATTCCCAGGCCTTAGTCTTTTTCTCTTTACCACAGGAGGGGTTTGTATTTGAGTTGGTTCCCTTACCCACTTGCAGTTTCCAGTGTGTCATCAGACAGATCTCCTCCACTGCTATTTTGGCTTCCCTGTCCGGTCAGATTCATTCCCTCACGGTCTGCGGGTTGTTCATCTTTGGACCCACTTCAGGAGTTTGGGTTGCAGTCCCACCTTAAAATGTTGTAACTTGGTCACCTCTGGCCAGTCCAGAACCTGTGCTGCTAATCCCTGAAACTCTGTCGTATATTCTGTTACTGAACGGGCCCCTTATGTGAGCACCATCAGTTTGGTTCAGGCCTTCTCTGCCTGAAAGGGATCCTCGAACTGGGCCCATAGGGTGACCATGAAATCTGGCAAACTCCCCAGTTCTGCAGTTCTGACATCAAAAAGCTGTACTAGCCAGTCTACCGCTTTGCCTTCCAGGTGCGCAGCCACACATCACACTTTCACACTCTCCATAGGGAAGGTATGCCCTCACTCATGCATACGCCTAGACACCTGGGCTAGGAAGTAGGACAGCTGGCTTGGTCTCCAGTCAAGCCATACTCCTAATTGCTTTGTCATCGAATTCTGGGTGCACCTGGTTGAGGCCCTGACCTGTGCCAGAGGAGTCATCCCTCATGTTCCACATTAAGCCCTGGTGTCGTGGAGTTCAGAGTGGTGCAGGGAGTCTCTCTGCGGCATTTCCCCCACCATGGGACCCTTGTCCTCCCCATACTCATTCTTCTCCATGGGTCAACGGTCCCACTGTGACTCTGGTGAGCACGTCTGCCACCACCTCAGCTATGAGCTCTCTCAATCCTCTCTTCTGCATCAGTGCCTTTTGCCATTTGGGGATGCAGTTCTCCATGTCCTAGGGTTACATCTCTAGGGGGGCCATCACTGCTGCATCCCAGCCTCACCTTTTTCTCACTGCCGACTACACTATCTCCTACTGGGCATTGGGATCTGGAACCACTCTGCTGGACTTATCAGATCCTCCTAGGCTTCTTCCCACAGCCCATCTGTCATCCCTCCATCCTCCTTGTTGTCCGTGAACCAGTCCTCATGGTTCAGGACCATTCCTCTGCGCACCTCTATGCTGCTGCTAGGGCTTCCTTCCAAAGCTGCTCTCTGCTGCTAGCACCTCCCTCAGTGACTCGGGACCATTGGGCCGGGCTCTCTGACCAGAGTAGGGGACCCCAAACCAGATATTGGGTTGCAACCTCCAGTCCTGGATGGGGTCACACTCTCCTCTAAGGATTGTGTTCACAGTCTGGGGGTGCTCCTGGACTCGTCGCTTCACATGACAGATGAGGTGAATGCAACAGTCAGGAGTGCCAGTTATCTGCTTTGGCTGATACACCAGCTGCGCCCTTTCCTGAAAATAAGGGACCTAGAAACTGTAGTACATGCACTGGCAACCTCACCACTCGACTTCTGCAATGCACTCTACATGGGGCTACCCTTATACCTAACTTAGAAACTACAACTAGTACAAAATATGGCAGCCAGGTTGATCACTGGAACATCAAGGAGTGATTATATTACACCCGTTTTGAATCCCTTCACTGCCTTCACTTGAATCCCTTCACTGCCTATTGGTTTCCGAGCACAGGATAAGGTGTTGGTGACTACCTTTGAAGCCTTACATCGCCTAGGTCTAACCTACCTAGGGGATCGCCTTCTTCCATATAATCCACCCTGCGCCCTC
This sequence comes from Phrynosoma platyrhinos, assembly GCA_020142125.1. Classification (NCBI taxonomy): domain Eukaryota; kingdom Metazoa; phylum Chordata; class Lepidosauria; order Squamata; family Phrynosomatidae; genus Phrynosoma; species Phrynosoma platyrhinos. Next base: position 156,884,295 of record JAIPUX010001232.1, on the reverse strand, counting down.
AGGTCCTCTGGGAGGAAGCTGCTTCAACTGATAAAAAACAGATTGGTGCCGACCTCCCAGAGGACATTTTCTGTCACTGCTCCCAGACTCAGATGGCTTTAAAAAAGCTGTCAAGATGGATCTCTTACAGTAGGCCTACCTGGAATAACCACTCATCTAACTTGATCTCCCCCCGATCAGACATTTTCTTATATCTTTGTTCTGCTCCAGAGTGCCTATTGTTTTAATTTTTGCTTACTGTTTTAATTCTAGGTTTTAAGTAAGACTTGCATGTAATGTATTTTTAATGGGGGGTTAATGTGTTCATTTATATTGTCTTGCTGTTT
>JAIPUX010001232.1:156844372-156880380 GCA_020142125.1 Phrynosoma platyrhinos | reverse complement strand
TACTTTGACAAGTATTAGGGGGTACAGCCGTAGCGTAGTATAGACCTGGCCAGTGTCCAGTTAGTCTAATTAATTGTGTCTACTCATTTTGAGCAGTTACATATTATATTATATATATTATTATCTTACTATACTACGTTGTCGGAAAAATCCTCCTATTTTATTCTTCTTATAGTTTTATGATTTTTAAATATGTAATGTGTTAAAAGTATCTTATAATGTTTCTGTATACAATATAGAGAAGAGAGTGGTAACTATGCTGTAATATTGCTTAGCGTTAATGCTTGTAACTTAGCAAATGCCTCGTGGGAAATAGGTCAGGGGATACGGTCGTAGTTTGATAATGTTTCATGTATGGTAAGGTATGGTACTATATGCCTGGAGCTATATATGATGCTATACTAACCTATTACATCAAAGTTAGGGGCAATTCCATCTATTATATGTGCTCAGATAATTATATAGCCCTATTCTCATTATAGTACGAACTGGTTCTATAAATTAAAAGGTTGAGTGATTTGCATATAGTTATCGGTACGTTCTTGTAAGAAATTATTGTATACAACTAAGATGTGTTTTATTGTAATTTTGTGCTGGCCAAACGGCCGTAATAATAATAAAGTAATGTAGATTTTGCTATGTAAGGGGCATCTATTACAATATGGTTGGTGACACAGTTTTCATCCATGGAGATATCAACCCCGTTATTATGTGCATTTTGAAAAATGTCCTCCAGCACAGAGCCACAGCACTGGGAATGGCAATTTGCTGACACATACACACTTATGCAAAAACACATTCCCATCAGGCTGTGTATCTGTTTTGACCTTCAAGACTGAATGAAGGACCAAAGTCTGACTAATGCTGTAATGGCTATATCCATGCATTGCTATATTGTCACTGCCAGCCGAGTCACGGATCACTACTGTGCATCCTTCTTCAATTAGTGAAAACAACTCTTTTCTTTCTTCAAATTGAGGTTAATTGGGAGCTATAGCTTCATGCTGCTTCCATGGCAAAAGTTATTTCGTGTCTTCTGGAAATAGCTTTGGCTCCTGAATGATATTTCTAGATGATTTAAAAAACAAGGATTTCTTCTTCTTCATGACTATAGTCTAGTACCTGTAACACAATATTGCATCTCCACTCAGAAGAGATGAGATGTTTCTATCCTCTCTGCCTTCAGAATATCTTTTCTATCAACTAGTGTATTGGAAAACTCCTGCTGCGGAGTTCCTGCATACTGTAGGAGATTTGAGGGTATATTGACACAACAACTTCATTTAGAATGTCCACCAGGACTGTTGAGCCTTCTTGCTGCCTTGCAGGAACTGAAGATGAACCTTACTAGACACTTAATTTACTGCTGTGACTATAATTGCAGAAGAAGATTGATAATGATCTGGACCACTGGACACAGTGAGTCTAGGTCACTCAGATCGACTGTGTGAGGCAGTTACACTGAGAGTAGTGGCATCACTAGAGGGGTTTGGGGGGTACAGTCCACACTGGGTGACACCCCAGAAGAGGGGTGACACCTGGTCAGGCCTCCTCCTGCACCACTTGCTGCAGCTGTAAGTAGGATGATATTGAGGCACTGAGGACTGCCTCCCCCACCTTGCTGCTGATGGGTTACCGTAGTCATGAAGCATTGAGGGAGAGGGCTGGGCATGCCACCCCCTGAAGCCATGCTCCCTACACTGGATGACATCCAGGCAGGGACATCACTGACTGAGAGTGGCTTCAGAGTGTGGTAAAAATTGCTTCAGCCCCCAGAGGTTTGTTCTTTCTCTCAAGGTCACTTGATTCTTGAAGGGGAACAGTCATTGGTACCTACAACCAGCTGTTTGACTGGCACCCAGGGGCTGTTCCTCTCTCATGTGACCAGTCCAGGAGATATGAAATACTGTTCTCAGAGCCAGAAGAGTTGGCAAAGAATTAGAAGTGCTGCTTGTCTAAACTATGGAGGTTCTCCTTCTTCATGCATCTGAGGCCACAGTGGGTGCATTGTCTCTGAGACTCTGTTTCTAGCCCTTGTCTTTATAATTGGAAGTCTGGTGTTTTTCTTGTTGTTTACCTTCAAATCATTTCCAACTTATGGTGATTCTTCAAAAATCATTTTCTTGACACAATTTTTCTTCAGAGTGGATTTGCCATTGCCTTCATCTGAGTCTGAGAGAAGGTGACTTGTTCAAGGTCAACCAATGAATTTCCATGGACAAGCAAAGAATTGAATCTTGGCCTCCAGAGCCCTATTTCAATACACAATATACTACACCACATTGGCTGTCCTCCCATGTGCCCACTTGTTCCTTTCCTCCTATTCATAGGTGCATCCCTTTGCTACTGCATCCCTTAGCTCCTTTGGGCTTCCTTGATCGACTTGAGTCCCAGCCCTGCCCTTTCTTGCAACAAGGGTGGATAGACTAAAAATCTGTAGCATTTTGTAGTGATTTTTGTATATAATTATTATTTTCTTTCACCAGTTTTTTGATGGACATTTAGAAGTCACAAATGATTCTATCCTGAAAGACAAAAACACATGAAACATAGCTAGGTTCTGGGCTCTGTTCTGGACCTCCAGGACTCAGTAATCTGTACCAACATCTTCCCTTCATTGTCCCTGGCCCCAGGTAGCAGGTGCTGAGGAATAGAGAATGGCTGGAAGATGCTGATGGATAGAGCTGTGTGTGCCACCAGGACCGGAAGAAAATTCAGGTGAAGTTAAGAGCAACTCACTGAAATTGAAACAGGGAGAGTTTAAGCCCCTGTTCAGTGTTTCCCTTGTGGCACTGTGTGTGTATATGTGCTTCGAGTTGGTAATATACCTTATTTTTTTGCAAGTAAATTCTTTTCAAATTAAATGTGTTCTAATCATTTATTTATTTATTTCAAGGATTTATATCCCACTTTTCTCCCACAATGGGATTCAAGACAGGTTACAATAATTTTCAAAGACAGTAAAAACATTGATTACAAAAGTTATCAATGTTTTTACTGTCTTTGAAAATATTATTAATTTCAAAACATAAATTAAAATGCATACTTAAAATCTGATCTTATAATCAGTTTAATTGTCTTTTGTGTGTATATGTGTCTTCAAGTCTCCTGTGGACATGTGGTGTCCCCATGAATTCCATAGGGTTTTCTTAGGCAAGGAATACTCAGAAGTTGTTTTGACAATCCCTTCCTATGAAATACTGCCTACAGCATCTGGAATTCATTGGTAGCCTCCTTTCCAAGTACTAACCAGGGCTGACTCTGCTTATCTTCCAATATCAGATGGGATCTGCTGCCTTCAATGTATTTAGGGCTTTTCTCCTTCATTCTGAACTATTCTAATCTCACCTTTTTTATGCCTGAGGTAGTACACAATAGCTTGAATAAAGCTCTTTATTCTAGTTTTGCAATAGCTCTTTGGAGAATTTGCTCCATTTACCTGAACCAGTTATTCCCCCACCATTGAAGAATGAATAGCTTTTGAGTTGCTGTTGATTTGTGACATTATACATAAACCCCATTCTCACCATAACCATGTTAGTCAAAGAAAATGGAAACATACTGGACAGGAAGCAGCCATTACTGCACGTCTCCACAATGGCATGACTGGGGCTATTTCTACTGTCAATGGTCCCTTGTGCTCTCTTCCACACTCCCCCTTAACCCTGCCTCCCTTCCCTATGCCATACCTAGCATGTGCTTCAGATTTTATTCTTATTTTAAATGTAATTCCAGAGTTATGATAACGCAGTTTAAGTTTTAAAAAGAAAAGAAATAGAATAAAATGTAAAGGAAATCAGCCTGTTTGGAATAGTGAGGAAGAGGGAGAGGAGAAGACACTGACACCATGTGACTGTCAATAATGGAACTGCCATGGAAGTGACATTTTGCACCAGAGGACTAGTGGGACTGCAGTGCAATTAGAAGCTTATTGACAGGTTTTTCCCATCAATGCAAAGGGACGGTCTAACAATGTCTGATAGCAAAGCAGTGACAAGATGGAGATGAGGTTGTGCAATAGCTACTGCCAAAGGTGCTATTCTAAAGTTTTAATAGCGGTTTTAAAGCCTTGTTGATAATCTCCTTCATCCTGTTTATCTCACTTTTGCTCCTCTGTATCTCAGGGTAATTCTTAGAAAAGAGTTTCTTTAGCACTTAATCAAAGATTTCTGAAACAACACATAGATACACAGTAGCATCTTTTACTCACCATTTGTGTGTATGGACATACACACAAGTGGGGGAAAGAACAAAATGGATTTGATTTTTTTAGCCTTGTGGGAGGACCAGCTATGGATCTTGCTTGAGAGGCTTTTTCTTTGTGCAATTTGATCTTAAAATGCCTGGAACAGGGACTTCTTAGTGGTGTTGCCCTAGTTCTAGAACCACCTCCTTCGAGAAGCTGCTAAGGCAGCCTTCCAGAGCACTTCATGGGTTAATCTTAAGCACCTGGTGTTCTTAATCAGCAGGAAAAAATTCATGATCTGGCTGTTTGTAGAGCAACAACACCATCACCATCATGGTTAAAATTTTCTATCTTCTGTGGTCAGGGTCTCTATTACAAAAGGTAGAGTAAGATTTGCAGAACCAGTTTAAAAGTGTGTGTGTGTTAAGAGAGACAGAGAGATAGCCAGCATGGTGTAGTGGTTTAAGCATTGGACTATGACTCTGGAGAACAGGGTTTGAATCCCCACTTGGACACAAAATCCTACTGGATGACCTTGGGCAAGTTGCACATTCTCAGTCCTAGAGGATGACAATGGCAAAACCCTTCTGAGGAAACTTGCCAAGAAAATCTAGGATAGGTGCACCTTAGGGTCACCATAAGTCAGAAATGACTTGAAGATACACATCATCAACAACAACTAACTCTCTCTTTTTCTTTCTCTCTGATCAAATTGTTTAGAAGGCATTCTTTTCAATTGCAAGTTTTTCAGCAACTTTTTTAGAATTCATAATACTTATAGCAATTAACACCTTTTTCCCTTAAGCAAAGGGGCTTATGCTTTTGACATAGACAGGATGTGACACAGACATAAAGGCTTTATGCTTCTGATGATGGCATAGACAGAATATGATCTAGCCAAAGATAGGTCCAGCTAATTATAACATGAGAGATTTAACTATGAGCTTAGCTCTCCACTGCGATCAATGGAATCAGGGGTGATTAATTTGGGCTGTAAAAATTTCTTAGTGCAGTGTACATCACTATGATACCTATGTGCTTCATGCTTCTATAAAACCAGTGAGAAAAGTAGATATACTAGGTATCAGGACATGCAATCTCTGAAATAAAGGAAGAAGGACAGGAGGCAGCCAGAAAAAGAGGGGGGACCTAACCTGTTTTATGAAGACATAAATTCTATCCTATCTACAAAGTTACTTTAATAAATGTTTCTAAATACAGTAGCTATATTAGATAAGGAGATATCCCATACTTTCTTACACAAGAGATAGGCAACAGCTGCTGCATAGCACCCAGACACAGCTCCAACCTATGGAGCCACACAAATGGGCCACAGAGGTGCATAGAAAAGTGTCCTCACACTACCATCAGGATAGCTTCCTCCTTCATCAGAAGCAGTGGCATAATTAGCAGGGTGCGGTGGGTATGAGTGACTGGGTGACACTCTGGGGGCTGTACATCCCCATGGGAGCGGCATGGCTGCTGGGTGAGTGAAAAGGGCATTGTGTCCCTTTCTCATTTGCCCAGCAGCCATGGGCCCAAACAGCCCTCTGGATGTCACAGCACTGCTCCCTCAAGCAGTCCAGGCTGCTGGGGGTGGGCAGTATTTTCTGTTTGGGCTCTACCACGGTTACAGCCACGCTGGAATCCAAACAGCTCTCTGGAAGTTGCGGCAGTCTGCCCTCCCACTGCTCCCCCACAACATTAGGTGACACCAACCCTAGGGAAGCCACTGCTTAACACTCTATACCCGTGTTGGTGAACTTAAGATATATGTGCCATCTCTGGCATGCGAGGCAATTTTGGAGGTCATGCACAAAGACAGTTAAAGGCACAGGAGGATGTGGGAGGAAGAAGGAACAGGCATGTATACCTGTTCCTTCTCTTCCCCCCACCCTTCCGGGCCTTCAGCTGCCTCCCTGGAGACAGCTGAAGGCCTGGTATGGTGGGGAAGAAGAGGAACAGGCATGCTCTCCCAGCCCTGCAGGTGACTTATGATAGACCTAAGCCAAACCCATCACAGAGTTTTCTTGGTAAGTTTCTTTAGAAGGGATTTGCCATTGCCTTCCTCTGAGGCCAAGAGCATGTGACTTGCCTAGGATCATCCAGTGGGTTTCACAGCTGAATTGGAAATCAAACCCTAGTCTCCAGAATCATAGTCCAATGCTCAAACTGTTATACCACACTGGCTCAAGCACTGTAGTACTTTCTTTTATTTCACTACTCAGATTTGTTGATTGGCTCAGGTTCTAGTATTAAGACAGAGGAAGAGCTTTCCCTATCTCTCATTTCCAATATAGTTTCACTTTTCAATGTGGCTGTACATTGCCTGAAGTATTTTAACAGAAAACTATTAATAAGATTTAAGAAAAGAAACAAAATATGTTTTTGTGCTGGCACAGTGGACCATAGGATCATGCCATAACAGTTAATAATTTCATTACACACTGGTCAGTCCTGTATTGTAAACAGAATGAATGTGTATAAAGTTAAGCAGAAACATGTGTGACCATATGCTCTTAATTCCAGAATAAAATCCAGCACATTCCTGTCCAAAATAAAGCACTTCACATATCCCCAGCATAATGTTTGAGACAATGAACAACTCTTTGTTGAATTTTGAACAAAGAAGGAAAAAAGTACAGAAACCTGACACTTCAATCCTGCTAAATTTAATCCCTTTCCTTCATCATCATCATCATCATCTTTTTTTTTAAAAAAAAAAGTTTAAAAAACCCACCAAGAAGAGAAAAATAGTTGAATCAGCATTATAGAAAATGGCAACAACCATTCAGTAAGAACAATTAAATGAGGTGAATAATTAAACCTCTGTGTGTATTCACATCACCCATGACTTATGGCAGCCCTATGAATTTCATAGGGTTTTCATAGGCGAGGAATACTCAAAGGTGATTTTGCCAGCTCCTTCCTCTGAAATATAGACTACAGTACCTGATACTGGTTGATGGTGTCCATCCAAGTACATAGCTTCTATGATTAGAAGAGATCTGGTGCTTTTAGGGTGTTTAGTCCCTAAACATAAAATACTATCTATCTATCTATCTATGCATTAAACTCCTGAATTCAGAGAAACTTTTGTGGAGAGAAGACAACACAATGCATGAAGGGTACCCTCCTATCTTCTGTCCAACAGATGTTAGGGCAGATGTACGGTATATCACTTTTTTTCCAGACTTGGAAAAAACTGGTGAAACAATTCCTGGATTACTCCTTTATTCCTCCTTTTTTTTAAAATGGTATGACATTGGAATTCCAGTTGGCAAAGAGGTCAGACAAGGCTGCATCTTATCACCCTATACGTTTAAGTAGGCTTGGACACAGAAGGAGGAGGAGTGAAAATAGAAGGAAGGGATATCAACAATCTAAGATACATAGATGACACCATAATACTAGCAGAAAACCTCCCAGACCTGGAACAACTACTAAGAAGATCAAGGAAGAAAGTGCAAAGGCAGGACTACTGTTGAACATAAAGAAAACAAAATTAATGACAATGGAGATTCTCGACAAATTCAACCTTGAGTCCCTATATTGGGAGAAAGGTGGGATATAATAAAATTAACAATAATGTAGACAGTGAAGAAATAGAAGTAAGGAAAAGAATTCTCATTCCTGGGATCAAACATTGATAGAAACAGGGACTCCAGCCAGGAAATCAGAAAATTAAGAATGAGAAGGGCAGCTATGAAAGAACTAGAAAAGATTCTAAAGTACAAAGATATAGAACTGACTCATAAATCAGAAATGTCAAGTTTCTTTAGGAAATCTAAAGGTGACTACCATCTTTATTATTTATTTATTTATTGGTTTTGAATTTGTCCATAAGTCTAGAACTTAATTTTTTGTCTTCATTGCTACCTTCAGATTCCCTTTGGAGAATACTAAACCAAGCATAAGTATCTACCTTACAAACTCCAGTAGAGAGATTTTAAAAATCATTTGGTTTCTCTGTAATCTCTTCTCTTCCTTTAGAATTTTTGTAAATCTTGTATTGTCCTGGTATCTCTATTGTTTGCTTCCTGCTCCAGATTTTTTGCTTCCCATTTACTTTTTACCAGTCAGATGCTTCCTTCTTTGAAGTCAGATATGACTGTGTTGGAGTTCCCTGGCACTTATGCAGTGACATATAAGTTCAATTTGATGCAAGGGTGGTCACAGTTTCAGTTTATTTCAACCATACATGCATCCCACACTAAGTCATAGGTGACACCAATTAGAATTATATCCAGGTTTCCTTTACCTGTTATGAGTTCTATGATAAACTGCTCTAGAGCACTCATTCAGAGTGATTCTGAATGAGAAGTCCATGAGCATTTGTCTTTGAGAAAGATACTTAGGGCCAAACAACATTCTACTTTAGGTGCACAGCCCTGGTCTTGAAAGTGCAGTCTTTCTGGGCTTCTTTTATAAACAGCCAATGTGGGGATCCTAATCTCGACTGGGACCGTGAAGTGGGGTAGGGAGCCTTAAATCTTTCCCCACTGTTATAGGCCAAATCCCAGTTAACATTGCTCCCCCCTCCATGAGTGCAAGATAATTTCCAACTATAATCTATCAAAGTAAACTGATTGAGACCACAGTAGCATGAGTAAAGGGTTAAAACATTCCTATTTCCCACACTCTGGTCCTTATCCAGAACATCTCCTCCCTTCTCTGAGCTGGCAATCTGTAACAATAATAAAAACCCAGCAATGTGCAACTAATGTATTGTTTGGCTCTCAGTACTAACAGTTAAGACAGGCTAATCAGTTTTACAGAATTACTGTAGATAGAACCTTATTGAACTTATTGGTCATAATGGTGTTGTTGACATACACCAGCATAAGTATCCTTCTGCTGGCAGCTGTACTTTTTAGCACACTGAACACAAGTTGCATCCTGATTATGTTGCACAAGCAGAAATCTGCTGATGTGGTTGTGCCATTTAAGGTGTTGTGTAAATCCATCCACAGCATACTCTGGCTGGGGGGCTAGCAAGCATTGCAGAAACGGGCACATACAATGGTGTTGAATCCCATTTTGAGAGATAGGTAGGATATAAACCCAATCAATCAATAAATCAATAACTAAATAAAGTACAGTTGGAATATGCTGGCATAACTCTACTTCACTCTATGCGATGTCATCTGATTCCTGCTGAATTAGGAGTTGGAGCTCCTACTGCTGGCCATCTATGGAAGTGGGTCTCTTTTACAATACATCATTACAGCATTATAACTCCGCTTTAATTGCCATGACAGCATCCTATAGAATCCTGGAATTTGTAGCTTGGTGGGGCAGTAAAACTCTCTGGCAGAATATTCTAAATATACCTTCCTATACTGTAAACCCCAGGGTTCAATAACATGGAACCATGGCATTAAAATAGACCAGGGGTAGGCAACCTTTCCACTTTAAGGGCCAAGGGACTTCATCTCCCAGAATCCCAGGAGCTATTGGCCAAGATGGGACTATTGGCCAATATGGCTGAGGCTTCTGGGAGCTGAAATCCCTTGGCCCTTAAAGGGGAAAGGTTGCCTACCCCTGAAACAGACTCTCGTAATGGTATAACTGTAATGTGAAATATCTTGCCTTTCCCACCACCTGCCATCTCAGCAGTATTAATTTGATTTAAATTTTCCCCACAACTGGGACTTGATGTGAAAAGAGGGAAGGGGACTACAGACAAAAATTAAACACATTATTTTATATTGTATAATGCTAAAAGACAATTAATATGCCTAAATACCCTAAAGGTGACGTATCCATTCTGATATGGGATAATAAGGAGAGTGAGACCTGGTTAGTACTTGGATGGGAGGCCACCTATGAATAACAGGTGATGTAGGCTATCTTTCAGAGTACGGAACTGCAAAACTAACTCTGAGTATTCCTTACCTAAGAAAACCCTATAAAATTAATAGGGTTGGCATAAGTTGACAGGCAACTTGAAGGCACACCCATACACAATGGACAATCATGTTGGTTATAAGATTAGAATACATTTCAACTGAAAAGAATCAACTACATGTACTACCCTCACATTTAAAACTCTTTCCTTATCAACTTTGCTGCTGTCATTGGGAGAAAAAGGAGGAGACCAACCTAGTTTGCCTTGGAAGGGAATTCCACAACCTGAGCAAAAACAATAAATACCTGGAGGCTACTACAAGAGAATCTGATTCATGACTGCAGCTGCTTTACAATCTGCAGTTGGCCTATTAGGTACTTACTTTCTTGCAATATTTATATACTACCCAATAATGAAAGTTTGTTAAGCACTTTACAGTAAAGTACTGAAAACCCAGAAGGGCCACTAAAAATACTAAATGTCCAGATGATGACCCTGTGTAAACTTACCTTTGCTGTCATTCTAATTTTTTACAACTTTAGGTTACAAAAGTAGTAACCACTTTTATAATAATAGGGAAGATGAAAGAAAAAATACACCTTGGGTACTGCCTGATTTGGGAATAACTACCCAGCTTTGCTGCAGACAATCTATAATGGCCACTGAATAAAACAAAATAGTGACAGATACTTCTATATTTCCCAAGGGATAGTATATTCTATTTTTATATGGTAGCCTATAATTATAAAAGAAACCACAGTAGTGTCCTTGAATATCTTCTGGCATAAACTATAATTAAGTAACAGCCATCTATGCTAACTGCTCTGCAGCAAGATAGTGAAGTTGTCCCTATTTACACATCTCTGAACAAGGTTGATTTATTTGATCTGAAGTAGTTCTTCTTAGCATTTGCACAACCCCTTTCTTTGTAAAGTGTGACCTGATTTTTTGACCCTTCATTTTTCATTTTTTATAATTAAATCTAGCCTAGTATATCACTGAAGTCCTACTTGTTCATAATCTAGCTAAATGACATCATAGCTCCCTCATATTAAAAGAACAAAGCAAGTAAAAACCTTGCAAGTAAAAACTAAGAAGAAAAATTGGATTCCTTGGTGGTTTGATATTGATCTTGTTCAGAGCTTGGAAAGTGACTTCAACTTCAGCTTCTGCTTGTTTCCTCCTCCTCCTCCTCCATAAAAATGCCCAGAATCCTTTGGACATTCTGAATAGGATTTTTATGAATTGTAATCTAAAAAGTAACTTTTTCAAGCTGTGTTCCTGATGTTCTTTTGCTCCCCCTCTTTCTCACCTTCTGTGTGTCTGTTAAGACTTATGATTATGCCAATCCTTACTGCTTCTCCAAGTGTCCATTCATGCAACAGAATATTAGCACAAGGAGTTGCATGGGTAGATGTATACATTTCTAGACTCCCATATACAAGATCAGCTGCAAGCATGAAAAACAGGGAAATGAGAAATGGAGCCAGTTGTCCCCATCATCTCCCTCAGTTCCACATAAACTAATATAATTGAGCATTTGTTCATTGTTGCTGTTGTTAGGGGCCTTCAAGCTAACTTCAGCTTGTGGCAACTATCCCCTAGGGTCTTCTTGGTAAGAGTTATTCAGAGGAGGTTTGCCATTGCCTTCCTTTTGGGCAATGTCTGAGAGAGTATGATTTGCCCAACATCATCAAGTGGGTTTCCAGGGCTGACTGGGGACTCAAACCCAGTCTCCCCAAGTCCCAGTGTGACACTCAATACACCATGCTGGCTCTCATCTATACAAGGCAGAATAAAGCAACAGAAAGTACATTTCTCCCTCATACTATGCTCTGCAATTACAAGGACCTTCTAACTCCCACAGACTTAACTGGATGGAACCATGGAGTATATACCATTTGCTGACCACAGTGCATGCTGGAGCTATATGAAATCAGTCTGCCTTAGCTGTATATATTTGAGTCCGGAGCCAGGATGCATGTGTGATGTGGCAGCTAAAAAGGCCAATGTGATTTTAGGCTGCATTGATGTATTTGGCTCTGGTCAGGCCCCACCTGGAATACTGTGTCCAGTTCTGGACACCACAATTCAAAAAGGATGTTGAGAAACTGGAGCGTGTCCAAAGGAGGGCAACTAAAATGGTGAAGGGTCTGGAAACCATGCCCAATGAGGAACAACTTAGCAAGCTGGGTATGTTTAGCCTGGAGAAGGAATGGATAGCCAAGTTAAATATTTAAATATTTTGTAAATCTATAAACCCATCACAAACAGTCCTAGATATTGAAAAATAAATATTTAAAATATGAAGCTCACTTCCTTCCTAGTATTGCACTTAGAAGCATACCTTTTGACAGTTGCAATTTGATCTCTGAAGCTGCTGCAGTTCTGCGTTGGACTGCCAGTTCAGGATTGTCCCAGACCTTGGGTTTTCTGGGCCAAAACATGAGCCTAAGGATAGACTCTGGTGATGTATTAAATGATACACACTCAATTTCTGTAAGATTTTGTGATTACGTCAAGCCTAATATATCACTGAAATCCAACTTAGGGGCTGTACAGACTGGCCAAAAGGGCTGGCCTGGGGGTGAGTTGGGGTGTGCCGACTGCACGCCAGTCACCCTGACTCTGCCCCAATGCCATCACGCCACGTACCCCACTGCATGATCCACGGTGGAAGGGGGCTCCCTTAGTGCAGGGTACAAATACACTGTGCCAAAGGAGTGCAGAAGAACTGCAGAAGAGCAGTAAGGGCAGCTTTTTGCTGTTCCAAAAAGGAATAACATTTGCCAGCTCTTTTTGGATCAGCAAAGTGCCGGATCAGGGCTGCAGCATGCAGTTGCCGTGACCCTAATCCAGTGCTCCCACGGGCATCACGGAGCCACCCCTTAGAGGCCATCTGTATAGCTCTTTACTCCTAATCTAGGTCAGTGATTCCCCAGTTCTAGCTTCCAAGTGTTTTGCTCTCAATTCCCAGAATCCCAAACCATAATGCCCCCAGTTGGAAGGACATCATTAGAAGTAGCTGCAAAACTAACAGTTTAATGAATGGGTAGTCAAGATAGCTGGGGCTTCTGGGAGCTGAAGTCCTAGAGGAACAGAGTTTGACAATGACATCTTTGAATGTCCCTCACATTAAAAAACAACAACAAGCAAAGCAAAACACCTTGCAAATCAAAACAAAGAACAAAAATTAGGCCTATTTGAGTGAAGGTAGACTGAGATCTTCTGGGTCAGAGGAAGAGGGCTGGGATAGACCAAAATGTCAGTTTACAAAATGATTATACAGTTAGTAATTTTGATATCACCTAGTGGGGTCCACACTTCTCATTAGTCCCTAGTGATGCATAGGGCAAGCCATTTCCTCCAGCACATAGCTGCCTCCTCCCAGGACCTGAGGGAGCCAGCTCACTCAGTCTGTCTAATGGTGGGGCCAGCTCTGAGGATCTCTGAAAAGGTTAAAAAATTAGAATTTTGAATGGCAGCTTTTGAAACTGTCAGTCTTAAGTACAATTGAGAGCCCTTTCATGTCTGCCTCTTTGACACTATGATTATATGACAAACCCATACTGAAACTTCATAAGGAAAAGACACATGGGAATAGGGTAATGGACAGAGGGAACAATGAAACTGCACAGTTATTTCAACAGCACTGTTTAATTCTCTCATGATGTCTCAATTTGCACCATTCACTATTTTTTCAAATATTGCCAGGTGCTTTATAACCACTTATTTTAAGTCTGAACAAGAAGATAAGTGAGAGTTTTAAAAGCTGAACATTCTATTTTTTTAAACACATCAGACTGAATGTGACAGTAATTGTTTCTTTCTTTTTCTTTATTCTGCCTTCTTTGAAACCCATAACATTGGCAGAAATGCTCTTGGATGTGAAATTGCATGTTCTGAAAAAAAATATGTACTAGTGTTGAGTCAAATTATAGAGATCTTCGGTCTTTCAAGCTGTTGATTTGCTTGCATTTAGATATCCTTAAGGCTACACCATATAGTACTTTTTTCCTCTGACAATGGAGAGTGATAAAGAAAGCAAGCACCCTCAAGTAAACAAATGACAGCAGACACATTCCTGATCTGTTTATCCCAAGACAACAGAAATCATGACTCAATAAGCCATAAATACAAATCTCCTATTTAAAGGAACTTACTGAGTTTTACAGAACAAACTTGTTTTCTCCTACTCCTGACATTACAAAAAATGAGGTCCCAATTAAACATTAGAAAGAATGTCCTTAACACTAAGTTCTGTTTGACACTGGAATAGCCTACCTCAGAAGGTTGTCCTTTGCTAGAGGTTTTTAAAAAGAGGTTTGATAGTCATATCTCATGGATGCTTTAGCAATGGATTCCAGCAGGATGGGAGGTTACACTAGATGGATCCTTGTGATTCTTTCCAACTTTATGATTCTGTGATTCCATCAAAAACTCAAATGTATCACCAATACATCACTTCTCAGAATTAACCTACACTTATCTACTCAGAAATAAGTCATATAATACATAGTGGGGGTTGCTCCAAATTGATATTACATTGTGTCCTAAATGTCTTTATGAGAAACATTCTCTAGGAACAAAAATGCAAGCATTCTGCCCCTACCAAAATAATGCACAGAATAATGCAAAGCTAAAATATATGTCCATAAAACCAAGTACCCATGTATGTACCTCTTAAAAACCCCCAAGGCATTCATAATACAGATATACTTATTGTTCTTCCCAAAAGTAACCAAACAATGTGATATAATGGGTATTGTGTTGTAAATAAAATGAATGTTATGTATTAAGGGATACAAAAACCTAAAAAATACACATATAGCACTTACTCCTATCTACAGATGCTTACAACATGGATCTTTAGAATATAATGATCTAATATAATGACACTACATCTGATCTCATCAAGCTGTAGTCTTTTTTTTTTTTTTTAGACATCCAGGCAACAAACAACAGGAACATTAGCATTGTGCTTGATGTGACTGTTCTCAAACTCCATTTGGAGGTTTGCCTAGAACAAGGCACACAACCACCACCACTGTTGTGCCTTGTAACTCCTTCTGCCATGTTACAGTTAGGTCTGCTTAGCCATGCTGTAGCCATGTTGGGAGCCTGAGTTTGAGAAATGGCAGCAAGCAGCTGTGAGGACTGTGTGTGTGTGTGTACCAATTATTTCTTTATTAACTTCATTTATATTATATTATAAAACTGATTTAAAATCATATAAAAGTTAAACACAGATAAAATCAAGGTCATAGAGTACCTAGTACTCCATAGGAATAGAATGTGAAGGGAAGCGGTAAGTGAATCTGGAGAAGGTATAGAAGTGAAGTTTAGCTTGTTAACTCAGATCTGGCAAAGGATCTGCTACTGTGCTGATCTTTTTCAATAAACTCTTTCTGGTTTCATTGGTGAAATGTGTGCATTGAGTTAGATAGAGACAGAGCATTACAACCACTAGAAATGAAGCATGTACAAGTTGTACATCTGTAGTTGCTTTCACTAATTAGAAGCTGTGAATTATTTTAAATGTCCAAGTCCACAATTGTGTGTATGGTTATATAGGCAAAGGCTCTGGTTAAATCTTATAATAATTGAATAGAAGTTAGTAGAAGGGACAGTTTAACTTGCCTAAACACACATAAAATGCATGCATGTCCTGTGCAAAGAGCTAACATTGATGTTCCCCTCTTTCTTAATTACAGAGCTTGGGGCCAACATTTTACAACTAATGGTGGGCATCCTGTTAGCCAGTTAACATGTTGTAAATTAGATTTAGGATATTGTAACAGCTTTGTATTTTCAGCTGCAATCTTTGCAATCCTTCAGCTGCTTTGTATTTTCAGCTGCAGGTGACCCTGAAACCAACATCAGGAGCTGGTAAGCCACCCAGAGCAATGGAAGTCTGTGCTACGTCTGAGTGGGCACTGTATGATGATGTGGCCAGCCTCCTCCACTGTGAGATCAATGTCGTGATGAGCAGAACCAGAGACACCAGTAGAAACCTGTCACAACTCTTCATCACACCATCACTTGCTGTTGGGAGAGGTCAGATCACATTATCCTGCAGCATCCTGTTCAGCAGAAGCACAGACCTCCATTGCTCCAGACAGTTGACTGGTTTTCAAGGTGGGTTTCAGGGGTCAGATGGGGAGTTAGCTATGATATCATGGCTACATGCTTGGTGCAAGACCTCAGCAAATTTATTGCTCACAGTGAATCCCATTTTGCAATAACTAAAGTATAGCTATAATGCATTACATGTTACCTTAATGAGGGATAACTTGACTGTGGCACCTATAAATTATTTTAGTTCCTTTGCAGGGATATGGCTATGGGGTGGTAATGGTACTAGTGTTGGTGGCAAAATGAGAGAATTGTCTCTTCCCCAAACAAGAATTGTGCCTCTGCAAATAATCCTCAATTTTCTAGCATTTCTATAACCTAAATCTTTAGCTGGGCATTTAGAAACGGAATTTAGGCAGCTCAAGAAAAGGGGCAGGTCAAGGGATGCTAGCACCGTAAATATAAGAGATCTAAGTACGAATGATTTTCTGTTTCTCAGTCTCTGCAATGCTAGAAAGTTGGGGACTGAAGGAAAATTTCACTGGGAGAGAGAATTCTTTTATGGAAGGGCAATGTTCTTATTTTGTCACAGATACATCCCTGGTTACAGTTTGTGTGTAGCCTCATTAGGTGTGTTTTCTACACAGCCCAGCAATTTGTAGCATTATGATGCTTTAAAATAACCAGGAATAGCTTAGTTCCTTTAGAAAAGCAAGAAATTAAAGAGTAAACAGTTCTAAAATTATAACCAGAACAGAAAAAAATGTGTTTTTTGTTCTTTGAAATTATAATTAATTACTTGGGAAGAGGAGCTTTCCAAGCTGTGTTTTATCAGCCTTCAGTTCCAGGAAACATTAATTCAGAGTACATCTTTCTTCTCTAGGACTTGTACTTAATGCCTCTTTAAGCTCTCAACATTAAAATGAGAAACAAACCTGCAGGATGTGTGTGTGTCTATGTGTATGTAAGCACAGGTTACAGAGATGGCAATGTACTGTAATTATGCCAGACTAATGGCATTGCATCACTTCTGAGGTGTACCTAGAGACTGCACTACTCATTTCAAAATAAATGCGGAGGTCCCCATAAGACTTCTCATCTAAAAAGCCCATTTCATTGAGCGGATTTATCAGGCCTCATTACAGAGTAAACAACTGTCGAACTTTACAATGGGAAGGCAGGTAATTGCAGATTGAGAAATGATTTCTTGTTTATAAGAACATGCAGTACAATGGCAAACAAAACACAAGGCATGCATTAAATCACTTCCCTGTCATTAAACACAGGCAAAGTGAGCACATGACCCAAGAAATGTCTCCATAATAGGAAACTCTAGCAGAAAAGAGCATGACCTTGTGTTTGCAGGGATTAATTGTTCTTAAAAATGGCGAAGCAAGTTGTAGGAACTCCTGCCAGAGAAATGAGAAGACTAAAGGTACTGAAGAAGAACAAATGTGGACGATCCATGATGCACTGGCAGAAGCCTGAACTTCTGGGTGGTTTTAAGAGTACCTTTGCAAAAAAATTAAATAAAATAAAGCTTACCCATTTTCTCTCTTTTTATTACTTCTGGAAAGGAGAGAGTTTCAGATTGGTTGAAAGACACAAGCTAAGTTTCCTGTTTACCCACAAGATAAATAGTAGCTTAATTGAGGTCACAAAGTTTTTTGTATTGAAGGCTCAACATCAGCAGTTCTCAGATAAACAGTCCCTGCAGGTTAGTTATTCATTTGAGAATTGAGTCCTGCATTCCAGTTGTGATTCCATAGAAGCAAGGCCACTCATCATGGCCAGCTAATGTATGAGTAAACACGCATACAAATCAAGCTGACAAAACCATTCCAGAAGTATCTGAGGAGAACATCCACCAAGTTCTTCTGTATAATAAACCCTACTAAGACTAAGATTTTTTTTTTGCATAGGGCAAGCAAGATGTGTAAAGCTTTACACTTTGTACAGCCCATGATGATACAGAGTTCAAATGAGGTGTGTGTATCTTTTTGTGCGTGCCTTCAAGTCATTTCTGACTTATGGCAACCCTAAGGTGAACCTATCATGGGGTTTTCTTGGCAAGATTTGTCCAGGGGTGATTGCCTTTACCTTCCTTGGAGGCTGAGAGAGACTTGCCCAAAGTGATGCAGTGGGTTTTAGTCGAGTCAGGAATCGAACCCTGGTCTCCACAGCTGCAGTCCAACACTTAAACCTCTATGCCACACTGGATGCAAAATTCAACAAAAGCGAGCTTTAACATGAGGTAGAGTGACTGTTTTAGGTGTGAGCAATTTTTTTTTTAAAAAAATAATCATCCTAATCGCACTTGACAGGATGATGTAGACCAGCGGCTTGTCAAATAGTTATGTGAACGTGGGTTTTTTGGGCTGTGTGGTCATGTTCTAGAAGACAGCCTGAAAAACCCACAAAAATCCATGGATGCCGGCCATGAAAGGAATTTATCAATTAGTAAATGGTCATCTAATTTGATCAGTATGCTAGACTATTTGATATGTTGTATTGGGTATAAAACTCACTTTTAGCCATGGGATGCAATTTTGGACCACATTCCACTCATTTTTAATGGGAATTGTTCTTCAGATTTTAATATGTGTGAAAGAGATCTTGAGTAGGAGCTCATTTGAATTAAATGGTGATGAGGACTCAGCTGTGTTCCATGCACAGACAAGTACTATCATTTCTTTTTCTCCTGCCAGGTGTTCTTTCTGAGCATATAAATATTTAGGTACAATACACATTTCTACATCTGTCATCATATTTTCCATAAGGTTTGCTTTTCATTTTCAACACCCTCACAAAACAGTTCAAACAAGATTATGGGGGTAATATTAACACACTCAACAAACTAAATTCACCTTAGCATTGTTGGTTAAAAACATAAAAGAGGTGTGCTGGTACATATCACAGACCCATCTAATCTAGGATTGGAAACCTTTTTGGTGGTATTTAACTTCTTCTCCCACCTTCCATGATCACTGGCTATGTTTTCTAGGGCTCATAGAATCCAACAAAATCTACAGCTTCCTGAGCTCTGATCTGTCCAGCATTGTGTGTCTGGTTGCTGGACACCCAGTTACCTATAGGAAACGTACAAATAGGGCATCCAGCAACATCCCATTCTGTATAGCAAAGGTGGAGAAAATGAGACTCTAAACCACAGTTTTGAAGCCACTAAAGCCCCCTGGCACTAACTGGGCAATTTTCTGGTTCAAAATTAAATACAGTTGAGTACAAATGCAGCACCTTTACTTTCTCACATGTCCTAAACCCCTAAATCCAGAAAAGGCCTGTTTTGAGGCAAAAACTGGCCAAAAATGGTGATGCCCCAGTGTACCGGGGGGGGGGGAAGAGTCCCTTATGGTTGGGGGGGGGCTGCAGAAGCAAAAATTGGCTCTTACCCCTTGCACAGTTGCCCTCCCCTTTTCTTTAGCAAGGAAAGTCTACTTATTGCTTTTCAGGGACCACATTACACTCTACAATTATAGCGCTCTTTTTCAATTTTAACCCCCATGCCAACAACATATGGGATCCTGAGATTTGAAGTATTTAGAATCCTCTGCCAGATAGTTCTAGTGCTTCACCAAACTACAAACCCCAGGATTCCATAACATGCAGTTATGATAGTTAAAGTGGAATCATAGTATGATAACTGTGTAGTATGAAAGACACCCAGATGTTGCTGGACCTTAGCTCCCATGGCTATTCATCATAGCATGATTTCCTTGTGTTTGTTCCCCCCCTCCCCTTCTGGTTTGTTCCAGTCCCCTTCTGGTTTGTTCCAGAAGATGGGTTGCAAGACTGATGTCCTAATAGGCTATCATAGCTAAGAATTCTTGACTCCCTGACAATTTCAGTTTTACTGGGACAAATGCAAATGCAAATACAGAGTTCTGGTTATACTTGCATGAGCAAAGGTACTCAGCATCAGCATAAAGAGGTTGTCAAGTCAGCTCCATTTTGTAAACCTAACAGGGCTGTCAAAAGTGTTGCAAGGGAAATCTGTGTAGGTAGCAACTCCTGAGTGAGTCACAAGAGAGCATATGCTTTGCAGATGTTCCTTGAGAAAACAAAACAAGAGATAGCACTGACAATTCAAATCACACATGTGTAAGATTTAATGAGGAGTATGTAATCCCTGCCACAAGGATCCTAAGTGTTGAATTCATCCCTGATTTGTTTGTAGGACTGAAAAAGGTTTTAAGTGGGATTGAATATCTACATAGATAAAAAAGCAATTTCAATCAAATGCAATCAGCCCAGCTAACATGAAACTGGAATTCTAAAAAGTAACTTTCCCAAGCTCTGGGTGAGGGATGACATATATTTGTCCACCCCAGGCAGAAAAATGCCCCATCAAGGACAAAACTCAACCTTGGATATGTTTTTTTAAAAATGGGGCTGTCTTGTGATCAGTGGTTACTGGTAACTTCCATGTCAGCAGGATGATGAATCTGCTCCAAATTTTAAACAATATAGTCAAAGTGCTGAGCCTATTTGGGGAAAACAGTTCAGCACCCTGGATAGCTCCTTTAACATTTGGGGGAGGGATGGCAAAGTGTTGCTCACAGGCTGGATGCAGCCTTTGGGATCCCAATGTGCGGCTCTTGAATCCCCAGACCTCCCAATTTTTTTTTCCAAAAACATATTTTTGTTGGATTTTTCCCCTAGTATGCCAAAATGCAACAAAGCAGCCCACCAGGAGGTGTGTGTATCTGGGCAGGAGGAATGGCCCCTGTCTGCAGTTATCTACTCCAGAGTAGCTTCATAGCTCAATTGAAAAGGAAACCACTAGCCACCAGGGCTTGTGATTTTTAAAATAAAGTAAGAAACCCTTCCCATTGCACATGTCAGATTTGCTGGCTCTCACAATGCAAATAATCCACGGCAGAATTAGCACTTTAAAGATGTCGGTGGTGGGGTCCAGATGGGCTTTGCTCCTTGAAGAATATCAGAAAAGTATACACATTGTGACAACCAGCATGGGGTAATGGTTTGAGCATTGAACTACAACTCTAGAGGCCAGGGTTCGATTCTCTGCTTGTCCATGGAAACCTACTGGGTGACTTAGTCACACACTCTTAGCCCCAGAAAACCCCATGATAGGTTCATCTTAGAGTTCCCATAAGTCAAAAGCAACCTGAAGGCACACAACAACAGCAGCAACAACAACAACACACACGCACACATTGTATAGAATTACTATGGAAAGATCTTGAGATATAAGCAGTTCAGTACATGGCAAAGATTCTTCATATGCCTGTAAAGCCAGAAATTCAACAGCCTTCTTTTAATCTTTTATAGTTTTTTTATTTTTAACAGGCATTTGATAAGTGACTACATAAGGCCCATCTCACCTCAACAACACACCTAGCTGTTGTGTCTGTATGCTTGTGTGTGTGCATGTATGTTTAATGATGTATGCTTTAATCTCATTTTAATTTTTTGATTATTTACTCTCATTTTAAAGTTTGTATCTTTTGAATTTTTAACATTTTTTAAAACAATTGTTCTAAGCCACTTTGAGTCTTGAACTTCAAAAAGAGCATGATAGAAGTAAATAGGTATAATAAAAGTACCAAATCACTTTCTCACCAATAGGAACTCCTCCTTTTATCTGGTCTGAAGAAGACTGTGTGTTGTTAGTCTTCAAACACCCTCAGAGTGTGGTGGAGTCTCCTTCTTTGGAGGTTTTTAAACAGAGGCTGGATGGCCATCTGTCGAGGATGCTTTGATTTTGAGTTCCTGCATGGCAGGGGGTTGGACTGGATGGGCCTTGTGGTCTCTTCCAACTCTATGATTCTATGATTCAAATTGTTTCCAACTTATGTTGACCCTAAGGCAAATCTATCACAGGGTTTTTCTTGGCATGTTTCTTCAGAGGGGATTTGTCTCCCTCTGATGCTGAGAGAGTGTAACTTGGCCAAGGTCACCCAGTGGGTTTTCATGGCCAACCAGGGATTCAAATCAAGCTCTCCAGTCATAGTCCAATGCTCAAACCACTACACCACACTGGCTGTTTTTTTTTTTTAAAAAAAAATATGGATTCTAATTCAGATGCTATTTTGTTTATGGATGGCCAGGTTCATCTAAATTTGCTCTGAAATGAATCTGTGGTAACTTCCCAAGCATCCTCAAATTGTCTGAAAAATATTGCTTATGATAATGGGAAAATTGCTGTGTCAAGAAACTGAGTCATCTACTGGGTGCAGAATACATTTCAGACCCAACTTTTGGGCTTTGGGATTCTCATCCAATATAGATCCAAAGGCAGTAAAGCCAGACTTCCCATGCCTAAGTTTTGCTGAGCTGATGTTGATGTCAAATTCTAGTTATGTCATACAACAGGAATCTGAGAAGAAAATCACAAAGCCACAGTCTGTTTGTAACGGTAATACAATATCGTCTGCTTGCTCTGTTCTCACACTGTCAAAATTAAGGCAGCCATAAGGAGTTCAGCATCTGTTAACCTTCACCACTTAGTAACAGTCCAAAAGATCACATGCCCCAAATGAATACAACAGAAGGCAAAAGTCTGGTATTGGTGGAACAAGCTTTTCGTCCCATTGCTTTCCTCCCCCTTTCTGGGAATCTTTGTGCCAAGCATCTCATTTTCTGATTTCCCTTTGCCATGGCAATGGAACGAAAAGCTTGTTCCACCAATTTGGACTTTATGATGCAGATGAAGAGCATGTTATAGCAATATAACACACTAAGGCTGCATCTGCACTGCAGAAATAATCTATGTTCAACATCTCTTTTACTGCCATGGCTCAATGTATTAGAATTCTTGGAATTGTAGTTTATTGTGACACTAGAGTTCTCTGACAGAGAAAGCTAAATATCTCACCAAACTACAAATCTCAGGATTCCACAGCATGGAGCCATGGCAGTTAAAGCAGTGTCAGACTGCATTAATTCTGCAGTGTAGATGCAGCCTAAGAAAACAGTATGTGGTTACAAAGGGCAAGGGAAACCATACAGCCTTCTGGGCTGCTGGTGAAATATATTCTGTCATGCTTAGAGTGCAATAACAGGAAGGTTAGAAGTATAGAGGAACAGCCACTAAAACTAGATCACTAAGTAGGATATCAGCCCCACTGCCATAACTGAACTCCACTTGGTTGCTGGGGAGGAGGGAAGCTTTTTACTAAACCCACTAGGAATGGAGGTCACAGCATGAAAGTTTGTATCATGGCACTATAGCAGCAATGCTGGTGCATAGAGGAAGAGCTGGTTGAGAGGAGTCTGTGTTGCCCACTCTAGCCCTTTGTTGTTGTTGTGTGCATTCAAGTCATTTCTGACTTAAAGTGACCCTAAGGTGAAACTATCATGGGTTTGTCTTGGCAAGATTTGTTCAGAAGAGGTTTGCCATTATCTTCCCCTGGGGTTGACAGCATTTGCCCAATGTCACCCAGTGGGTTTCATGACCAACCATCTTCCCCCCACTTTTTTTTCTTTGCAAATTTTGCCTTGGCCCATTCTGAATGTCAGTCTTTAGTCAATGAAAGTTGTGGCTGTGGTGGGTATAAATCCCCCCCCCCAATTTTCTCTTAGCTTATGTGGAAGTCATATGTATATACATGTGTGTGTGTGTGTTTAGTCTAGTGTTCACTTAGCCACTTAGGGATTTTGAGAACACTAGAGATGGGTGTACTGTGTTAAATAGTTCAGCCACTATGCAAGTAGTGAAGGGTTGTAATAGCTTGGATAAGGAGCAGCCAAAGGCAGTGACTGGGGCTGCATCTGCACTGCAGAAAAAATGCGGTTTGTCACTGCTTTAACCGCCATGGCGCAATACTAGGGAGTTCTGGAATTTGTAATTTTGTGAGATATTTAGCCTTCTCTGTCAGAGAGCTCTGGTGCCCCAACAAACTAAAGACCCCAAGATTTCATAGCTTTGATCCATGACAGTTAAAGCAGTGTCAAACTGCATTATTTTTGAAGTGCAGATGCAGCCCCAATCAATCCCTTTGGGTGTTCCTTATCCAAGCTATTACAATTCTTCACTACTTGCCTAGTCAGATGCAGCCTGGGTGAAAAGGAGGTCTTCAGTTGTTTTCCTCAGGTTGTGCAGTCCTTTGGACTAGTCTAGGTAATGTGATGTGTGGGAAGATGGGCACATTATATCCTGTCTTTCTCTTAATATGGGACCAGGGGACTTCCTAGTGAAGTCCTCTTGAAAAGCCTCCTTTAATAAAGGCTCAATGGCTGGGTAAAAAACATCCAGTAATGGTTTGTATATGGGCTTTGGGTGGTTCATTCAAGGAAGGCTAAGAAGAACTCTAGAATAACCCCTTAGTGGTCACCTGCACTTTGGCAGCTCCCTGTGTAAATGTTATTCTAAATAGTTTAAGAATTGGCCATAACTTAACCAATGCTTCATTTCCAAAGCTGGTAAGCAAACAATATGAGTTTAAATACACTGATCTCTTTTGCTTGTTATTTTCTCAGCATGTATTTGTTCAGCATAGATTTTTAAAAAATCTCTCTCTCGCTCTCATTTCCATGTCTCCTCCTATAAAGATCAAGCTGTATATATCAGAAATGAGTAAGATATGTATGCCTTCAGAGGATACAGTGGATTAAAACAATTTACTAGTTTCAGTTCTACCTATAAACCTGATTCTTGGCTGTTTTTGGACTACAAATTCAAGAATCCCCAGCCAGCTTGGGGTTACACCATACTACCTGAACATATCTGATATTGTCCTCTGATGGGCAGAGCCTGGTTAGTACTTAAATGGAAGACCAGCAGGGAATACTGGGGATCTCCAGGTTGGGCTAGGAAAGGATTCTGCTTAAACCTCCAGAAAGATGCTATGCATCACCATTGACAATACTGGGCTAGTTGGACTAATGGTGTGACTCATTACAACTTTCTATATGTCTACAGCCATGGGTTATACTGACTGGGTGATTCAGGGAGCTGTAGTACAAAAGTCTGCAAAGGAAGCTTGCCTGAGATATCAGTTAAAAGTAGAGATGCCAGGAACTGAATTTTAGACTTTATGCATATGAAGCGTGTGGGACAAAATCCTGCTGGTATTTCCCCCATCACGTCAAACAGAAGGAATGGACTTTATGTTCTATCAGCTGCAAAGTGGGGAAACAAAGGAGGGCTGCCATAACTCATCAGGATTTCCTTTTTAAGGACTAGAAAACAGAGAGGTCTGTTAGCATGCACTGCAACTAAGCTTTCTCAGGCAGGAAAAGAATGAGAAAAAAAAGGAGAGAAGGTATTTCTATTATGATTTCTTGGTCTGAATATTGTTGGTTATTTCAAACTGGAATAGACCCATTGAACAAATTATTGAATAGTGAGTCAACACATAGGTAACTCTCATTGAGCCAAAGGATTTAGTTGGGACTAACAATAGGATTCATGCCACTGATGCTAAGGAAAAAAGAAAAAAAAAAGGAAGAGGTAGAGAATTGGAGAAGGTTCTCTAAAATACTGCTGGTAAGAGCCCTAAAAATGTGTGGAGTGGGTCCCCTTTGGGGGCATAAAGTATTAACCTGGCAGTGGTGTTTACATTTCACCTTATATGAACTAAGCCAGGGGTAGGCAACCTTTCCCCTTTAAGGGCCGAGGGACTTCAGATCCCAGAAGCCTCAGCCAGGTTGGCCAATAGTCCCATGTTGGCCAATAGCTCCTGGGATTCTGGGAGTTGAAGTCCCTTGGCCCTTAAAGGGGAAAGGTTGCCTACCCCTGAACTAAGCAATGAACTAGTATTATAAAATGTAATAAATAAAAAGAAGCATAGCAATGAATCTCACTGTAGCAGTAGAGGCTCAGGTGAAGCCAACAAACCACACCAGAGGAACTCTAACTTGCCAAGTGCTTCCCTTCTGTTAGGGCAGAACTTAGGGAAGTTACTTTTTTTAGATGACAAGTTCACCACTGTCTATGGTGGCTGAGGGATCCTGGGAATGGTAGTCTAAAAAGTAACTTTTCCAAGCTCTGTGTTTCCAAACTTTGTGTTGCAGTCAGTATTGGTCCTTTCCACGCACACTCTGATTGAGCATGATGAAATCTTGGTATTTGAGAAAGGAAAAAGAAAAGGATATACTGCAATTTAAGTGATGTTAAGAGAGAGAGAGAGAAAAGGAACTGTATTTGGGGTCTGTAAACATCTCCCTAGAGTTCTGTTGTGGGAGCTGTGAATTTGGATCTGTTGGGGCATTTTAATTCTGCCCTTCTATATTTGAGCTGCATATTTGTAATTAAACACAAATATTAGAAAATACAGATGGATTTTTAAAAATCAAAATCAAAATCCAGGGATCTCCTTCTATAGGAAACCAAACGTGGGTAAGTCTCCTAGCTTGTCACAACCCTGAGAGCTGGAGTGAGTCTTGGAAATGTTATCTTACTTTGGATTACAGCATCCAGACGTCTCCAGCAAGCATAACCACTGACCATGGTGGCTGGGAAGAGGTGGGGAGGGGAGGAATCTGTAAGCTGTATTCAAGCAGTCACTTTTCTAAGCTTTAGGGAAGAATATGCTAGCACACTGGCCTGCCAAAATTTAACAGCTCACATTCTGTTCTAATAGTACAGCATCGTTTCCTAGAATATCAGCTACACGTGCCAGCAGTGTCAAATGACTATCACAAATGTTTTGCTCAGATCTAATGTACAACTGCTTGCACGTACACTGAAAATCCATCCTATAACTCAATGTCCTAAGTTAAAGCTTCAGCCACCTCTGAGACTGATGGTGGCCTCGTCTTTCTGCAAGCCGTTGGGTGAGAACATCACCTCTGCTTCAAAGGCACCTTTTGCCTGCAAGAAGTGAGTGAAATGGGATTAGCTCCCTATCAGGTTTGCCCACACAGCAGCTGATATGCTATCTCCCTAGCTATCACCCTCAGCTTATCACCTGTGCTCCTGTTCAACAGAAACAGAGGGGCTTACATTATACTGCAGTTGTCATTTCACAGCTGCAGCATGGCAGCAGAGAAATGCTCCTCAAAAATGCTGCATCTTTTCTAACTAAAAGCAGAACTTTACACAACCTTCCCCACAACCCCCCTCCACAAATATTTGCCCTTGCCAGTAAAATGGCTGCTCATTATTCAGACTTTTTCTGTAGGGAAATACACAACCCTTATTTTACAGCCATCCTTGTGACAGAGGATAACCTTTAATTAAATCTACAAATGCTCACTTTCCTCCCTCCCTACGGATTAAATGCCAACTCTCATTTTGCTGAAGATCTCAGCTTGATGGGCATGGTAAAGACAAAGCACAAAATGATCCCTCAGTTCCATTTTCACAGAACACAAGCAGCCATTACAACAGCTGCTACTGAGGTTTCTTGGTTCATCAGGTTCCCCCAATCCATGGACATTGTACAGCAGAATATATCTCTGTATTTATCTGTATTGCAAAGAAGGGCATGCAAAGAGAATAACTGAGATTGCAAGGGTATGGTTCTATCTCATTTTTCCCACCCTCTTCCTGTCTCTCCTTCTGCCACCATTTGGTGATGCTGTGGGACTAAAGAACAAAAAAGCTTTCTTCCAGGGGTATAGCTACAGAGAAGGAGCAATGTGAGGGCATTGCACCTCCAAAGAAGAATTCACTTTCCTAAGTGAAGTTGTAGGCTTTCATGACCAGCATCCATAGTTTTTTGTGGGTTTTTTGGGGCTGTGTGGCCATGTTCTAGAAGAGTTTCTTTCTGATGTTTTGCCAGCATCTGTAGCTGGCCAACCACAGATGCTGGTGAAATGTCAGAAAAAAAACTCTTCTAGAACATGGCCACACAGCCCCAAAAACCCCACAAAAAACTAATTCACTTTCCTAATTGAATTTTTTCTTCAATCTCCAAATTTTGAGCATTGCAAACTATTCACACATAGAACTCTGTTGCTATGTTGTCCCCCTCCTTTTCTTTGGATGACTAAACTACATTTCTCAATGCTCAATTGAACTTTTAAGTTGCTACAAAGTTAGAAATATCTGTACTGAAGGAAAATGTTACAGTTGTGGCTGACTTTTTTAAAAAATCTAGGGGTGTGTGTTTATGCTATCATTGCTTCCATAGATTCAAACACAGCTGAAAACAGGGACCCGTGTGATCGTGCATCATCAGAGTTTGCCTAAGATGGCAAAAACTATTAACGAAGAAGAATAGACAAGCTAGGAGATGCTGCAGCAGTTTGCTTTTGCAGGAAACCCACTGGGAAAGGCAAAATTCTCCTCTTCTCTCCCCTTCTCTTAAGTTAATGCAAACTACTTTGCACTTTGACTCAGTTTACAGCAATTAAAGTAAGTTGAGACAAAAAGGAAAAGTGGAAGGAGGCGAGAGAAATGGAGACATTTTTAAAAAAAGCTGAAAAAAGTGGGATAACTACAAACATGTTGTCTTCCAGATGTAACTGAGCAGTCTACACACAGTTTGAACCTTATTGCATTACAAAAGCAAGCCAAGATGGAGCAGCAGAGAAACAGAAAGTCACTTCTCTGACAATCTATCTTGGTTTACTTTTGTAATGAGATAAGGTGCTTTGGTCAGGTCAGGCCTCACCTGGAATACTGTGTCCATTTCTGGGCACCACAATTCAAAAGGGATGTTGACAAGCTGGAGCATGTCCAGAGGGCAACCAAGATGGTGAGGGGTCTGGAAACCATGCCTTATTTCGAGTGACTTAGGGAGCAGGGTATGTTTAGCCTGGAGAAGAGAAGGTTAAGAGGTGATATGATAGCCCTGTTTAAATATCTGAAGGGATGTCATATTGAGGATGGAGCAAGTTTGTTTTCTGCTGCTCCAGAGAATAGGACCTGGAACAATTGATGCAAGCTGCAAGAAAAGAGATTCCATCTGAACATTAGGAGGAACTTCCTGACAGTGAGAGCTGTTCGACAGTGGAACACACTCCCTTGGAGAGTGGTGGAGTCTCCTTCTTTAGAGCTTTTCAAAGAGAGGCTGGATGGCCATCTGTCAGAGGTGCTTTGATCGTGTATTCCTGAATGGAAGGCGGTTGGACTGGATGTCCCTTTAGATCCCTTCCAACTCAATGATGCTGTAAGTCTATGATTTTTTGTGTACTGTCAGCAAAAATCTCCAGGAACTAGGTTCAGAAATGTAGATGGACTGACAGTCAGGAGAAGCCCCTAATTTTTTCTCAGGCTGGGACTGGATCTGAACTAGAGATGAATTCCTGGCTTCCCCTTAGCTACCCACATATCCTTTCACGTCCTTCTAATCATCAGTGGAATGAAAATGGCAGCAAAAGTGAGTGGCAATTGAAAATGGAAAGGCTACATCTTTTCTGGACTACAGCTAAAAGAAATATCTCAGCTGGAATGGCTACCAGTTAGCATGATGAACTCTGGGAGTTGTAGTCTGAGAAAGTAAATTTTCCTGGGTGAGTGAGTCAAGGAGCAGTAAGTAGATTATGCATGCAAATCTGAGGCTTACTCCTTTCTTGCCAGAGATATAGGCTGTGTGGACTATCTTTCTGTAAAGGACATTTTCAGCAAGCTTATCCTGATGATTTTTGAATTGTGGATTTTAAATGAAAATTTTAGATGTCGATTGTTTCAATATGTGCACATTTTATTTGTCCTTTTAAATTGATGTGTGTTTTAGCCTATGTGTTTTAACTCATGTTGTTGTTTGTTAATTGTTGCTGTCCCCTGCCTCGATCCCTGCGGAGAGTTGGGTAAGAAATAAAGGTTGTTGTTATTTCTTTCATTTGACAATCTCCGCTAACCATGAATACAAATAATTTCCAATTCTAGGGAAGTCCTATCCATGAAATGCTCCTTCTAAGTTAAAAAAGGGATAATGTAGATGTCTGAAGATGTTTTTAAGGATGTTGGCTAAAATCTCATTTGGACTCACTAAAGATGGCATTTTTTGACAACTATTGGGCACCTAAACCAGGCTCCTGGATAAGTGAAAAGAAACCAGATGTGGTGCTTTGGACACACTGCTCCTTTCTGCTTGGATGGTTATAAAAATGTAATCATATAATGACACATTCCAAAGTTCAGAATGAACTCTGGCTTTTCAAATACCACATTAATTACATAGAGAAAACACTAAGAAGAGTGTACTATGTATTTATTTAAAGTAAATATGAATTACTAGTGATAAAAATTAGAATTTCTTTCTAATTAAAAGAGTTCATACTTTTTCACTCAGTCCCTTAAAGGGTAGGCATGGACACACAGTTGATCTCATCCAGTCATTTCTAATGTGGTTAACTGGGATTTGGGCAGAGTTTCCTTCCCTCCTCCTTATCCCCTCCATCAACTCAACCCCTCTCCCACTCCATGCTCTTCCCCCAGTTCCCACTCTTGCATGTTTATTTAGTTTTTAATTTTTCATTAAAGTCATAGCACTAAAGTGTTATACCAGTGTAAAAAATGGGGGGGGGGGGGGGGGGGAGGAAATGTTCAGTCTGGTAACTGGAAACATGAGGAGGGCAGGAAGGTCAGAAAAAAAACCTCTTGGCAAAAGGCAGACCCCATTCAACATGTCATCAATGGGACCTCCCAGAAGGAACTACAGTGGGAATTCAGTCATGGGAATTTTGCTTCTGTCTATGCTGTAAATTTCTGGGAGAGAGAAAGAAAATTCCCTATCCTGTGGTAGTATACCCTACACCCCTCCCACTCCCATATGCAGTTTCATAACCAATACCTAAAGTTGGTCATGATTCAGAGTGCTGATGACTTGTGAAACCTAGAAGTCATACATGTGTAGGAGTCATGCTGATCAGAATACATGTGGAGACCCAGGTAAAACTAAGATATCACCTTGTTCCCTCCCATGCTCTTTGCATTTCCACTTGCGATGGGAGCAAAGGAAGCAACTGTAAAGCAACCAGTGACCATGTCCTCTTCCCCACTTTATAATAATGTTCCTACACACCCTTCCTACTTGAACATTAAGAGATTGTCTCAAATCTAATCCGTGTATTGTCACCCATATTAGTCAGTGTTGGTACATGTATGCAGCCATATCAACAGGGATGTGTGCATGCATTACTCATTGACTAATATGGGCTTGAGCTCCCATGTTTTTCCCCATTTGTGGTGTGTGTGTGTGTATGGGGGCAGGCAGAACCAAACCCTCATGGATGGCAAGAGGCCAGTGTAAACACCTCAAGCTGCTTTTGTCATTATAGAGGCCAGGTAATAAAGCATGATTCACAAATCACATGAGAAGAAAAGCAACTAAGGGTGTTTTGAATAAAGAATGCTTCTGGTGAGAAGGGTTAAGCATTGCTTCATTCTCCACTGCTGCTACTCCTCTGCTGAAAATCATTGGTTTCTAAAGCTACTTTTTGATTAAGAACAACAGCTCTGTTAGGTTTTCATTACATGTGTTTTAACTTGAAACAAAAATCCATCAGTGATACCTTTATTGGTCAACCAAAATGCACAATATACTTGTTGCAAGGTTTCAAAGCTCCATGGGCTTCAGCTAATTCTGTATGGAGGGTTCATATTTCTACATGCACATGAAGCTCTTTCCTTTATAAACAAAGAAGCTTGTAATGCACTGAATATGGTCTTTCTTTTTTCACGATTATTTCTCATAAGAAATGCAATCTCAATGGAGAACAATAAAATCCACATCAGTGATGACTCTCAGATGATATATGTGCCACTTTGACTGGATGAAGCACTGTACTACTGACTCTAAGGATGGACAGATCTGTCAAGACTGTGGGCCTTTGCAGACTGCCAGAAATAGTGGACTTTAAATTGAGGCACTGCCCTGGCTCAGTGCTAGGGAATCATGGGAACTGTAATTTATTGTGGCACCAGAGCTCTCTGACAGAGAAGGCTTAATGTCTCAGAAAAAAAATACAATTCCCATGACTCCCTAGCACTGAGCCAGGGCAGTGCCTCAATTTAATGTACACTATTTCTGGCAGTCTGCAAAGGCCTTGTGTTTGAAGACTTCCTCTTTTTTTCCTTCCTTTTTTCCCTACCTATTGTTTTTAACTCTGTTTATTGTTAAAATTTTAACTTTGAGATGAATTTAATGTATTTTTAATGGGGGATAAATTGTGTTGTTTTTATTGTTGTAAGGGTTTTTATGTACCAGATTTTATTATGTTAGCTGCCTTGATTGGCCAAGGCTAAAGGCGGGATATAAATAAATTATTATTATTATTATTATTATTATTCTAAATCTATTTCTATGCTGGTTCTATGATGTGTTTTTTAAAATGTGCTATTTATAAAATATGCAATTTTTTTGTATATATGTTTAAAATAGTTTTTCAGGCTAAGAGGCCATGTTCTAGAAGAGTTTATTCCTGATGTTTTGCCAGCAACAGTGGCTGGCATCTTCAGAGAATGCTGACATGTAAGAGAGTGAGATATATATACTGCTTGTTGAGAGGAAGTGATTTACATGTTAATTTGTGTGTTGATCTGTTGTTGAATGGCAAGGCCTCAGAGTGTCTATTTAATTAATGATCCATTGTCTGCTGGGAAACCCCCTCATCATGGGTGGTTTACATTTGCATTTGCTGGGTCTTGATTTTGGTGTTTTTCAGGACTGGTAGCCAAACTCAGGAGCTTATCGGGGCTAATTCACTTTAAGAGCTCTGACTGTCTCCTGTTGCATTTTGGGGTTTGTAGTTCTGTGAGGCTTAAAGCCTCTCTGGCTGAATATTCTAAATGTCTCTTCCTAAACTACAAGTTCCA
The DNA here is from genome assembly GCA_020142125.1 of Phrynosoma platyrhinos. Classification (NCBI taxonomy): domain Eukaryota; kingdom Metazoa; phylum Chordata; class Lepidosauria; order Squamata; family Phrynosomatidae; genus Phrynosoma; species Phrynosoma platyrhinos. The sequence goes on along the minus strand of JAIPUX010001232.1, from coordinate 156,847,575 downwards.
GAATGCAACAGGAAGCAGCCAGAGCCACGGAAAAGAAGATTGGAGAAGAAGTTTTGAACCATCTGAACAACATTCACCCAAGCATCAAATTCACAATGGAAAAAGAAAAGGAAAAAATATGGTCATTCTTGGATGTCCTGGTCATCTCCAAACCAAACAAACATTTGGGCCACACAGTATACAGAAAACCTACACACAGAGACAGATACTTACACAAGAATTCCAACCGTCACCAAGGACAAAAAAGAAGTGCAATAAAAACACTGATAGACCAGGCAAAAAGGATCTGTGATGAAGCAGTATATAAATGAAGCTGCTTTAACTCCACTTCCTAGAAGATGAATTGAAGCACCTAGACCGGGCTCTACAGGTGAATGCTTACTCCATCTCAGACATCGGAAGAGCTGCCAGAACCAGTAAAACCCATAGGAGTGAAGACAAACAACCACCCAAAGAGAAGGCATTTTTATCATACATCAAAGGAGTCACAGACAAAATAGGGAAATTTGGGAGGAAACACAATCTCGAAATGATCTACAAACCAGCCAAGAAAATCCAACAAATTCTGTGCCCACCCACTCTGGTTGGCATTGACTCTCCAAAATTTTAGGCAAATATGCAATTAAGCCTCTGTGTATATGACCTCTGCTTATAAAATCATAGAATCAAAGAATTGGAATGACCATCGGTCCAACACATCTAAAGCCCTCCCAAAAGATAGCTATCCAACCTCTGTTCAAAAGCTTCCAAATAAAGGCAAGTTCACGATCCTCTGAGGCATTCTGTCAAACAGCTCATACAGTTAAGAAATTCTATGTTTAGGGAGAATCTTTTCTTGTAATTTGAATCCATTGATTTGTGTTTCATTCCCTGGAGAAGCAGAAAACAAGCTCACTCAATCTCCTACATGACATCCCTTTATGAATAAAGTTATCACATCATTTCTCTGTCTTTCTAATCCATTTAACCTGAGATGTCAAGGCAGGGTTGATCCTACCATTTGATAGCGTGGGGAAGTTGCCTCAGGCAGTAGAAATTATGAGTAGCCATGTCAACTTCCTGATTATTGCCTCTGAACTTTCCAGCTGTTAGATGAGGGCCAGCATGATGTAATGGTTTGAGCATTGGGCTAGGACATTGGGAGACTAGGATTTGAATCCCAGCTCAAATCTTTGGGCAAGTCACACTCTCTTAGCCTCAGAGGATGGCAATGGCAAACCCTTTCTGAAGAAACTTGTTGAAAGAGCCTAATGATGCCAGTTGGATCTGTAGTTTAATACTGTTTTAATGGTGGGAGGGGTGGGGGATGTTTATTTTTAGATTTGTATGGATTTTAATTCTTGTAAGCTGCTCCAATTGCTTGATAGAGGGGCGGGGTAAAATAAATTTTATGATTATTATATTATTAAGGGTTGCCATAAGCTGGAAATGACTTGAAGGCACACGACGACAAAAGCCATAAATATTGTCATATATTCCCTAAAATAGTCTGATATGGTGGATAGCACTTCCCCATGACAGACATTGAAAAATAATCCAGCAGAGTCTAAGTAGTTTTTATAAACAGAAAGAAAAGAGGATGTGATGTGGTTCTTTGTCTCAGTCAGTGAAATCTCTTGGGCCAGCTCTGTGCCATGGGTTTCTCAATGATAGGGATCATCTTAGTATTATGCACCATGGTGCTACACATGGAACATAAAATGTGCCACTCCACCTTCATGGTTTTTGCAATCTGCAATCCTCTCTCTCTCTCTCCTTTGCAGACATACTGTCTGTAACGAAAGACAGAATGTTTGTCTGGTATGTTTAATTCATTTAAAGAAATGTTGGAACACCAATAGTATGATGTCTGCATTGCCAAATATAGGAGAGTACATGCCTGTACCTTCAAGCACATCAAAAAAATCTTCAGTTGCTGAGCTTTCCTGCCTTCGAAGGTTGAGCATTTTTAAAAAGAAGGTCTTTTGCCTTGAAGATCACACCCCAATAAAAGCAGGGGAGATGTAACATCTCAGAAAGCCCTTGATGAAATGTTCAGTAAAACCCCCAAGATCAATAAAATCTTTGAAGTAGTTCTCTGAAGTACAACTGGTCTCATTTTCTCATCTTGCTAGGAAAAATTGATTTCTAAGCAATGTTTCATGGAAAGGAAATGGGGAGAAATTGCCGTATTAGCAATGGATAGCATCAGATGTTCAGTTCAAGTGCTCTCCGACTTCTGAATCCATCAGTGAATGCTTTTAAAATATAATTCTTTCTTTTTTCAAAAATGAAAAGCACACCAGTGAAAAGTCCCCCCCCTTTAATGAGCATCCCTCTTTTTTCTTTAATGTGAAGGAGTGTGTGAATCTCAATAAACATTGTATGATGTAATTGAGGAGACCTGTGAAAATTTAACTGGGTTTCTTTTTAGCTGAAGATAGCTAGGAAACACACATGGCCTAGATTATTCCACAACAGAAGAAGAAATACGTTCAGGTGTTATCCCTGAACAGAGGATTGGCCATGAAGCATGTAGCAGGCATGGCTTTGAGTACAGTGACTTCATCCCTGATCTCCCCACCATTCTTGTCCTAAACTTCCTTGGCTGAATTAGAAAGATATGAAAATGGATCCTACATATATTGGCTGAAGGCACTTAGAAAATGAACCCTGTTTTTCCAGTGTTTCTGATTATGGAAAATCTTCTATGTCCTTTCATCCAAATGCAAACAGATTCAGACTTTTCACTCTCAAAAATGACTGTGGAGAGCCACATGGGGATGGTGGGTCCAGGGTATATGACCCTGCCCTCCCAATTTCTGTGATTTCTGTGATTCGCAAAGTTCTGTCCACTAGCTGTTTTGGATTTTAGCTCCCAAAAACTGACCCTTCATTATGGTGGTTGGAGCTTCTGGGTGCTGAAGCTCAAACATCTGGAGGGTCAAACGTTAAGAAGCACTGTCCTACACAAGCTGGAATTCCTTGTTGAGGCATACATAATATCAGAACAAAGCTACTGCTGATGGAAGTCACATGTTTAGACTGATATCTAGGTATCAGATATCACCACCTCCTCCTCGATGAGGCGCAGAGGCCCAGCAGCCCCTTTAAAAGGCTGCTTTTCCACCATATCCACCGGATAATGAAATGGCCGCGGCAACGGCGACGCGAACGGGAGACTGAGGCGGAGGCGCTAGGGCCGCCAGGGATCAACACCTTCC
>JAIPUX010001232.1:156778142-156798070 GCA_020142125.1 Phrynosoma platyrhinos | reverse complement strand
CACAGCATGGAGCCATGGCAGTTAAAGTGGCATCAAATTGTGTTATTTATGCAGTGCAGATGTTGCCTCAGAAAGAGCTAAGGAGCAATCAAAGACTGGGCAAATAATTTGTGGGTCAGACCACTAATTGCTGGTCATAGAAACCACAAGAAAAGGAGTTGTAGACTATGCTCAGGCAGGATGTCACAATCTTTCTCTTCTTTCTCCTTCCTTTCCTCTGTTCTTGTTGCAGTCCATCAAGCTCCATGCTTCAGTAACAATGAGGGAGGAAAACAATGCAGCAAACAAAAAGACACTCCTCCATATTGTTTCTGAGAAATGCCACATAAATATTCTAAACAGAGTTGGAGGAAAGGTAATTTACATTTAGAGTTAAGGGGTGTTTGTTTTTTTTAAAAAAAGAAATGTAATTAACCTAATTAATACCAATTGTTCCAATCACTGGTCCTCCATGGTTGCGTGCCTCTAGTCACTGACAGGTAAAGTATAATTTCCCCCAGAAGATATGGCTTCTGAGAAACAATGATCCACCTGTAACAATGGCACCACATGATACATGATAATTACTTATTCCCAACAAAGATGTCTTTTAAAATAATAGTCATCCATTCAGCCTAGTGAGCAAATTGGATGCTAATTAGAACCATATGAATATCTGGACCTTTGGAGCTCAATGCTGTAAAGTAAATTAGCATTTTATTTACTGGTCATTAACATGAGGTGAGTGGCAGCTGATATTGCACTGCTTTTCATAAGGCCCCAGTGTCCATAAATTACTTTTAAACGAATCAGCTGCTGTGACACAAAAGGTAACCATTCTGGACATATCAATAAGACAGGATGAGGAGGACATTTCGTGCCTGATATTTCCCATCATCATCTGTGACGGATGGGGCATAGCAGCCACCAAACCTTCATGAGATAACTGTGAAGGCAAGTATATTGCACTATTTCTTTAAAGAAGCTCATGCTTTAACATACTGTATGAGCAATAGCAAAATACACATGAATTTAAACAGTATGCAAAGGGATCATGTAGCCTTTGAGGCTAATTGTGTGAGAGAAGTTGAAGCATAAGCTTTTGTAGATAGTCTCTGAGGAAGTAGACCAAGTCCATGAAAGCCTACAAAAGTCTACAAAAGCTTTTATAGATTAAAGTCTACTAAAGCTTATGATACAACTTCTTTCACACAATTAGCCTCAAAGGCTACATGATACCTTTGCATACTGATATTCCATGTTAACATGGTTATATCTATGAATTTAAATACTTAAGCAAGGTCAGGCCTGCTATTAGTCAAAATGAGGCAATTAAGTGGCAGATGCTGGAAGTGTCATGGCCAGCCAGGCTGAGGACATGGAGGACTCAGAGGATGAGGAGGCTGAGCCAGGTTCTAGCTTTACTCTACTAGCTCAAGAGGAGTTGGCTGAGCCTGGACCTAGCTCTGTTGTACCCACTGAAGCACAGCCCCTGCCTCAGCAGCCTAGCCTCCCCACAGCAGAAAGCCTTCTCCCAGCAGAGGTTCCAGGCCTGGGAGATATAGAGGAGCAGGACGAGGGGGTACCTACCTTTAGACAGAGAAGGACAGAAAGGGCATGCCTCCGGCGTTCTCTGAGATTATATGGACTGAATTCATTTACTTGCTTTCTGGACTCTTGAACCTTTGGCTTTCTCCTGGTTTTGCTTCTTGGAACATTTGGACTGGTATTGTACTTTTGGAACTGCTTTTCAGACTCGCATTGCTCTTATCAGCTACTCCGTTGCGTGCTTTCTCGGACAGGAAGCTTGAGAGGTAGCCTCAACCTAAGTGTCCTACTTTCTTGGCCTATAGCCTTTCTTGGAAAGCAAAACTATCATTGCTATGCACCCTATCCACCCTACATTGCTGCTCTCTGCCCTCAGGTGTACTCTGTTGACTCTAGTTGGCATCCTGGTGGTGGCATATTCAGGTATAAATCAATTTTACCCTGCATATGCCTCATTTTAGTGGATGCTGGGGTTGATATTGCCTTCCTCCACACCAAGCAACTTCTCCAGATCTTGTTTAAGTCGCATTCTGTGCCTGGTGGAGAGTGGGAAGAGGGATTCAGAGAAGCATCTGTCTACATTCCCATAGCCAGAAGTAAAATGCCTCAGGAGACCTGTGCTGAGGATGTGCTCATTTCATATCTGGCTACAGGTACTCAACTATCTTCAATCCCTCTGCTCTCACCAGACACAGAATATGGGATGTGGGGCTACAGTAACTCCATGGTAGGTCCAGAGTTGGGTGAATGGTCAGCTGTAGCCTAGTTCCACAAGCAGAACTACCATGCTATGCTGGACCATATAGGTTTGTAGCCATTGTTAGAGTAAAAGAAAGCTTGAGCTGCTAGTCTAGTCAGCTTCTACGAAACGAGATAAGTGCCATATTGTCCTTTGTTTCTGTCCTGAAGCCAGACCTGTGCCTAAACAATGCCCTAGTGGGATGTTCTGAATTGGTTGAGGACCATACTAGTTAACTTTCATGATCCATGGATCTTCTGTGTGTGCTGCACAAAGATGCTAAGGTAATGGACTTGTCATTTCCTCCTTGGTCCAAATCTCCCTAAATGTTAAACCAACTATTTTCACTTGATAAGGAGCCAAGTGTAATGGCCACATAACATTTAAAACCTATTTTTCTTGGATGGCAGCACCATGAACATTTCAATCCCACTGCTGCCCCACTTTGTGATGGTGACACAGTCAGCTTACTTATTTCCATTCTCTGGCACCTATGGTGGGAATGGACTCACTACTTTAACTGTCTCAAGGGACTTAACCCCAAACTATCTTTTTTAATGTTTGTAGCATGTTTCTTTATTAGAATTCCAGACAAGCCTTTATTCAAACAATGTTAGAAGTTTATTTGAAAGTTAACTTGAACAAGGTATCACTAGTATGAGATGGTTAATACAGTTGATACGTCATGGTCTTGCTTTAATTGTTACACGTTCTTACAGTTATACCTTCTCAGACTTATATTTGATAGTTACCACAAAGCCAACTCTTTAGGATAATACGTTTCATACACTTGCTTATTGTTTGTGCTTCACTTTTTACTTTAAACACTTTTCTTCTGAGAACACTCCTTAATTATTCCAGGACCCTCTCAGGCATCCTTTGGACACTTTATGTAACCTATTGCTAAACCAGCTACCAAGGCTCTTTATATCCCTCAGGATACTTTTTAACAATAACTTCCCCTTGGAGTTATGCTCTTTACTGAGTCCCTCACTAACAGACCCTAACTCTGTTATTAACTGACTCCAACCGTCCTATTTATCCCCACCTAACTTCAATCTGTTTGGCTAGTGCCTTCACCATCTGTATTGGATGTTGCCAGAGCTTCTCTTGTCTTGCCCAACTCTGCCTCTTCTCCACACCAAGTTGTGTATTTATTTGAGAAGTAGAGATGGGGAAATTTGTCAGTTTCACTTTCCCCCTACTCCATTTTTTTTTAAACAAATCAAATTCTTTCTGTCCTAAATATGAATTGCTTTGTGAAAATTTGTACATTCTCACCAATTCCACTATCCAAACAAACTGAAATGAATTGCTTGCCCATTCCTAGGAAGACGATCAACAATCTCATATTTGAGTTCTTTAACAACTTTTCTTCATTGGCACAGTCTTAATGAGTTTTTATTCTGTCCCTATTTTTTTCCGCTGAATTTTAGTATTGTTAGTTGTTGTTTTATTATATTGTTGCATTTTAATTCTTTCTAAGTTTAATTCAGTTTTAAGGGGGGGGGAGGGTTGTGGATTGAGGGAATGTTTTTTAACTTCGCTGTTTTTAAAATGCTGTAACCCGCCCTGATTGATGTGCAGAGGGGTGGGCTATAAATAAAAATTTATTATTATTATTATTATTATTATTATTATTATTATTAATTGGTAATTAGTTGCAGCATCTAGAGGGCTTTTATTGTTCTTAATGAAGGCACCCATTTAACTAACTACTTATTGTTTTATAAAGAGAGGCATCCTTATTATTTTCAAATGAAATTATGTATGTGTTTAAATTTAACTGGTAGTTTGTAATGCAGTAGGGGTTGACCTTGATTTAGTTCTGTTTCTCCTAAGAGCTGGATTTTTCTCCAAGTTCAGAAGCTTCTCAACACTGACAGAGACCAGAGAGGTGCACAGCTTCTTCACAGATTCAGTAGTGTTGAACACCTGCTTCACAAGGTGATGACATAGCTAGCATTCACTGGGGTTTCTTGGCTTCAGCTCCATTTACTTTAGCAAAAACTAAACCATTCGTTCTTTTGAAAAAGAAAAACTGTGTCAGTTGTGAGTAGGAACTTAATCTTAGCAGGTCCACATTCACAGGAGTTTTAGAAGTGTCCTTGCACACTTATTTGGGGTGTAGGGCTTACTTGCACACCTAAACCCTTTCTTTGCCCAGCTTTTGTTGTTCTTAACTGCCCTCGAGTTGACTTCACCTCATGGTGACCCTGTGGATGGGACTTCTCCAAGACCCCTATCCTCTACTGCTCTGCTTAGGTCCCACAGGCCCAGATTGTCATCTTTCATGAATCAAGATTTGAAAAGCCAAGAGAACACAGCAGTGAAGTCAACTGACAGTTTATTAGGATTGTAAAGCAAAGTTCCATTTCAGTCCAGTTAAGAGTCAAATATAAGTTGTGCCCCAAAACATTCCATCTTTAAAGATTCTTTCCAGATCCCCTTTTGTCCAGCCCCCAGTCTAACATATCAAATATGTCTTTAAATTGGATCAATTTATTTGTCTTTTTGGCTGTCTATGGTATCTTTAGCACTCTTCTCCAGCACCAAATCTCAAATGAGTTGATTATCCTCCTATCGTCTTTTTTCACTGTCCAGCTCTCACATTTGTACATGATGATGGGGAATACAATGGCTTGGACAATCCTCACTTTAGTGTTCAGTGTTATATCTTTGCACTTTAGTATCTTGTCTAGTTCTTTCATAGCTGGCCTTCCCAATCCTATTCTTCTGATTTCTTGACTGCAGTCTCCATTCTGAATAACACTTGATCCAAGGTATTGGAACTCTTTGACTTTTTCATTTTTTCTTCATCTAGATTACTTGTAGATGTTCTATGATCAGTATTTTTGTTTTCTTATGTTCAGTATTAAGCCTACCCTAGCACTTTATTCTTTGACTTTCTTTACTAATTGTTCCAGGTCTTTGTTGTTTTCTGCTAATAGTATGGTGTTTGCATATCTTATGTCATTAATGTTTCTTCCTCCAATCTTTACTCCACCTTCATTTGAATCTAAACCTACTTTGCATATGATGTTTACTGCATACAAGTTGAGCAAATAGGATGATAGAATGCATCCTTGCCTGACTCCTTTGCCAATTGTGAACCTTCTGTTTCTCTGTACTCTGTTCTGATGACAACCATTTGTCCTGAGTTCTGTATCAGTGTAAGCAACTGTACTCATATGCATTTTCAGTCTAATGCTGAACAATGTCATGTAGATCTGCCATATTCTAATTTCCCAAATCTAGGTAGCATTTGGAATAATGTGCAAGTGAAATATATTGCACAAATTTTAATACTATGCAAATTAATCACATTAATTGTTCACTGTTTTTCTTTGGCCCAGGTGTCTCCCTATATGAGTCCATCAGAGCTCTAAGATCTTCGGAAGATACCCTTTTCTCTTTCCCACTAACTTTTCAGGCTTGTTTGGTGGGTACAAGAGAGGGGGCCCTCTTGGTGGCTGCTCCTAGAGTTTGGACTTCCCTCAGGAAGCTAGAATGGCCCCTCAATCTCCTTTTGCTGCCAAGTACAAACATTTTTATTGCTTCAGGTTTTTAGAAGCTGACTGTGATGGGCTTCTAATGGTGTTCTGTGCTGTTTTGTTGATTTTTTTTAAAAAATATGGCTTTTAAAATTATTTAAATTGGGAAAAGTGGAGAATAAAATAAGAGAAAATAGCAGTACTCATGGGGAGGAGGTGTGTGCCCCCCCCTGAGAAACAGGTGATACCATTAGTTTTAACTTGAGCCACTGCTATCAGTGACAGATGATATGAAATATAACTTGTTTGTTCTTAAGGAATCCAAGCCACCTTTGCTGTTTTTCTAGCAACATATTGACATGGCTATCTCACTGAAAAGTTTTAAAGGTCACCTGTTTTTTGCCCCTTAACACTACATTCCCATATTTTATTTCAAATGCTCAAAATAAATCTCTCTGTACATCTAATCCTGCCATATCTCCTGTTCTTTTTCCCTGCTATGGTATACTTTGCAGTAGGAAATGGGATGGAATTCTGACAAATACAAATGCATAATTCTCCAGTGCATATTTACTTTAGTCTAATACCCATTTAACTTAGAGGGGTTGCAGATGAGCGGCACAGAGCCGCCCCGGGAAGCGGCAGATCAGGGCCACGGCTACCCCACGCCACAGCCCCGATCCTCACTTTTGCTGCTCCTTTTAGGGGTGGCAAAAGGGCACCCTAAGAGCCAGCGCATGGCTCTTTAGTGCCCCTTCTGGTGCAGCGCATCAAAATGCTGCACCAGAAGGGTGTCCTGATGCTGCATGTCATGCGTAACGGCACGCAGCATCAGGACACTGCTGGCATGGGGTTGGAGTGGTCAGCGTGCGGCTGCCCCACCCCATCTCTGCCTCCAGGTCGGCCATTTGGGCAGGTCTGCAGAGGCCCTTAGTAAGTCATATATCTGAGTAAAAGGTTTGAAATTCTACATCATATCCTCCAAACAAGGAGACATGAAATTAATCCTTCTATTTGAACGTCCTCCATTTTCAGCACAGCTAAGAAGCATGGATTTACATTTATATTAGTGTTTTTAGCTTTCTCTACCTTTTTTTCTTGTATGTCCTACATTCTTTGTAGTGACTTGTCCTCCTTTGCATTGAAGACATTTGGTCACCCTGTCTGAATATCAGAGTATGACTCTAGAGACCAGGGTTCAAATCCTGGCTCAGCCATGGAATCCCCCTGGGTGACCTCGGGCAAGTCACACTCTCTCAGACTCGGGAGATGGCAATGGCAAACTTCCCTCTGAAGAAACCTGATGAAATTAATCCTTCTATTTGAAACCAGAAATCTAAGATCAACAAGCCCCTTACTTTGATAAGCTCCTATCTATCTGTGTGTCTTGACAACTCTGTAAAAATTTACTTCTGCTTTCTGCAAATAGAATTTGGTATCTCAATGATGCTGAGATACTTCACTCATTAGCTAAACATTAAAAGACAGTAATGACATTCTCATTTCTAGCAAAAGCCAGAAGCTATATTTTTACATTTACAATATTTTTCAATCCATGGTTGAATTCATGGATGTAAAATCCATAGATATGCAGGGCTGACTGTACATAGGCTGCAGCCACCAGTAAAATGATCCTTGCAAACTGTAGCAAGCTACTGTTCTTCTAGCTGAACTGGAGATTTGCACATAGATCTTTCTTCTTTCCTGGAACTGAATTCTTCAACAATGGAGAATTTGCACCCTCATCTGCTTGAAGATGACCCATAAAATTTGGAGACTCAGGGCCAGATCTTGAGGTTTGGCAACCCTAGTCTCAGTACTGGAAGAAAGGTATGATAGTACTAGGAGAAGGGTGGTATAGATCTGCATAGTGCTGAATGACTATTCTCACATACTAAAATATTAAAACTCAAAGCCTTGGGCCTGGATGGACAAATGGGTCAATTTTGGTTTCTCCTGTGTCTGATTTTTTTCCATCTCACATATGAAGAAACTTTCAAATTTTGGCAAATTCTTATTGAACAGAGTCTAAAATGAAATTGTATCAACCACCTTGCCCTGCTCATCTCATATAAGAGGGATGGACCTCTCTGAGTTTATCTCAGGGCATTCCAAAATCCTGGCTAGAATATTCTGCCAAAATCTATTACAAAACTATTTAATTTTTGAAATTCTTCCAAACCAGGAGAAGGAGAGCTCTGACGTGTGAATGAGTCTGGCAACTGTTACTAACAAAATTTTAATAAGGCATTTTTGAAAGGCAAAGCAGAATGCCAAGAAACAGATTTACCAATTTCTCTGGTAAATTAATAGCAACTGTTGGAGCATGTGCTATTATATTATAGAGAGAGAATTATGTGAAAACCTGTAGTTACAAAAAATATGAAACGTTACCTTCACTGTAGTTTTATAGCTGATTAGGAAGATATGTAGACAATTTAAGAAATGTAAGCAGCAGTTGGGGCAGGATAAAGACAGGGAAAGGAATTGATATTCACACATAACAGGCAAGATATGACAGCAAGAGAAGAAAATGAATGTGTATTGTCTTTGTGAAATGTTGCTGTTTAAGAGAAATTGAAAAGCAAGTACTGAAGTTGTGGATTTATTTATTTATTTATTTTTGCAAAATCCAATCCAAGAAAGTTATACTGAGAATTGTTGATGGTTTTTAAGCACTGTACTAAAACACGCACAAACACTCAACTCCCCCACAAAAAAATAAATCTATGTTCAATGTTTTGACTAAACTCCTCCATAAAATCAAATAAGTGACTATATAAGACCAGATAAATTTTCCTGCTTTTTGACAACTCCTGTTTCAGTACTCACACTTCTAATTGAGGAGCTTTGTATTCCATTACTGATCCAAGAAGTTCAAAGATGCAGAGTCATTCAGAATGAAAGAACAACTCGACCTATCTTGTGTTACTTCTCCAAAGAAGTGGCTCTCTGAAGTTATAGCACAAACCAAAGAAAGAGAGAGAATGTGAAAGAGAACTTGAGAGAGAAAAAAACATAGTTCAATAGAAGATGGTTGTCATGTGTGTCCCCAAAGGAAAGATATTCAAAGATTGTAATATGATTTGCTAAAATCAAGTTTTTTGTGTGTGTGCGATCTGAATATGTGAAGCAAACGAGTCACTTCCTGTAGAAGTGACTCCTTCGTGAGACTCAACCTGTATTATTGCATTTTATTGTTTACATTATTGTACTATGATTTACATGTGCATCTATATGTTAGCATATACCAAGTATGTGCAAATCTTTGTGCTCTGTTGATTTCTTTTTGGGTGACACATTTATTCTTTTAGGGCATTGCATAAGGGGTCACCCTATGAACAAATCATGGTCAAAATAACCTATGACCACTAACTTTTGAATGTGGTTACCTCTGAAAACTGTTAATATGCCCAGATTAAGATGCTAAAATCAGGCGAGGAACCAATATGATTTATATGCAATGCAATCTTTACAGCTTCAGGAGATCTTGGTTGGCTGCAAGTCAGCCATAATGTCTCCGCAAGTCTCTTCATGATACTTCCAAGTGAACCTTCTCTGACCTACAATTCAACATTGAGCACTTGTGGGAAAAATAAATAACACTTCCTGTCATGATAATGTGGCCACCAAATGATCTGGAAAAACTTAGGTCAGATGAATTCCACCAACATGAATGGAAACAATGCACAGGGGAACACTGTCTGATCTCTTAGCATTCCTTCTTGTGTTGCCAACTAAATGGCACAGGTCAACATTAAAATAGATTATACTGAACATTGCTGTTTTATGGACTGATTCTTCCCCATCAAAATATGTAATCTGAATTTGTGAACATTTTGTGACATCATACTTACAGTGAGCCATTGTTACAGGAGGAGACCCTTGCAGATGATGGGGAAGTCAGGTGAGCAGCTTTTCAGCCAATGATGTATGCAATCTCAGGTATTGAAAAAACTTCCTTTGTTCTGACCAGCAAACTGTATTATGCAGAGAATAAGACCATCCCCACTCCCACTGACATTGTCTGGGAATCTTGCCATAATATTATTTCAGTGGAAAGTAGCAAGGTCAAGCTCATTGTATTTTCAACTTTCTGTGATGTTTCTCATGGAGTTCAAGCTTGTAACATCCCAAATACACAGCAGGGATATCAGGGGGGTAGCAGGAAGTCTATTCAGCAGGCAATGTTTGTTCTGTTGCATCATTGCCAATGTGTCAAGTGCTCAGACTGCTAAAGCACAAATGAAGGAAGCTGTCTTTTAAAACATGGGACAAAGATCAGCACTGAAGAATGAGACCAGAAATTACTCAGATTCAATAGGAAGCTTGACATCACATAGAATTTATGACTTACCAGAAAAGCAAAGACATGCCATGCACCAAGAGAGAGAGAGAGAGAATGCTTGCTCATATGGGCTACCGTTCTTTGAAATGTCATTTAAATGTTTATTAAAATGGAGATGGTAAAAGTAAAGTTGAGACAACATCACAGTGGCCCATACTGTGTTCAGTCAGTGTGTTCATTCATCCAAAATAATTTTATGCTGCTTTATGCTGCACTTAAAACACAATTACAGCAAATAAAAAGAATTCACAGCTCCAAGCAGCAGAGAAAGCAAATTAAAAGAATGTCAGCCACCAATCTATAGCATAGAGACCATATATAGAGAATCTATAACAGCCATGTTGTTGTTGTTTTGAGCCTTCAAGCCATTTCTGACTCATGCTGATCCTATCACAGTGTTTTTTGGGGCTGAGTGTGTGTGACTTGCCCAAGGTCACCAGTGGGTTTCCATGGCCAAGCGGGAAATTGAACCCTGGTTTCTAGAATCATAGTCCAAAGTTAAAACCATTACATCATGCTGACTCTCATAACAACTATAATTCCACTTTTCCACTTTTAAAAGTATACCAGGGGTTCACCATCAATGAATGGGAAGCTCCAATAAGGAAGACAGTCTTCACATCTTGCCTAGGCATTAGTTAGTTAGGGCCTTTGCAGACTGCCAGAAATAGTGCACATTAAATTGAGGCACTGCCCTGGCTCAGTGCTAGGGAATCATGGGAACTGTAATTTATTGTGGCACCAGAGCTCTCTGACAGAGAAGGCTCAATGCCTCAGAAAAAAATACAATTCCCATGATTCCCTAGCACTGAGCCAGGGCAGTGCCTCAATTTAATGTGCACTATTTCTGATAGTCTGCAAAGGCCCATAGTTAGTTTTTATGGAGAAGGTGGGTTTTACTTATGTTTTTAACTTTTGTGTATTTTTATGTGATTTTATATTTTGTGTAGATGTTTCTAATTGTTTTGAATTTTACTAAGATTTTAATTGTTTTGTCTGTGAGCCACCTTGGGTCCCTCTTGGGAGAAAGAAAGCATACAAATGAAATAAATAAATACTTGCTTCAACACCAAGCAGATTTCCTTTCGTGAACTTCCATCAGAGATGGGTAATCATGCAGGGTTTTAGAGACAATTTGCTCCTAAACCTTTGTTGCATGGCACACATACATACAGACATCACCCAAACATCCTCCTTTGGCTATATCCCAGCCAAAATGGCAACCAGAAAAGACACCACATCACTTCCAGCTGCCATTTTGACTGGGATATGGCCCAAGGAGGTATTGGCAATTAGGCATTTCTGAGAATTTCTGGGGTATGATTGGTTGCTGATGTGCATTTTTGTGCACTTCACATGATTTTGGCTCACTATTTGGGTGAAAAGTTTAAAAGATGAAAAAAATGAGGGTTCATTGGCTTTGGGGAAGGGGGGGCTTTGGAAACCTCAAAAGTGGACTTAGGGAAGCACTTTCCTCACCCTTGAATTACACAATTCAGGAGTGGCTATTGGGAAAGTCTGCTTATTGTTTTGGGAATAGAGATGTATGAAAATTTCATTTGTTTGCTTTAGATTAAAATCTACCAATTTTTTTCCCAATATTTTAATGTGGGAGAAAATTAAATTGGTATTGACCATCCCTGGTTGTAAGTACTTGGGGCCATTTTTTTTTCAGAAAATTGCAAATCAAGTCCAAATTATGGCATGATGCCATCTGCTTTTTAAAAAGCATTTATATGCCAACATTCATTGTATAAAGTGTTTATATAAGATAAAGAAAGCTAAAAATCAGTGGCATGCAATAGTTCTATCCAAGTTAGGATGTTAGGGTTGTGGGTTTTGTGGAAATCAACACAAGATGTGTGAGGGAAGCCTATATAAGACCACCTTGCATCCTGGTGGCGCAGTGGTTAAATGCCTGTACTGCAGCCATTCACTCATAGACCACAAAGTTGCGAGTTCAATACTAGCCAGGGCTCAGGCTTGACTCAAGCCTGCATCCTTCTGAGGTCGCTAAAATGAGTACCCAGCTGTTGGGGGCAATGAGCTTACAGTTGTAAACCACTTAGATATCCCATAGTGCAATATGAAGCGGTATATAAATGAAGCTGCTTTGCATTAGAGGAGAGGCCTCTTGTTAGATCCAGGGGCTCCAGTGGGAACCCTGAATCCTATTCAATCCACAAACTCTCTCAGGAATCCCCAAACCTGCAAACTTTCATAAAAACCCCATGAGATGAAAATGTTATTCTGCATCCCTTGGGAAAATCAAGAGGAGAAACAGCAGTGCCCTGTCAGCCATGATCCCAGAAAATGGTCACCATGAATTTGGTATGTAAGGCCTGATTGTTGCATATGTTGCAAATGAAGCTCTCTCTATATGGCTCCCCCCCCCCCAATAAGACAGTTTATTTATTTCTCTGATAGACCTTGTGGGTGGGCAGGAGACTGGCTGATGTTCTGCTTCTGCCTTACCATACTGATTGCTCTACCTGTAAGATCTACTTGTAATTTCACACATTTCCCAACAAGATATTTGCAGAAGATGGCAGCTGCATTGATAACCGTAAGCATACTTCACAGATAACGGACAGTGGTAAGGTTTTAGGTAACAAGTCTCACAAAAGGGTCACACAGAAGGAGTCCTGGGACAAGCTGAGGTTCTATATAGTAGTAGTAGTAGTAGCAGGTAGGATAAGTAAAGCCCCATGCCACATGTGGTAGCAGCAGAGTGGATAAGTGAAAGGTCCACTTCACAAGATGGTACAGTAAATTTCTTGAAATCTCAGAGTTTGAATTGATCCTCCCATGGAGGCAATCTAGCACAGCCCTGCCTCCTTAATGCAGGATGCAACTACATCATGAGTGATGCATGTCAGCAAGACCATGAATTCAATCCAGGCTTTAATCCAGGATTTCAAGAAGTTATCCATTGTGCTGAGCCCTCACTCTTAAAATAGGTTAAGAACCTTTGATTACCTCCTTGATAACTATCCTGAATTTAACACTACAAGTCTTAAAGTCCAGGAAATAAACTTTAAATTCCATTTGCAAGCCTGAACTGAGAACAACAACCACAACATCTTGACAAAAATGTAGAGGCTATTAGCTGCCACTGTACAGCATCCTTGAGAGATGGCCGTCTAACCACTACTTGAATGCCAGTGAATGAAACCCCCACGCCTTCTGAAGCAAAGGGTTCCAGTGGTTAGCACTTTGAATTGTTAGGAGGATTCTCCTAAAAGTTAACTAAAATCACTTCCCTGAAATGTCCACTTATGTATTATGGAAAAACCACAAATATTGACACACCACTGACTATGCATATGAATGTCTCCAGCTTGATAAGGGCACATGAACTACTGGCACTACTTGTTTCAACTAGTGACTGGATAATTGAGTAGCTAGTGCATGGATACTGTCCTCAAAACCTATTTTAGTCCTTGCCTCTGTAGGAAATAGTAATAATAATAATTTATATTTATATTCCCGCCTCTCCCTGTAGATCGAGGCGGGATTACAACAGTAAAAATGAATATACAAAATACAAGTACAAAATATACAATACAAAAATTATACAAAATACCTACAGTAAAATAGCAGCATTACACCAATAAAATCAGAAGCATTAATAAAATAAAATAACAGGATTCAGAGGTACTATAGAGTGGCTGATCATATCAACAGCCAGAAAGCCAAACAGAAAACTGTAATATAGCTTGTTTATCTTCAAGGTCCACTAAGGGTATAATTCTTTCACAATCTGCATGAAATTTGAGGGAATACATGGAGTGAACCAGAGTTTAATTCATTAGAACAACATAGCTACCAGACATTTGAGAAACATCAGAACAGTAATATTTAAAAGATTAAATTGAAATGGATATAAATTACAGCTTTGCATATTCAAGGTTGTGAGAATTCTTGGGGTAACTAGAAGAAGATATTCTTCATCCCTTTCTAGAATTAATTCTTACTGTCTGTCTTCTATCTTTAGTCAGGATCATGCAATTCTTTCAGAAATCGAAGAATGCAATTCTGTTTCTAGGAACTATAGCAACCTTGTGATAAATACATGAAAGAAGTATTTTAATGGCATCTTAAAGGTTGCTGCAGATAATACAGTTCAGCTGCTTAAAAGTAACTGTAACTCTGAGACTGACTAGGGAGTTTGTAATTGAAATATCTGCTCTGGTGTGATATACATCTATCTGATAAAGTGACAGAGTCTGCCAAGTCCTTTGTTGGACTCCACTGTATTGATTACAGCTGAGTCAAATTGGTAATTTCCCTAGTTATGTTAGTTCCTCAGAGACAACAGTGTAGTTAAGAGCTATGCTGCATCCTGCTTCTGAGCAAATACTGTACCGGACAGATTTTGTGTTTAGATTAGAGAAATGTGAAATATTTGTTCCAATGAATTTTCTTTTATGGATTTACCTACTTCTGTAACTCTAAGATGGAACATGGAGCCAAATGTGGATGGAAAGATTTCAATTTCCAACATATGTTCAGCAACATGCTTAAAGGTACAAAAACATTGTGGTAATTTCTAAAATGCCTAAAAAATGCTTTAATTAAGGGTGTGTGTGGGTCATCTGGCCATTAATGTGCTTATTTGAAAAGGGTACACAGAAATACATATGGATTTCTTTCTTTCTTTCTTTCTTTCTTTCTAAGAAAACCCCAATCAGTATATAATAGACTTGGAGGCAAGAAAAAGAGGAAAATGATGGAAACAGATTTGACAAATCTGCCAATAATTAATTTCAATCCCAGTTCAACATCCATGGACCCCAACTATAGTAAACCATTGAATCAATGGTTGAATGGTGCACTAACACATGTGTAAGTCCTGTTGATTTTATAGTTCTACTTTAATTGGGATTAACAGGATGAACTGGGTGGTCTAGCCAAGTCACTAAGGGCCACGTAGAGATGTGAAGTCATTATCTATTATCTATTCATTTAATTTCCTCCATAAGCACATCTTATGTCTGCCAACTAAGCTTTTGCCTTCAGAATCTAAAACCACCACAAACCAGCTTGACTCTTAAGGTAACACAAGACTTGCCTTTGTATAAACTTGGCTTGGTACAGGAAATGTCTAGCTTGGGTGAAAAGTTGCATGGAGTTGACTTATTCAACTACTTAAACAAATGCATTGTGTCCAAAGGATACTGGCAACAATAATCCAAATAGTTATTTTCCATTTAATGAAAGAACTTTTTTTGTTCAAGAGCTCTCAACCTCTAATCCTGGTATTCTGTAATACTAGTTCTGGATCCTCTCAAGATGGTTTTTTTCTCCTCAATTTGAAAGTTAAGGTTGTTGAAATCTGGACAAGAGCCCAGAGTATTTTACTGAATTAAGTTTTGTCCTTGCATTGCAATTAAAGTAGCAATGCTGGAACATGCTCAGGGCAGAACCTCAAAAAAAAAATGTTCAGAGCAGACTTTATTGAGGGAAGGAATGTCCATCTAGTCTGTGTCAGCAATTCCCAGGCAGTGATTAGGGCCCAGTATGTCTTAAAACTGTGTTGATGCAGCTAGCCTTCCAGCAAGTACAGGTGAAGTGTGGCACATAGCTAGAAATTAAACAAAGATTAACCTCAGCAAAGAACGGTCTATTTTCCATTCTTATGATGGAAATCCTACATGCACAGGACAATGTATACATTGGCTGACATCTTGTTAATAATTTAAGCAGTGTATATGCAGCTTATAGAGGTGTAAGTCCCATTTTGGATGGGGCACAGATAGCTATTCTTTTACCCTTGTACTCTGTGCACAAAAACCTTCCAGGGCCCAGCAAATCTCAAGTCCAAAGAGGTGCCCATGCTGTTGCCTTTCCAGTGGGTAGGGAAGGGGTGGCAAACCATGAACATCTGGCTAATCTGGGATCCCAAGCGAAGGAAAAGGTGAGGGCACTCCATCTGAGACCACACCCTCATTTCTGTCCTGCAACCAAGTTGGGACCAGCTGCTTCTTCATAATCTGAATCATCTTTCTCCTTCCCTCTCTTCCAACCAGTAAGCACCACCAACAAGGGTCCCTCCTGAGGCTTAACAGTTACCAGGCAATGGGAGTGCATGAAATTGTATGTGCAGAGCAATGCAGAGATGTAGGATTTTTAGCATTACTAGTTCTACTTAACTTCTATTTTTCTGCTAATGAACTGAAGGTGACATACACAGTTTTCTTCTTCCCTACTGTATAGTAGGCCAGATTGAGAGGGAGTGACTGGCCCAAGATCACCTTGGGAGTTTGAAAACTCAGTGGTGACTAAAACCTGCATCACCTGCATCCTTGTCAAACACTCTGATCACCACACCACACTATCTATGTGAATATCATCCTACCATGGACTGAATGGAAAAAAATATACTTGAGTGATAGGGTCTGCATATTGTAGGGAACCAATGTAGTGTTCTATGGAAATATTTCATGACAACTAGGGCTGTGAAAAATTGTCAGTCTCAATTTTGTTGCTGTTTTCTGAATCCTGCTTGCATTTTCTTCATATCCTTGGATTATGCTGAATTGGAGGCAGGGTGCAGGGTTTGCATGGAAATTTGTTCACCTGGACTTTTTTTTTTTTTTTTTTGTGGTGCTAATGTGAGAGTTTATTTATCTTTTTTTTTTTTTTTTTTTTTTTTTTTTTTTTTTTTGCATTTAGCACATTCTCCCATTAACTAAATGCATACATGTATATATATTTTCCCAGGTGTGTGCATATGCATTTTGAAATGTGTGCAATATTTTTTGTATGTTTTCATCTTCTGAACTGGCTCACAAATGTGTAAACGTCCAGGCTGAGTTTTTAATCATCATAATGAGTTTCAAGAGGTGATAGATTTACTTTAGGGCCACCGTAGGTCCAAAATTACTTGAAGGCTCACCACCACTGGATTTGTAATGAATATGTAATTGTAGTTTAGGCTAGGAGATTTTTTTCTGAGGCATTGAGCCTTCTCTGTCAGAGAGCTCTGGTGCCACAATAAACTACAGTTCCCATGATTCCTTAGCACTGAGCCAGGACAGTTAAAGTGGCCTCAGGCTGCATTATTTCTGGCAGTCTGTAAAGGCCCTGTGAAGGAACTACTCAAGGTACTGGACCCTCCCCTCCCAAAACAGATTCAGCGCCTTGGATAGTTAGCCTGGAGAAGAGACAGTTAAGGGGTGTTATGATAGCCCCGTTTAAGTATTTAAAGGGGTGTCACATTGAGGACATTGAGGAAAGAAGACTATACCCACGGACATCACCAGATGGTTAACACAAAAATCAAATGGACTATATAATTGAAAGGAAAAGATTGCAAAACTCTATACTGGTGGCCAAGACTAGATCAGGCGCCGACTGTGGCACAGATCACAACCTACTCATATCAAAAATAAGAGTAAGACTCAAGAAGAAAACAAAACCAGTGATTATACCAAAATATGATCTCATCAGAATTTACTGACAAAATGAGAAAGAAATTTGCATTACTAAGCATAACAGACTGAGAACCAGAGGAACTATGGTCTGAAGTGAGGAACATAATATAAGAAGAATGGAGACAGACACATTCAATAAACAAAAGAAAGAGGAAAAAACCATGAATGACAGAAAAAACACCACAAGCAATAAAGAAAAGAAGAGAAGAAATAAAGAAAAGTAATAAAGAAAAAAAGAAAAAAGAAAAGCTATAAAGAAAAGAAGAGAAGAAAAAGAAAAGGGAGATAGGAACAAACTAAGAATTGTGAATGCAACAGTATAACGGCTTAGGCGGAAAGATAGATAAAATTACTACAATGACCAATGCAGAGAAATAGAAGACAACAACAAAAAGGGAGGAACAAGAGATCTATTTCACAAGATCTGGGAAATCAAAGGAAAATTCAAACCGAGGACTGGGACAATATATGACAATAAAAATAACATAATCCAAGACCAGGAAGGAATAAAAAGACATTGGATGCAATACACAAAAGAATTATACAAAAGAGATGACAAAATGAAGGATGCATGGAATGACGAGCCATATGAAGATGAACCCCAAATTCTAAAAAGTGAGGTGGAAACTGAAATAAGAGAAATAATAAAAAAAAACAAATCACCAGGAACAGATATTCCAACTGAACTGATGCAATCCACACTGACAGAGTCAACTTTACTGCTAACCAACAAATGTCAACAGATATGGAAAACAAAACGATGGCCAACAGATAAGAAGTGATCAATATACATCCCCATCACAAAAAGGGAGATACAAGAGACTGTAGCAACTATAGAACCATAGCACTGATCTCCCATGCAAGCAAAATCATGCTCAAAAGTCTTCAACATAGACTCCAACCATACAGAAGACAGCATTCAATAAATGAAATCCCAGATGTCCAGGCAGGGTTCAGGAAAGGAAGAGGCATGAGGGACCACATTGCAAACATACAATGGCTAATGAAGGGCACCAGGGAATTCCAAAAGAAAATCAGCATGTGCATTATAGACTATAGCAAAGCCTTTGACTACACAGACCATGAAAGGCTACGGATTTCCCTTAAAGACATGGGTGTGCCAACACATCTGATAGTTCTGATGAGGAATCTGTACTCAGGACAAGAGGTTACTGTCAGAACAGAACACAGAGAAACAAAATGGTTCCCAATTGGCAAAGGAGTCAGACAAGGCTATTCAACTTGCATGCAGAACATATTATAAGAAAAGAAAGCTTGGATACAGAAGAAGGAGGAGTGAAAAAAGGAGGAAGGAATATCAACAATCTAAGATATGCAGATGATACCATAGTACTAGCAGAAAACCTCACAGACCTGGAACACCTACTAAGGAAGATCTCGGTCCTCGGCTTTGGCTTCAGAGGGCGTCTCTCCTCTCAATGACTGTCTTAAGGCATAATAATAATAATAATAATAATAATAATAATAATAATAATAATAATAATAAAATTTATTTATATCCCACCCCTTGGGGACCCAATGTGGGCAGCTTACAACAATAAGATCACATGAAATATCCCAACAACAATCCCTCCCCCCATAAAACAGTATTAAATCAGATAATAATTAAAATTGCAAATTTAAACAGTTAAAAATTAAAACAGTTAAAACACACTACAAAATGACACATTGGTCTATGGCAATGTTCTCCCTCCATCCGTAGATGGGGCCACGCAAAGAACACTGCGGGGGGGGGGGAATACCTGAGGCCGGGATAATTAATCTGGAAAGGCCCGCCGGAAGAGATCTGTCTTGACAGCCTTTTTAAAGCTGTCTAACAATGTTAACTGATGGATCTCATCTGGCAGATCGTTCCAGAGTCTGAGGGCGACAACTGAGAAAGCCCTCCAGGAGGTAGCTGCAAGCTTCGATTTTTGAGGCTGCAGCAAATTCCTCCCAGAGGACCAGAGAGTGCGGAGAGGATTGTATGGGAGGAGGCGGTCCCTGAGATAGCTTGGACCCAAGCTATTTAGAGCTTTAAAGGTAATAACCAACACCTTTTACTGGGCCCGGAAGCTGATAGGCAGCCAGTGGAGGGACCTCAAAACCGGAGTAATGTGGTCCCTACTACATGTTCCTGACACAAGCCTGACTGCCATATTTTGTACCAGCTGTAATTTCCGAACCAAATACAAGGGTAGCCCCATGTAGAGCATGTTACATGTCAAGGCGTGAGGTTACCAGCGCATGCACAACAGTCTCGAGATCCCTTACTTCCAGAAAAGGGCGCAGCTGGCATATCAGCCGAAGCTGATAATAGCTCCTGACTGTCACATTTACCTGATTTGTCATCAGGAGCGACGCATCAAGGAGCACCCCCA
>JAIPUX010001232.1:156752606-156765461 GCA_020142125.1 Phrynosoma platyrhinos | reverse complement strand
CCAGAAAGTACGGGGTACATATTAAAACAATCTGCATTTACAGTTCATCTTTTAAAATTCACAATTTAAAAATCACCTGGGTAAGCCTGCCAGAAATAGCAAAGTTGTAGATGTGAATAGTTTTCTGTTTCTTTTTCTCTCTTTAGGGCTAGACCTTTGGACACTGAAGGAAAATTTAATTTGGAGGACAAAAGTCTTATTTTTCTAGGGGTGGGAATGAACACAATTTGCTCTTCCCATAACTACATCCCTGGCAGAACCTGAGGGCAATGGTAGCTGGTACTTAGCTTCAGGAGATTATCATACGGGGATAAGAAATGGGAGAAAAATGGAATGCGCCCGTCATGATTGCATGATTGCATGAAGATTTTCATATGACATCGTGCTCATTCCATACTTCTCCTGTTAACAACCTGGAATGCTCCTGTAATTTCTTATTAAAAGGGGATCCCCATGAATAGCTTGCCGATAGCACTTCATTCGTGCTATCGTGAAGATGCGGAAGCCAATAACACTTTGTTCACGCTATCGAAGAACAATCCAGGATTTTTCCCCAGAGTGCATTTAGGTACACGCAATTAATTTTCATTGTTAGGATTGGTTTTGGAGTGGATTTTTCTGTTATTTCGAGGTGCAGGACACAATTTTCTTTGAAATGTATAAAAGTAATGTTTTGAAATATATCAATTTTATCAGTTTTATCTTGTTCTGTTTGGCACGTGACCATACCTTTCAGACATGCGCAGTCACACCAAAATGGTGCATGCATGAAATGTTCGATAATACTGCAGTAACACTGCAGTAACACTGTAGTAACATTACAAGAATGGAAATATGCGGAACACAATTGCATCCCTTTTTTTCCCTAAATTGTAGTTCCCAGAGTTGAAGTACTCTCTTTTATATTGCAGTAAATTGCACCACTCTTTTTTATAGTCTCAAATTCAGCAACAAATTGCTGTACTCAAAATTTCTACATACCCTTTGCATTCATTCTCTTCCCTTCCCAAAGTTGTTCTGTTTCCCTTACTGTTCCAGAGGTCTCCTTTTTCTGTTGTCCCTCTTCCTCCTTGCTGTCTAATAACTTTAGTTTTCAGGCTCCTTGGGGCAGGGATCAGTCTTTTTGCATACATTACTCTGCAAAGTGCCACATACATTGAAAAAGTTAAGACAATGGCAAAGTAGAAAAGTGGTAAAGAAGAGGAATGATGCTTTCCAAGGACTACAAATTCTGCTAATACTAACTCTGGTCTGCAATGGTTAGTCTTGGCTAGAGTCAATTTATTGAATCGACTGTTGAATGGTGAGTCAACATAGGTAAATTGTTCTGGTTCAATAGGTCTGTTCTAGTTGGGCCTAAGAGAAGAATTCAGATCTGTGTTTTTAATATGCCTTGAGAAATTTAGTCAGGGAAACTGGCATTTAAATACTGAAAGAAACAAAATAAATATGGGCAAACTACTCACTTTTTAATTTGGACTTCTTGAAGATCATGGAATCATAGAATTGGAAGGGACTACAAAGACCATATAAATGCAAACTTCTGCTATGCATGAATCCACAGCTAAAATATTCACAAGATGGCCATTCAACCATTGTTTAAAAGACTATTATGAAGGAGACTCCACCAGCATCTGAGGCAGGTCAGCCCATGATCAAACAGCTTTTCCTATCAGGAAACTCTTTTGAATGTCTAGGCACAATTTCCTTTCCTATAATTTGAAATTATATGTTCATATCTGAAGGGATGTCATGTAGAACAAGGAAGAACAACATAGGGAGCTGGGTATGTCTGGCTTGGAGAAGAGAAGACTGAGAGCTAGCATGCCCCCCTTCTCTTCTCCAAGCTAAACATATCCAGCTTCTTAAATCAATCCACCATCTTAAATTTATGAAGGGATGGCATGCAGAAAATGAGGCCAGTTGGTTTTCTGCTACTCCAGAGATTAGAATAAGAACCAATGCATTCAAATGACAAAGAGATTCCACCTAAACATTAGGAAGAACTTATTGGCTGTAAGAGGATTTTCATAGTGGACCAGATTGCCTGGAAGGATAGTGGACTCTCTTTCCTTAGAGGTTGGATGGGTTTCTTTCAGGGGTGCTTTAGTTGTGTACTCCTGCAAGGTAAGGGCACTAGATAGTACTTGCAGTCCCATACAGTTCTATGTGGTGCCTTGCAGCTCTAAGCAACTAGTTGGCACTTGCAGTCCCATGCAGCTTTATGATTCAATATCATAGGTACTGAACACACAAGCAGGATATGACAGGCCATCCCCATCATATCTTGCCTCCAGATCCAGCTCATTCCTACCCCTGGCACTTATCTGATGCAGTCACAGGTGGGTGTTCAGATCCATGTCCACTGACATGCTGTGGAGTTGCTGTTGCCATCTTGCCCATCACCACTGCCATTCTATGTACAATCCCCCACCATGGTTTGTAAGAGTGGACATGGGGCTCTTTTCACTCATGTAGCCAAGTGCTCCCTTCCAACATCACAGGCTGGAACCTGGGGGCTGCAAACAGAATGGTGGTGTTGGCAGGCAAAGGGACATGTAGCTGTCCAGTCTACCAGCTACTGGAACCTTTGCTACAGATTTTTTTAGACCAGGCTAAGAGTCAGTTGGGTCAAGGTCAAGCTAGATCAGAATGGCACCCAGTCTGCTGGGGCTGTTGACCTGCAACTTCTAAACAAACTGACACAAAGCTGGGGGGAAACATGGGCCTTTTGGCCCATACCTACAGCCCCACTCCTTCTTCTGCATATCCCTTCAGATATTTACAGATGTTAAGAAGCAGCTTTGTTTTCTCCGATAATAAGGATAATCCCATTGGCTTCACTGGATGATTCATGCTTACAAGAGCACCATATCAACAGATCAGGGAGGAATTTGGTTATGTCATCTGGTAACTGTGGCTATTTTTTCCATTTGTTTGTGTTCCCCTTGTTGTGCATGTCCTGCCCTGCCTTGTGTCTCAGCTTGCCTGTTTAAGTTATTCACAGTATTTTTATTGTGTGACAAACTGTTTGTATTTCTGCTCTGTATGTTCAGCTACAGCCTTTAGTACACCATGGTTGTTCATGCCCCAGCTATGTCCTTAGATTAGTGCAAAGCACACCTTTGAAGAGTGTTCATATGCTTCAGTGGGTTCAGATTGCAGCAGGTAGATTACAGAGTCTCTTGGTATCTGCTGCAGTTTGGTTCCAGGAATCCTTCCCCCCCATACCAAATCCCATTAAATGCAATGGCATACTAAAATGGGTTTCCTTA
This sequence comes from Phrynosoma platyrhinos, assembly GCA_020142125.1. Classification (NCBI taxonomy): domain Eukaryota; kingdom Metazoa; phylum Chordata; class Lepidosauria; order Squamata; family Phrynosomatidae; genus Phrynosoma; species Phrynosoma platyrhinos. The sequence goes on along the minus strand of JAIPUX010001232.1, from coordinate 156,762,186 downwards.
TTCAAAATCATAAAATCAAGGTTTGTGTTTTGGAATTTATATATTTTTGAATATTTTCAAACTGTGGATCTTTGAACTCATGGATAAAGAATCCGTGGATATAGAGTGCTGACTGTACTGTATGATGTGAGATGCTCTGATCCTATCTTTTTGGTGTTAAATCTACTATCCTGGTTACCAATTTATTTTCCAAATGCCGGTCTTAAAACAAACTGGTGTTAATGTTTAAAATTGACTATTTTAAGACTTTTTTAGGACTAGCCTATAGAAAATCTTGCATTCTGTTTCCCATGATCTGAAATGTTGTGTGGAGGAATAATTGGAAAATATTGAGTGTTTACAGTATTGCAGTTTAGCATTGAGCTTGTTTTTGTTGAGGAATACTCTGGGAGCTGGTTATAAAAAGAAAATAAAAAACACTTCACTTTATTGTTTCTATTCAGCTATGAGCCAGCTGAGAAATCCCAATTTAGTTTACAAAATCCCCTAGATCTGGCTCCTAAGAGTGTGAGTGTGCTTCAAAGCCCTCATGGAGACATGTGTCTCCCTCTTTCTAGGATAAAGAAAGAATAACAATAACCTCTTGGAGAAAAAGCAGGAAGGAAGCAGAAACTAAGAATAGCAATCTACATTTCAAGAAATAGTTTCTCAGAAGGACAGAAAAGTAGAGATACCTAGGTCTGGCCAATTCTCTATTGCCCCCTACTGATTCAGGCCACCAGTCATGAGTGTTTGTCTCTAACTTCTAATAAATGAGAGTCAACCTTATGAACACTCTCTTCAAAGAGCTTTCTGCATCAACTTGTCCTTCTGTTATATCACCAAGACTTGGCCTTTTAGATAAACCTTTGGACTCACCTAGAGTTGTTTTCTGCTACTTGGTTAGATTTTACAGTTGGCCTTCTGTATTCACATATTTTTTATCCAAGGATTCAACAATCCACAGCTTGAAAAGATTAAAAATATATACATAAATTCCAAGCAAACCTTGATTTTGCCAGTTTACATAAGAGACATCATGTTGTTATGCCATTGTATTTAATGAGACTTGAGCATCCACGGATTTTGGTATCCACAGCTGGTCCTGGAACCAAACCCTAGTGGATATCAAGGGCCCACTGTATTTATTTTATGGACTGATTTTCCAGATGAGATAATAACCCTGTTATTACACTGATTTGGACACAGAATTATACAGAAATGCCACATGCTCTCAACCTCAGGGGATGGCAATGGCAAACCTCCTCTGACCAAATCTTGCTAACAAAACACCATGATAGGTTCACCTTAGGGCTGCCATAAGTTGGAAATGACTTAAAGGCACACAACACACACACACACAACATCACCTTCACTGTTTTTACTACTGCTTTAATCTTTTGAATCTTACTAAAAACAATCAGTTTTTCACCCCCAAGGCAGAATAGCTGCACAAGTATTTTTTTATTTAAATTAATAACTCCATCTTGAACACTCTTAAGTTATGTCATGATAAGCTCTCCTTAGTATTTTCTCTTTGAAACTTAAAATATTACTATTTCAGCAAGTAAATATTTATATATACCAGGGCAACATATAAATAGGGTGGAGACAGAGTTTGGAAAAATTAGTTTTAAAAGTCATTAGTTAAAGTTCATGGCCTAATCAGTAATCCATTACAAGTATAAATGAGTTTTTTGATTTCCTGCCTGCTTCTCAAAATTAACTGAAACAAATACTTTTACTTAATTTAAAAAAAATGTTTGGGATCTGTAGGCTGCTACAAGTAATTCACTACAAGGATATTTATTGTCTTCTCAGCATCCACAGAGGAGCACAAGGCAAAAGGACAAGGCAATGTTGAACCAGTTGTTATTCTTCTTCCACTATTTATTCAGGCCAAACCCCTGTAACTAAAATCTAAAAAGTTGGAGCAACACTGTAAAAGGTACAGGGACATTAGCCCTAATTGAGATACAATTGTAATGTGGTTAACCTATTGTTGTTGTTATTATTATTATTATTATTATTATTATTATAAACAAATTATTGGGGAAATAAACCATTGGGGTTGGACTGGATGGCCCTTGTCTCTTCTAACTCTGGTTCTCTGATTCTAATTGTTCTTCTTGTTATTAACTGCTCTCAAGTTGATCCCGATCCATGGTGTCCCTGTGAATGAGACATCCCCAAGCCCCCCTATCATCCACTGCTCTGCTTCGGTCCTGTAGATCCAGGCCTGTGACTTCTCTAACTGAGTCTATTCATCTGACATGTGGGGGCTGTACAGAGTGCCCCTTTCCTTCCCAGATCGGGGCTGCGGCAACCGCATGTTGCGGCCCCAATCTGGCCTTTCTGCAGTGCAAAAAGTAGCAGCAAAAAGCAGCTTTTTTTTTTTTTTTTTGCACTGCAGAAAATGTGCCCTTGGCATCGCTGTGGTGGATTTTCTGTGCTCCTTTGATTCCTACTGTGCGGTGGGGCATGCAGAATGAAGCCGGCATGGGGGCAGAGTCACGGCAGCTGGCATGTGGCCGCCATGCCCCCACTCTGCCCCCAGGGCAGCTCTTTATGCTGCTCTGTTCAGCCCCATGGTCTTTCTACTTCCCTCCACTTTTCCTAACATTATTATCTTTTCTAGTAAGTCATAATTTCTCATGATGTGGCCAAAGTATGACACCCTCAGTTTAATCATCTTGGCTTCCAAGGAGAGTCTGGGTTGATTTGTTCAAAGACCCATTTGTTTGCCTTTTTGGCCATTCATGGTATCCTCAGCACTCTTCTCCAGCACCACATCTCAAATGAGTTGGTTTTCATCTTATCCACTTTTTTCACTGTCCAACTCTCATATCCATACATAATGATGGGGAATACTATGGCTTGAATGATTCTGACTTTAGTGCTCAGTTGTAAAGATTTTATTTATTTCCTTCATAGTTGTCTTTTCCATTCCCATTCCTAGTCTTATTTCTTGACTGCAGTCCCCATTCTGATCAATGTTCAATCCTGGGTCTCATTAACTATGGGACTTATTAACTATTTCATTTTTTTTAATTGTCTAGGTTGAAATTACATCCACTGTTGATATCTGCAGACTTGCCATCTGCGGATTCAACCATCTGCAGATGGCAAGCCCTGGCTGAAGCAATGCCAGTGGCTGAGGAAGAGGAGGAAGAGGTGGGAGGAAGAGGAAGAAGAGGAAGGGAAGAGGAAGCAATGGTGGTGGCCCCCTGCCACTGGCCAGAAGCCACCTGCCTGCTGTCAGTGAGAGCCAGGAGGGAGGGAAGGAGAGAAGAAAAATGAGGGTTGTTGGAGGAAGAGGAGGTGGAGAAAGAGAAAGAGGCAGGGGAGGAGGAGGAAGGAAGGAAGGAGGAGGAAGCAGTGGTGGGGGTGCTCCCCTGTCACCTGCCCACTGCAAGTGAGAGCTGGGAGGGAGGAAGGCAGGAAGGAAGGAATCTGCACAAGGACTGGTGAAGTCCCATTGTTTCTAATGGTGGCATGGCCGCACCACCATTGGGGACAACTGGACTTGAGCATCTGCACATTTTAGTATCTGTGGGGTGATCTGGAACAGACCCCCCCCCTCAGATACTGAGGGCTGACTGTATGTATTTCTTCTGTGGTCATTATTTTTGTTTTCTTTATGTTCAGCATTAAGCCTGCCTTTGCACTTTCATCCTTGACCTGCCTTAGTAATTTTCCAGTTACAACTAATTAACTAATTATAATTAACTAATTGTAAACTAATTACAAGTAGCTAATTCCTTGCCTAAGAAAACCTTGTGAAATTTATGGGGTTGTCATAAGATGACAGGCAACCTGGAGTCTCTCTCTCTCTCTCTCTCTCTCTCTCTCTCTCTCATACACACACAGTTATTTGTAACTAGTTGCTTCCCAGGTCTGGATGGGGATATTTGCCAGGTCTGGATGGGGATATGATAGCACGATGAACATAGGGGCTGAATTCAAATTGCTAGTCCCAGCTAAAGTAGACTCACTGCATTCATGGGATTTACAAAGTGTTGAATTATCATTCAGCAATAAGTCTATTCATGGTGGGAGCAGCTATTGGAATGAGACTTGGAAGATGTCTTATAGCAACTAATAGAGGTTCTTTATGGTTTCAGAAAGAGATTTTCCCAAGCAATATTTAAACATACCAGGCACTAAACATAGAACCTTTAACATGCAATTGGATGGCAATCTGTTAGCAGCATACCTCATGCATAAATCACACAATGCATGCAGTGTGAATTATTTGCCATGCAGGAATGGATTGGCACATACAGCAATGTTGCACATTGCACTTGCACATTTGTATTGTGTGACAGCACCTAGTCATTTATATGTGTTGTGCAATGTTGCTATTCAGCATAGGGGTTGTGTAGTGTTGGTACGGCATATCTCCACATGTGGATATTTAAGCTACTTCTGAGAGGGATGTTGGATGGCACCCAACCAGTGGCAGCTGCTGGCTTCCATGTCAGTGGACAGTGACTCCATTCTAGGAACTATAAAGTATATTATAGCTTATTGTAGAGTATATTCTGCATAGCACGTGTCATGTTAGTTTCATGCCACTTTAAATGCCACGATTTCATTAATGCTGGGATTTTCAGTTTGATGAGGTATGTTGAATTGTCCCCTGAAGAGCTCTTGTGTTGCAGTACAGAAGAGTGCAGTTGAGCTCTCTAGTATAACTAAGTACATCACCAAACTACATATCTCATAATTCTGTACAATGGAATCCTGATAGCTGTAGTGTTATCAAATTGCTGTAACTGTGTAGTGCAGATATTCTATTTTGGTTCTTTCAGCCAAACTGGAAATGGTGTGGCTTGTTATGTGGCAACTTTCTAGATTCTGTACAACTGTTGTGTCTTCATGAGAAAGCAGGAATAGGCAATCTTTCATTGCTGTACTACAATTCCTATTAATCCTTGCAATTAAGTCTGGTGGCTAGAGCTGGTGGGAATTACAATCCAACATATATAGGACCACAAGGTGCCTTCAAGATGTGTGTGTGTGTGTGTGTGTGAAATGCTGAGCCAAGAGAACAAACTGCTTAATTGCTACAACAGTCAAGGAACATACTTTTTCTCTCTGTTTGGTTGATTAGCCACCTAGGAGTCCAGCCAAAATAAACAAATCCCATACAGATGCATATTCATTTTGGTTTTAATTTATAAAAGATGATTGAGTCCAATGATTGAATCTCAAGAGAGCTGTATTGTGGTGGACAGTGTAAACTATAAGTTGGAAGTCCACTACTTGGGTATACTTAAACAAACTCATGTTTTAGCCCCATCGGTAACATAACTTCCAACATTTCACAGATGAAAACTAGGGCACATGTGGGGAAACAACATCAGAGTGTGGTCAAGATGGCAAATGTTTTAAGAAGAACACACAAATTAGGAGAGGCTGCAGCACTTTAGTTTTGTCTGAGTCTATAAGGACAGGATTCTGTCCTTTCTCTCCTCTCCCCCCTCCTGAATTAACTGAAATTAAACTACTTTTCCACGTCGTACTCAGTTTCTGCTGAGAACAAAGGGAGAAAATGGGAGGACAAGAGAGAATATGGGACATTTTTAAAGCAGTTGAAACAGTGGGATGACAGAGGCTTTCCATACCAAATTGGAATAGTTAGAGGGAAATGTATACTGCACATCTTGTTCTTGCATGCCTTCAAGACGTTTATGATTTATGGTTACCTTTATCATGGGAATTTCTTGGCAAGATTTGTTCAGAGAAGGTTTGCCATTGCCTTCCTCTGAAGCTGAGAGCATGTGACTTGCCCAATGTGGGTTTCATGGCCAAAATAGGGAAATCAAACCTTGCTATCCAGAGTTACAGTCCAACACTCAAACCTCTATGCTACACATCTACATCTATAATAATAAAAGAGAATGTTTGTCTGTGGCAATCATAATTTATCTGAAAACTTGGTAGATACCTTGAAATCTGACAGATGGATTTTGGTTGTCATTTAAATGACAGTGTCTAGTTTAATTGAAAAGCTATCATTCCAAAGGGAGAGTTTCTTAGAAACAAAAGGGGGGTCCTGCCATAATATATTGGGATTTTATGATAGATGTTTCATAATTTTGGGTATTAGATACAAGTCTGGATCATATATTAATCATTAAGTAAAAGAATGAGAGAAGGGCATAGTATTATCATGGTGTGAAATGCAAAGCTAAGTCAGAAGTGATGATGATGTTACAACTAATGTGTGTCTACTTACAAGTACGTAAATCAGTATATTGGATATTGGAAGAGGTTCTCAATTTTCATTAGCAATCTTTGTTAAGAACATAATATATTTTCTTTGCATATCTTTCATGCAAATTGCTTTAAATCTTCCACCTCCCCAACTCATATGAGACACTTAGGATAAAAATTAATGACTTACTAACAGACTGTGATGAACTTCTTACTCTAAGGCCATCCACTAGATAGTGGGGCTGCATTTATACACAATCAGTCTTGACATAAGTGGGACTTAATTGATGATAACTACTGGATCCAAACCTATGTCATTTTGTCTCCATTCCAAGGTTGTCCAGTTTAACCAAAACAGTAAGGGCTCTTAAAAGAATGAGATACTGAAACCATCTTCAGAGAATGCTGGAATGGAAGAGAGTGGATATATATATATATATATATATATACACTGTGTATTGTTCTGTTGTTGATTGTGTATTCTGTGTTGATGGTTCTCCTGTTCTTCGCTGAGCGCAGAAGTTGTTGGATTTTTTTGGTTGGTTTGTAAACCATTTGGAGGTTGTGTTTCCCTATTCTGTCTGTGACTCTTTTGATGTATGGTAAAAAATACCTTCCCTTTGGGTGGTTGCTCGTCTTCACTTCTCTGGGTTTTTCTGGGTCTTGCAGCCCTTCTGATGTCTGAGCTGGAGTAACCATTCGCCTGTAGAGCCCGGTCCAGGTGCTTCAATTCCTCTCCCAAGAAGTGGAGTTCACAGATGCGTTTTGCCCAGTCTACCAGTGTTTTTATTGTGTTTCTTTTTTGTCTTGGGTGATGGTTGGAGTTCTTGTGCAGGTATCTGTTTGTGTGCGTAAGTTTTCTGTATACAGTGTGACCCAGACGTTGGTTTGGTTTGTGGATGACTATGACATCCAAGAATGGCAGTGTTCCTTCGTTTTCTTTTTCCATGGTGAATTGGATGTTAGGGTGGATGTTGTTCAGGTGGTTCAGGAACACAGCCAAATCTTCTTCTCTAAGGCTCCAAATGGTTAAAGTGTCATCCATGTATCGGAACTAAGTTATGGGTTTTTTCAGTGCTGTTTCCAGGGCTTGCTTTTCAAAGTGTTCCATGTAAAAGTTTGCTATCACAGGGCTTAGAGGGCTTCCCATTGCTATCCCATCTCTCTGCTCATAGAATCCATGTGGTCTGTAGTCTGGTGAACTATTCGAGCTCTTAGGCTGAAAATTCTGAATTTGTTGTGGATTGTTATGTACCTTTAAGTCAGTGCTAACTTATAGTGTCCTTATCCTAGGGTTTTTGTGGCAAGACTTATTCAGAGAAAGTTTGCTGTTGCCTTCCTCTAAGGCTGTGGAGTATGATTTACCCAGGGTCATCCAGTGAGTTTCCATGGCTGAGAGGTGAATTATCATCTTAATGTATATTTGACCAACACTCTTCTGACTCTCAAATTCTAAATGTTGTTAACTGCTGTCAGGTAGACTTCAACTTATCACCAAACAGCCCTGCTCAGATCATGCAGACTCAGGGCTATGGTCTCCCTGATAGAGTCCATCCATCTGCAATATACTCCAGTTTTCCTGCTGCATTATACCATAACAAGCATTATTGTCTTTTATAGGGAGTTGGGTCTTCTCATGATATGTCCAAGATAGAACACTCTTAGTTTAGTCATCTTGGCTTCTTGGGAGAGTTCAAGCTTGGTTTGCTCTAGGACCCATTTATTTGTCTTTTTAGCAGTATCCATAGAATTCTTTCCCAGCACCACATCTCAAATGAGTCAGTTTTCTTCCTGTCATCAAATTCTAAATATTCCTCTTTAAACAATAAATCCCAGGAATCATAGTGATATAGTTATGTAATGTGAAAGATACCCTGGAGATTGCTTACTACCATCATAAGGACTGTTGGCAATTACCAGAGTTATGCCTCACAAGTCTAAACTCTTTGCCACAGCAACACAGCAGCTGGAAATGGGGGGAAGCTTTGACACTTGAACCTTGAGCTTGGGAAGTTACATTTAAGAACAAAGAATGTAATGAAAGATTAAAACCATCCATAACAGAGTAGTAGTAGAAGTATCTTATGGATCATATCACAGCAACGCTCTATCCCATTTATATTGACTGAGCCCCAAATTCCGAAACTAAAAATTCCAAATGAGAAGATTCTATAGATCTACCCACTCTTTTGTTGTTAACTGCTGTCAAATCAACTTCGATTTATGGCAACCCTATGAATGACAGACCTCCTGGTAGGCCCATGGGATGGAGGCTCTTATCATTCCTACTCTCTTGATATCAGAAACTCAATAAAGCATAGGTTGGGCACCCCTTCCACAACCCTGATGCAAATGCCATTACTATAAAGCAGCCTCAGCACGTAAGCTAGCATTAGGAGTTCATAGAATCATAGAGTTGGAGGAGACCACAAGGGCCATCCAGTCCAACCCCCTGCCATGCAGGAACTCCCAATCAAAGTATCCCCTGACAGTTGGCTATCCAGCCTCTGCTTAAAGACCTCCAAGTAGGTAGACTACACTACACTCCGAAGGAGTGTGTTCCACTGTCGAACCACCCTTACTGTCAGGAAGTTCCCCCTAATGTTGAAGTGGAATCTCTTTTCCTGGAGCTTACATCCATTGTTTCGGGTCCTAGTCTCTGGAGCAGCAGAAAACAAGCTTGTTCCCTCCTCAATATGACATCCCTTCAAATATTTAAACATGGCTATCATATGAGTTGTATGAAGGCACTTCAGCTTTGATTGATCGATTTCAGACATTTGGAGGAGGCGAGGAGATCCAAGACTATCGATCAATGGATTGCAAATTTAATATAAACAAAGCACCAGGAGTCTTGGGGGGTAATCCTCTGCCTGGAAATGTGCGTCCATCAATACCCACTCATACCTCAGTGTTACCACCCTGGAAAGATACTTCAAAGCATCTCTGAACATTTCCAAAGTACTTCAAAATCCATTTCAAAGAATCTCTAGAAGCATTTGGCCTTTTGACCTTGGAATCTGACCTTGAGGCATAAATTTATTATAAATATCAGTACTCTTTCATTGTGTAAGATGTAGTGGCTCAAGTGGTTAAGAATAAGAATAGGATTAGAAGGGCAGCTATGAAAGAACAAGACAAGATTCTAAAATGCAAAGATATAACACTGAACACTAAAGTGAGGATTATCCAAGCCATTGTATTCTCCATCATCATGTTCAAATGTTAGAGCTGGACAGTGAAGAAAGACGATAGGAGGATAATCAACTCATTTGAGATTTGGTGCTGGAGAAGAGTGCTAAAGATACCATGGACAGCCAAAAAGACAAGTAAATTGGCTCAAGTGGTTAAGATGCTGACTCTGTTGATTGCAAGATCA
>JAIPUX010001232.1:156734008-156752506 GCA_020142125.1 Phrynosoma platyrhinos | reverse complement strand
TAAAGCCCTAAATGGCTTGGGTCCAACCTATCTTCAAGACTGCCTCCTCCCGTACAATTCACCCCATGCACTCAGATCCTCTGGGAGGAATCTCTGCAGCCTATAAAAACTAGGCTGCCTGCAACCGCCCAGAGGACCTTTTCAGCAACTGTTCCCAGATTGTGGAATGGCCTGCCAGATAAGATCTGTCATATTACCACCTTGAACAGCTTTAAAAAGGCTGTTAAGATGGGTGTGTTCCGGCAGGCCTTTCCTGAATAGATATTCCGGCCATCAAGAGACAGCCCAACCTCCTCCCCTGATTCTGCTGCAGTTTTTGTTTATTTGTTTATTTGTATTGTTATTGTAAGTGTGTTTTTAAATTGTCATTGTTTAATAGTATTTTAAGGGGTGAGTGGGATTGTGGGATACGTAATATCTATTTTAATGTTGTAAGCCGCCGTGGTTGCATTACACAGAGGGGAGGGATAAATATTATTATTATTATTATTATTATTATTATTATTATTATTATTATTATTATTATTATTATTATTATTATTATTATTATTATTATTATTATTATTATTATTTAAAAGGTCTTAGCCTGCTGATGGAAGGACAACAAGGAGGGGGCAGTTCTGGCTTCTTGGGAAGGGAGTTCCAGAGTCTGGGGGAAGTCACTAGAAGGCTCTCTCTTCTGTCCCCACCAACCAAGCTTGAGATGGTGGTGCGAATGGGAGAACAGTCTCTCCTGGTGACTTCAGAGACAGGGCTGATACATACAGAGAGATATGAGGGCCGTTCATACCACGGAAATAAACAAGTGTGGAATTGGTTTATTTCTGTGAAGTTCACACTCACCCCAACTGCAATCAATGCAGTTTGTAGGAAAGGGGGCAGCAAAAAAACCCCACTTAAACCAGTGCATTTGGCACCGGGTCCCTTAGCTTTTTTTCAAAAGAACTGCAACAATTCGCAATTTTGGTAGTGTGAAACTGCTACCAAATCGATTCGGATCATGCTGCATTGTTCCTGGAGATGGAGGTGCCTCCATTTTAAATTGATATGGTAGCAAATCTGAATGGCAACAGGATTAAAATGGCATGGAGAGATTTGATAGCAGTAAACGTAGTGGGAACACTGAACTGATTTTGAATCAGTTCTGAATTGATGCAGAGATGCGAATCTCTTTGTTCAAAAAGTAAGTGTGAATGGCCCCATGGTCTGCCAAATAGGACCTGAGCTATATATGGCTTTAAAGGTCATAACCAGCACTTTGAATAATTGTGCCTGGAAATAAACTGGCAGCCAGTGGAATTGTTTCAACAGGGGCATTGTGTGGTCTCAGTAACTAGCCTTTGTTAACAGTCTGGCTGTAGCTCTTTGGACCAGCTGCAGTTTCCAAACACTCTTCACCTGTTTACTCCACTAACAGAGTGCCAGTTGCATAAGTGGAGTTCCCCAAGTGTAACCATTTCATATGTGGTTGTGCATTCTTTGATGGTCTGTAATTATTTATCCATGGCTTCAATGTACTATTTGATTCACCAGGATTGTGGAAACAGCCACTGTGCCTTCCACATTGAGCAATGTCAGGATAAAAAGGCATATTGACAAATATGCCGTTGGTTGCACCACATTGGTATTCAGCAGATGGGGGGTGTAGCACAATCCATGCATAGCTACATGAATGTTGATTTACACTACACAAGCAGAATTTAAATTCTTAGCTATTGTTTATGAATAGTATCACTTGAATGGAAGCAATAGATCAAGACTTAAATATTTACTGACAAATGAAAGATAAGTAATCAGAAAATTGGGTACTTGCATATTATAAAATACTTGCCATTTTTTTCTACAGCATTTCTCCCCCCCCCCCCATCCCTGATTATGATAGAGGTGTGTGGGATGAAAGAGCAGAATTCAAAGGCTAAGAATGCCTAATATCCCAGTACCAAAAGAGCAAAAGGGATAAAGTGAACTAAAAGGATGACAGCCTGTTGGATGAAAGCCAGTCACATAAAGATACCGGCCCCAAATACCAGAAGCGACTGGCATACATCCCAAATCAATTAAGGAAGATTACTGCAGCACAGGCAATATACTCGTCTCCAGCAGCAGAAAATGTAGATAACAAAGCAAAAAGGAAATGAAGAGAAATGTTAACTAATGAAATCAAGAAAAGAAACCTATGGATATTTGAATTACAAAATTAGTTAGGGCACTGCTATTATTGTTTTAAAAAAATATTTACGAGGTAAATGTAACCGGATTATTAAAATTTGACTGTAGGATATGAAATTTTCATGTGAATTGTGTACAACTGTGACCTTGAGGGCCTGGATACACTTGCATGGAGGTGGGCAGGAAACTGAAAAACTCAGCTAGCCAGATTCACTGTGCCTCTGTTATTATTTGGCAGTACTGGGCCTGCTGCCACACTACAGAATTAATACAGCTTGATACTGCTTTCACTGTCATGGATCCATCCAATGGAATTCTGGGATTTGTAGATTTGTGAGATATTTAAACTTCTCTGTCAGAGAGTTCTGATGCCACAACAAGCTACAAATCCCAAGATTCCATAGCATTGAGCCATGGCAGTTAAAGTTTGTCAAATTGCATTAATCCTGTAGTGCAGATGGAGCCTGAAATATGGTGACAATGCCATATTGTGCTGATAGTAATGCCAGAGCTCAGAAAAATTACTTTGCTGGAGTTTAGTTTCTTGAAATCCCCATAGGCAATCTTGGCTAGGGGAATTCTAGAAGCCATAGTGCTGTTTAATAAATGATTTTCCTCCTGAATTTATTTACATCCCACCTTTTTACCAGCATGGGACCCAAGGTGTCTCTCAATACAACATCGTCATCATAATTTGCTACTATTAATCACTTTCTATACCATTTTGTAATCTAATCTGTAACTTGCTGTGCACTGCAAATAAAAATTGAAAATGTTTTTAAAAGCCTTTAATAATATTTTGATATTTTTTGGAAAAAAACAACCAAATAACATATTAGAAATTTAAACAACTGAAACATGTAAAACCAAGTGCTCAAAATGCACATTACATTTCACTGTCAGTTTAGGAAGACCAAGACCAAGATATGGACCTTGAGAAATAGTGCATAAGATTTGAGCATTGCACTATGACTCTGGAGATCAGGATTCAAATCTCCACTTGGTTGTGGAAATTCACTGGATGACTGTGAGCAAGTCACACTCTCTCAGCCTCAGAGGAAGGCCGTGGCAAACAAGTCTGAACAAATCTTGCCAAGAAAATCCATAATAGGGTTGCCTTAGGGTTGCCACAAATGAGTTAATGACACAGAATTGCAATTAGTGCCTTCCAAAAACCAGAGCTGGAAAAGCCTTCCAAAGACTGGAAGCCACCAAAAAGAATGTTCACTTCCAGGCTGTCATCAGATAGTTTTCTGCAGGTAATTTTATAATACTATAATATAATAAAACTTTAGAAATGATAAGGTACAAAACCCAAATTAAACCAGAATGCATTGGAATGCATTAACTATATAAACATATGAAACACAGGCATATCTCACTTAACAAAGCCTTTGGTTAAGATTAAGAAGCTCCTTTTTACAAAGTATTTTTAGGCTTTCCGAGCCCTTCTTTCTTCCTTGTCCTTTCAGTGGTTCCCAACCTTTGGCCCTCCAGATGATTTGGACTTCAGCTCCCATAATTCTTGACTGTTGGCTGAATTGGCTGGTGCTTCTGTGAAATCCAAAACAAATGGAGGACCAAAGGTTGGGGACCACTACAAGCTGGAAGGGTTTTTTAAAAGTGGCATTGGTATTGTGTGGGTGGTGAAAGAGTGCTGGAGGACACAGACTTTCTATGTCAGGTTTCAGCAGCATGTCAGCAGCAAAGAAAGGATGAAAGCTTGAATTGGGGAAGAATGAGGATCCTATTCTATCTGATCCTACAATAGCTGTATGTGCTTGCCTACAACAGGCAACATAAACACCAACTGCCTCTAGAAATCCTTTGCTGAGCATTCATGAGCATCAAAACAGAGAGAAAAGTGGAAAGCAGATAGGTCTGCCTTACAAGCTCCCCCCCCCCCCCCGGCAGCTTCATGGAGTTTGGTCATCAAAATGGAAATCATAAGAAAAGTGTAGGAAGAAGAAAGAGTAATAATAATAATCCATGGATGGGTTTTGGAAGAAGCTTTCATCTGGTGTTTAGAAGATTCACAATATTTTTTTGTAAGGCCTACCTGCCCTGGCAGTTTCATTTCATATGTGCCTATTGTTAGTTTTGAATAAAACATTTGCTGAAACACTTTGAACTGTTCTTCCTTTGAGTGATGTAGGAAACTTTTATTCTTTCCATGTTATTTCTGCCTCTGGTACCATTTTTTTTGTTGAAGAAGTACAGCCCAGGAACATATCTGCTCTGTTCACTAAGGTATACCTGTACACCTAATATAAAGAACAATATAGAGCCATGTATGTCTTCAATGCTGAATTAATTTTTAAAGGAATAATACTTCACAGATTAAAAAAGAAAATATTGATAGGAAGCAGAATGCTTATATTTCAGGAAGGGGCTTCATTTCCCTGTTATGTTACCTGTCAATGGGGATGTCAATGAATGAAATAGGGCACATCTGCATTCAAAGCAGTTTCTCTACCCCAAGGGATGTTTCTCTCTCTTCCTAGGAGGTGATCTCATTTCAATACTCAGCAGTAATGAGTTGAACATGGAAGCATTGTATTTTTGACCACAGCTATCATAATCTCCCAGCCAGTGAGAGCACTGGGAGATCCTGGAAATTGTAGTCCAAAAGCTTACTCTCCTGAGCAATGTTCTTGGCAGCTGTTGAGAAGTAAAGTGCATCCCGCTTAGAATGATCAGAACTGAGACAGAAACCACACATTCTAAAGCAAACTTTTCCAGTCAACTCCCATCCAGATGTTTTCAATTACAGTTCCAGTCAATCTTAACCACCCTGGGTCTCCCCCAGTCTTTTATGGAAGGGGTAGGAAAAGATGCCCTCAGTAACATGGGATGTTTATGTAAGGATTACATAGAGACACTTGTTCCAGAAAAGCAAAATTATATACTGGTATTTTAAGAAGCTTTCCCTTATATCTACTCATAGCTATAGGGTTGACTAATCCATACGATTCTTGATTCACAGATGCCTGTGTGTACAATATACCACATGAAAGGTTGAGAACAGCTTTGGAGTCTTTTCTAATAGTCTGCTTCTCTAAGGACTTAAAATGGGGAAGGAGAGTGTATGTAGGTGGTGCATACAAGTTCTGCCCCAAATATTTCCAGATTTGCTCACTTATTTTGTGGTTTTTGTGCATAGGAGGGATGAAATATGCAGGCCCTGGGTCTGGTTTTGCCCCTTCCACTACCCATCTGGCTCTTGGGCTCAACAGATGACCATGCTTCCTTCCTCATGGTCTGTGGTTGTTTCATAGGTCCTATTCATACTACTCAGTTTTAGCACTATGATTAGGCTGATCATACATACTGTTTTAAATGGAACAGAACCATTTCCTCACATTTCCAGATTGTCACGTCATTTTAATATAAATGTCAATTTTGACCCATTTTCAAGAAAAATGTGCTGTTATGTTGCAAAAATGGTTTGAAGATCCTTGTTTGAAATTGTGGTTGTAAAAAAGAAAATGTGTCATGGAGTGTGATATGTTTTATGATAAAGCGTTGAAAGACCAAAATTTGCTGCATAAGATTACTTCATCAAAGAAATATTCATGGGATGATCATGGTGAAATACAGCCCCGCTCTATGTCTGTCTACATTTTTGTATGAATTCTGTCACAGAAGAATAATTGTTAGCTCAATATGCTCATGTAATAAAACTTTAGTTCCCCTCTTACTTTTTCATGAATATGGAATACATACATAATTCCATCCAGGTTTTGCCATCCCAATGTCCCATTATCGTCTCAAGGATATATGGTCAGCCTATGATTCTAGTTTAACTGCCCTGGTTCCATCCTATGGAATCCTGGGATTTGCAGTTTAGGGAGAGGGAATTAGAATTCTTAGCCAAAGAACTCTAGTGCCTCAGCAAACTACATGCTCCAAGATTCCATTGAATGTAACCCTGGCAGTTAAAGTGGAATCATAGTGCTAAAATTGTGTAGTGTGAAAGGGCCCCTGGCTTTTGTGTACTTTCCCACCTGAGAGCCTGCACAGTGTACTGTTTTTTTTAAAAAAAATATTTTAATTGAAATTTTACATTTGCTTAAAAGATTACATACATCACACAAAAGCACATGTATTAAACAAACATAAAAGCAGATCAATACCCACACTAATAACTAAATTACAACTATATTACAAAAATATATGACTGCCAACTATCTTTTTTTGCAATTAGATGGCAATGATCTCTCTCCTGAGTACTTAAGAGCTTATGTTCATCTATAATTTTAACTAAAACTAATAATCAAAATTCTTAGCCAGAGAACTCTGGCTTATTATTTTCATTGTTTCTCAAAAAGTCAGTTAAGGATCTCCAGTTTTTCAAAATAGATACCAAAGACTTTTCCCTTATCCATCTATGCTAATTCATTCATTTTAGCCAACCGTCCTTCTCTAGTAGAAAATATATTTCCAGTTATAAGCATACAGTAATCTTGCCACTGTGATCAGGTATAGAAATAGTCTATCATGGTTCCTTTCAAAGTGAGCATTAGTCCCAGGGAGAAAAGTTCAAGTTTTAAGTGTATGAGTCTTTCATATTCTTTGTATCAATGTATGTATTTATGCCCATGTGGTTTAGTGGTCTGGACACTGGGCTATGACTCTGGAGACCAGGGTTCAAATCCCTACTCGGCTATGGAAACCCATTGGGTGAACCCACTTGGTTAAATCATGTTCTGTCAGCCACAGAGGCAACCAAAAGCAAATCCCATCTGAACGAATCTTGCTAAGAGAACCCCATGTAGGTTCATCTTAAAGCTGCCATAAGTCAGAAACAACTTGAAGGCACACAATGGCAACAACAGGAACATGGAACCAGAACTCTAGACTCATAATTATGGCCTCATGACCTAGAACCAGTGGTTAAGACCCTATACTGGAGGTCTGTGATGGTGAAGACTGTTCCTTCTGCCCAACAGTGTGAACACAGCTGGAAGGCATTAGGGTGTATGTCCATAACCACCACTGTTTGGCAGTGGCAGTGCCTCTTTGAGCTGTCCAGCTGCCATTGCATAGCCTGGGGAAAAAAAAAAAGAATTACTGGATACCTTCTTTGCATGATGTCTGAAAAAGTACTGACAATACAAATTAGTACAAATTTGTCTTATTTTTAAGCCTAGCAAAATATGTTTTAGTAATGTGTCTGGTTCCATTGGCTGCTGTGAATGTGGGACATCTTGAAAGTTTCACAATTTCCCTTCATGCCTTAAATATCAGATCACTGTTTATAAAAACAACTTGGTTACTAATCTTGAGGGACCACAGTAATGTTGCAGACTGGTCTCCCCTTTCTTGTCCATTCTCATTTCCATCACTGATGAATCTTCTCAGTGTTATTTCTACAGAGAACACATAAACTCAATCTCACAGAGAGCAAACAAATTGATGAGGTGTTTTTTTAAAGAAAAGAAAAGAAACAGCTCTTGTTGTGTCTTGCCACATTGCAAATCTGTTTGGAGTAAATTGGCCTTCTGTTGCTGTAGTAGCACAGGAGTAATTATACCTGGAATGAATTAAATCTTCTCTGAACTCAATCAATGCATCAGTAATCACTGATAAAAATCTTCAAGTAAATAAGAAACCAATGAGTTGATCTGGAACACTCTTTAATTAATAGTAATCAATATGGCTTGCTGTTCCCCTACCCCTGAAAATGTACCCTTCCTCCCTTAGAAGTTTTGATGAGATTATTATAATTTTTATTTAAGATTGTGTATTTTTGTTACCCCAGATAACAACATCATAGCAAAAATGAGTGACAGCCTATTCTTGCCAGCCATTAGGTTTGGGTTCAGATGTACAAACCCTGGAAAAATCACTTTTTTGAACTGCAACCCCCAGAATCCCACAGCCAAGCATAGTCAGGGTCTGCAGAAGACACTCTTCCATGTGAAGAAGCTATTGAGGATGAAGGACAGTATTTTTTGGTTTTTCCTTCCCACGGATTGGATTCTACTGTTCTGCCTTTGCTTTGTGTCAATGAGACATTTGTACATAAGATCCAGGAAATGCCCATGAACCCTGAGACAAAAGTATTCAAAGAGAAGTGAAGGTCATAGGCAGAATATATATTGATGAGAGGTATAATATGCATTGACAGATTAATAGTTATTGAATTGCATTGAGGGGAGAGATGAATGGCATCAGCAGGTGCTGGGTGACTGGTGTAGCAAAAGGAGGATCAAATGAAGGAGTAAGGTAGCCCCAAGTATGACTTCTCACCTCCATTTAAATTTATGAAAACCAACTAGACTTGTTGTTGAATCCTCTTGGAACACTCACAATGAGACAGGGCCTTCTATCATATACTCCATAACCATGGAAGAATCAAGGATACAGAAGAGGTTCAAGGGTGTAGGACAGCTTTGTACTTGAAAATGTGAGTTGATCAGACTAGGGAGGTTGTTCAATGGCCATATTAGTCCTTTGCTCAGAACGCAACCATTTCCTACTCTATAGAAATATTTAACAGTTAGAATTGAAATGCCCACCATGACATTACCTTTCTGTGGTTAAATAAAAATAAAATAAAATAAAAAGGCTGCTTTTTTTAACCTATGAAAGTACTGAAGTTCACTTTTTAAAATAAAAGACCTGCATATCTTCTATCATTTTAAATATAGCTCTTGTACCACATTTTGAAGATGTCAGCATGTTTAAATCTTAAATTATAATCTGAACCAAGATACAGAGAGGGAAGGAGGGAGGAATGCTCCCACAGAATCACAAAAGGTGAAAAAAAGAATAAAATGCTTATAAAAATGTATTAAAAGTATGCAACTGAAAAATATTCACAAAGGTATTTAATGTATACAAATGGTGAATAGAATGAATTTGTCCATTGTGGCATTACCTTTATATGGTGTGGGACTGCATGTTCCTGTGAAATAAGAGGCTATGTTTATGGTAGCAAGGTTGCTGGTAGGGTCTCCCATATCAGACAGACTTTTGTGAGAAGCTAGACTAAAAGTGCCAAGCAGCTACTGCTCAGAAGCAGTAGTAAGGGTGACATTGGTGGAGGATCTCTCAGAGACATTGGCAGTGGCACCATAGCTTATGCTTGTAGTACTGTGCAGCAGGCGGCAATGGTAAACCACTTCTGAATTCTTCTTACCCTAAAAACCCTATGATGCAACAATCCAAAATGAAGCAAGAGATGGTGCAACAAACTGAGCTTCCTAAGTTAGAAGTCACTCAAACAGCTTTTGGGGAAAGTTGAATAGCACTGTGTCTAATGATGAAAACAGACTCAAGCTGAAAGGACCTTCAGCTGCTAGTATGGTCAGATGTGAAGGAAAGCCCCAAGCTGCAAAAACATATAATAGGAGTCAATCAAGGAAGCCTGAATTTGCAAGACTATAGTAGGGATGTTAATAACAGGGTGTCTTGGAAGTCTCTCATTCATATGGTTACCATAAATTGAAGCTGACTTAATGGGAATTGGCAGCAACAAAGAATGGAAATAAATCCTAATTTCAAGTTTAAATACTTCTTAGCTGAATTTTGTCTAATTCCAAGTGAGGGGGTAGTTCCTTCATGCATAGTTGATCATCACATGAGGACTGCAACACCTTTGCTCACTTGCATGTGTAGGTGATCCAAAACAGACTCAGGGCCTGAACTGACTCAATGCTAGGGAATTGTGGTTTTTTCTGAGACATTAAGGGCCTCGGCAGACGGCTTAAAAAGCCATCCTCGGCTCAGGGAAGGGGAGGGGCAGCTGCATGCTCAGTGCCCCCTTCCCCTCCCAAGGTCTTCCTTGGAGCCACCGGCCCTCCGCATGGCCGGCGCTCTGAGGACGACCTCCTGCCGCAGCGTCTCGACACGCTGCGGCGGAAGGGGAGCCGAAAATGCGCTGCAACGTTTTACAGTGCACTTTCGGCGACATATGAAAGGAGTGCTATTTTAGCGCTCCTTTCTAGGGGCGCTGACGGTGCGCCGCTGGATCAAGGCATGGGGATGCCTCAGTCCCGGAGCGCCCTTTCCCAGGGCGGCCCATGGCCGCCCGTCTGCTTAGGCCCTAAGCCTTCTCTGTCAAGAGATCTGGTGCCATAATAAACTACAGTTCCCATGATTTCCTAGCACTGAGCCAGGGCAGTTAAAGTGTCTCAAGTTGGATAATTTCTGGCAGTCTGTTCAGCCCCTTAGTGCCACAGAGAGAATTTTCATATCACTTCAAACTATCTGAAATACAAAAATATTGAGTGGAGTCAATGTTAATTGCCAGCCATTGAGTTCTAATTAGTTAGCAAGGTAAACCTGTATGTGTCTACTAAGAAATAAATCCCATCAAGTTATTCCTGTGAGTG
The DNA here is from genome assembly GCA_020142125.1 of Phrynosoma platyrhinos. Lineage (NCBI taxonomy): Eukaryota > Metazoa > Chordata > Lepidosauria > Squamata > Phrynosomatidae > Phrynosoma > Phrynosoma platyrhinos. The sequence goes on along the minus strand of JAIPUX010001232.1, from coordinate 156,741,995 downwards.
TGTGTATATGAAATCAAGTACATGCAAAAGAATGTGTATATTCTCAAATGTGAACATCTGAATTATGCATACTTTAAAAAAAAATGGAGAAACACCATTTTAAAAAATAAAAATAAATGAGAAAATCAGAGGAAATGTGTTTAAAAACTGCATGAATTTCAGTGTAGGAAGAGAGTACAATATCTAACAACTTGATGTGAAACAAGAATGGAAAGGAAATATTGGCCGAATCCGGGGGTGGTGGTGGATCTAATGAAACCAAGAGAGACAGGTTATCACACCCCTCTCTTAAAGATGTACAAGAGATGAATTAAGGGCTTTGCTTGGCTATACCACCCAGAGTGAGTGAATGGGCATTCATTTGTGCAGTTTAAGGTTAAGCACATTTAGCGTCATTTTTTTTTTTTTTGCAATCTTGGTCTTATTGAAATCCTTAGCAAAACCAGGGCCACCATGGCTTCCTTGACTGAATCTATTCACCTGTAATGCAGCCTTCCTTTTTTCCTATTGCCTTCCACTTTACCAAGCTTTATTGTCTTTTTCAGTAAGCCACATTATCTCATGATATTGTCAAAGTATAACACCTTCAGTTTAGTTATTTTTTGCTTCTAGTGAGAATTCAGGCTTAATTTGCTCTTAAGACTCATTCATTTGTCTTTTCAATAGTCCATGGCATCTGCAGAAATTTTCTCAAGCACAAGTGAGCTGGTTTTCTTCCTTTCAGCTTTCTTCACTGTCTAGCTTTCACAATGATACATAGAAAACAGAGATACTTTGCCCTGGATGATTCTGACTTTGATATTTAATGATATGATGTGGACATGTTATAGGACTGCATTATAAAATTCTACATTAGTAATTCAAACTAGAGGTTGAGTGTGATCAATTGGAAAATCAAAGCAAAAATAACCAGCCACAGAAAAAGAAGGAGCAAAACTTCCTCTCCTTGAAAGGATGCTCCTGGAGAATTATGTCCTATCTAGACATAGAAGTATCAGATAGACAGAACAAATACTTCAGAGGCAAACAGTATCCTGTACTGCTACAGAGAATTGGCTTGCAATCATGAAATAAAATAAGCAAGGTACTGACCAAACAACTTTTTATTCAATGAGAAGGGTAGGAATCTTGGAAGTATGGAAGGTTGAGGATGAGAGAAAAAGTTATTTCAGTTCTTCTGTATAATACTTGAGCAAAAATTGCAATTTGCTTCCTATCCAGGATGGAAATAAATTGGTATTTAAAGAATTCCAAATGGTAAGAAACTAGATTATAAAAAGCCTAGAGCTTTTCCATATATATATATATATATATATATATATATATTAAAAATATGGATTTGAATGTCTGTTGTACTGATTTAATGTGTTTAGAGGAGCATAGGAGCCATGCCCCCAAGAGAAAAGAGACAATTTTGTTTCGGTTCATTTTCATGGGGTGGGGTGGGGTGGGGAAAGAAAATTCCAATAATTGCAGATTTCTTCACAAGTACATGGTAGCTAGACAATGACTAGACAAACTTGTCAGAGAGGAAACCTTTACCTTTTTAAATAATGGGAACAACTTGAGATTAAAGAGATTCAAATGTGAGAGAATGCAAAACTGACAGATTTATTTCTCATTGAGGAAAAGAACCTTAGGTGCTTAATTCTTAAATGGGGTGAAGGGGGGCAGAAGCATCTTTGAGAATAATTGGCTAATTTTAGCATGAGCTTTTATGGGTGCCTCTCCATTTGTTCAGATGCAGATGGAGTTGGAAATTCAGCCAGAGATATACTGGAATTACAAGGGGCTTTTGGGGCAGGTGGGGGAGTATTATAGGATACCAGAAGATGCAAATTGTGACCCAGGACTTAAACATCATGGAACTGTGTGAGAAGATGCAAGTCTGTTCAAGGAGTCCGTCTGTAGTCCTGAGGTGTGAAAATATTGCTTAAAACAATTATTAAGAAGTCAATGCTTCAAGCAATACTTAAGCAGTGTTTAAACAGCAAGTATACTGTAGTGGTTTGAGGGACCAGGGTTTAAATCTGTGTTCAGCCATGGAAACCTACATTTCTCCACTGTAGAAATAATGCAGTTCCACATCACTTTAACCACTATAGTGCTATCATATGGAAGCCTGGGATTTGTAGTTTTACATGGTCTTTGGCCTTCTCTGTTAAAGAGTGCTGCTGCCTCACAAAAACTACAATTCCCTAGATTCTATAGGATGGTGCAATGGTAGTCAAAGTGGCCATAGGTCAAAGCTGTTTTGACACATGTAACAACAAAAAGCTATTTTTAATATTTAAAAATCGCTTAAACAGTATCTGAGCCAATGCCCAAGAAAATTATGAAAACATGGAAAGCATACTGTCATCACCTCCCTTAGAAATTTAGAGAACTATGAGATTGACATACAGATCTTTTTACATATTTTGCTAGAAGTGATGGAAAATTTCATTGGGGTGCGTATTTACAAGCTTTTACCAAAATTTACAAATTCTCTTATATTTAAGATAGAAATAACCTGACTACAAGGGGAAGTGAACTTGATGGGTTTTTCCCTTCTCTTGTAACTATCCCCAAATGTGACATCAGTTCCAGTTTATCATCATGGAATCCTTCTTGAAATATGGCTCCCAGAGCTGGGCACAGTGTTCCAGATGAGTTCTGACCAAAGCTGTAAAATCCCTTATGAGATTTATGAAAAAACTACCTGGTCAGATGATTCCTTGCTCAAAATAGGGACAAAATTCAAAGTGCCTATATATGTTTTAAAAATGCATAACTGAGTGTCCTTAAATTTATAAACCAGGGCTCTGGATCCTCCAGCTATTTTTGAATGACATATCCCATCAGGCCCAGCCAGTCCCACCAATTGTGAGGGTTGATGGGAGTAGTCATTTGGAGAGCCACATAAACTGAATTCTGTGTTCATAGCAGAGATGTTACCAATGAAAAGGATATTGGGGACCATTATGAGTGCAGTAGTTTCTTCTTAGATTGTTAATATTATGTCACCTATTAATTATAACTGATGTGAAGTAGTCGAGTGGTGATACAACAATTTGTTAGAACTGCGATACCTCTGGATATCCATTCCATGCGATTAAAGACTCAATCCACTCCCAAATGGCACATTTTCAGAGACACTTAAGAGATCAAAGCAGTATTTATGCACAATGCATCTGTCATACTAACATGGGTGTCCAAATCCCCAGAGATGAAAGCATTCTTGGGAGAAATGTGCCAGGGGAACTCAATCTATGAACAAGTTTAATAGGATAGGGTGAAGAGATGAAACTTTGCTTCTCAGCTTTAAACTTAAAAGCAGCAGATGGTTCAAGTCAGAACAGCTCACAGAACAATATCTGGATCTTCCTTGATTTCTGTTTGCAGTGCTATATGCTATGCAGGTTTGCACATATTCAAGTTTCTGGTTACATATGGCACCTGCTAGATTAAAGCTAAAGGCTATGATGCTTTTAGAATTTATCCTTTGCCTCTAGGACAGCTTTTGATGAGGTTATGCATACAATCCTGGAATCCTGCCTCTTGGAAGCAAGTACCCTTCTCCAAAGCACATAGAATAATAGCCCTGGAAAAATCTCCAAGGGCCATATCATATATCCCCCTTGCATGCATGAATCCACAACTAAAGCAATTCTGAAAGATGGCCATCCAAACTTTGTATAGAGATCTCCAGGGAAGGCAAGTCTGCCATACTCTGAAGTAGACTATTCCTCTAGCCAACAGCTCTTGCTATCAGGAAGTTCTTCCAAATGTTTAGGTAGATTTTTTTTTCTTGTAATTTGAATCCATTTATTTGTGCCCCAGTCTCTAGAGCAAATGAAAACAAGATTGCTTCACTATCTATATGCCATTCCTTCTGATATTAAAGGTGGCTATCATGTCACCTTTCTGTCCTCTTCTCCAAGCTAAAGTGAACATCTCCCTAAGCTGCTCTGCATAGGAGTTGTTTTCCAAACATTTTACCTTCTTGGTCACCCTCTCCTGTACACATAAATCATGCCATTTCCCCCATTTACAGAGCTTTGTTTCATTCCACACGACATTTTTTGGTTGCTCACCAGTGTCCCAATAGGCATCTTACATAGGCACACCTTGGTGTTGAACTTTTATTACAAAGATTAAATTATGTTCATACCTATCAATCTCTGAAGCAAAGAATGTGTGGTATGTAAAGCATAAATGAGTGAAGTTGAAAGAGACAATTCATTTTATTTTTAAACCCAGCCTCAAAGCCTTGTGCAAGTCAATAGTAATGTAGTTACAGAGATTTGAGGTCACCACCAAAAAGATCCTGTCTCTTGTCTATTGCTATCTACCTGAGGTTAATAATTCAGAAACACATATTGGGTGGCTTTGTTTGATCCATACAATTCTAGTGAGATACTTTTACATTTTCTATAATTGAAACAGAAATAAAATATATTTACATGTATAATACTTATTAGCATATATATATATATATATATTTTACATAGACTTGGTCATGAGAGTGGTCAGTAAATTTTGAACAGCATTGTCAATAGTATTATACAGCTGGAGTCCTGTTGAGTAGCTATCAGCCAGAATAGATCTTTGCATCAGTTGTTGAATGATGAATCAGCACATAAGCAAATCCAATTGATTCAATGGCTCTACTTTAGACAGAACTAATGATAGTGTTTAGACCACAGAAGCATAAATTAATAAAGTTGGAAGGTACCCCAAGGCTGATCTAGTCCAACCCCTTGCCTGTGCAGTAATTTACAATTAAAGCCACCCTGAGAAGTGATAATTCAAACTATGTTTAAATCCTCCAGTGAAGAATAATCCACCACCTTCTCTGACAGTTATTTCACTGCCGAAAGGTTTATTTTAAATTCCTATTATTATTATTATTATTATTATTATTATTATTATTATTATTATTATTATTATTTCTTGTTGTTGTTGTTGTATGCCCTGGAGGAATGAAAAACAACAACTCTCCATCTTCCACTTGGTAGCCCTTCAGATATTTAAAGATGGTTATCATATCACAGAGCCAGCATAATGTTAGTGGTCTGAGTGTTGGACTAGGATACTTGGAGACCAGAGTTCAAATTCCCATTAAGACATGGAAAGCTGCTAGGTAAGGGCAAACTCTCTCTGAACAAATTCTGCCATGAAAACCTCATGATAGGTTCATTTTAGGGTTGCCATAAGTCAGAAATGACTTGAAGGCACAAAGTAACAACAATCATCACCTTTCAGTTCACTTCTCCAGGCTAAAGATACCCAGATCCCTCAACTATTCCTTGTGGCATGCAAGGGATTATGCTATTAACCAGTAAATGTCTTCAGCATCAACGAAGACTTCTCTTGCTACTGTTTAACAGTTCAATCATGTTTTCTTTAATGCTGCTAAAACAAATATTAGTTCAGAGTGATGCAGTGAGACTGAAATGTGTCTGTAGAAAAAAACCTAAACCTGTTAATCGGTTATAGGCCTTGTAGTTACACCTCAGGTGAATCAAGTAAAAGCACATTTGTAGAAAAGAATAATTACAGCCAGGTTGTTTTCTTCTGAAAGCCAACTATAAAATCACTTAAAGCTCACTATTGTTCTTGCCATCATATATATTAATAACAAACTCAGTTCTCCAACTGCCTATCCCTATCCCAAAACAAACAATCATTTGTTCTGATTGTCTAATACTTTTTAAATTTTTGTAACACACACCATTTTAGCTCTTCTATTTTGACATACACCGTAAGCTGCTTGGGAGCCCATATTGGGAGAAAGGCACAATATAACTCAAGTAAATAATAAAAAAGAGAGCCAGCATAGCGTAGTGGTTTGAATGTTGGCCTATGACTTTGGAGACCAGTGTTTGATTCCTTGCTCAGCCATGAAACCCACTGGATGATCTTGAGCAAGTTACATGCTCCTGGCCTCAGGGAAAGGCAATGGCAAACCATTTCTAAACAAATCTTGCCGATAAAACCCCATGATAGGGTCACCTTAGGGTCACCATAAATTGAAAATGATTTGAAGCACACAGTAACAACAAATGAAAACAAACAAGCAAACAAAATAGTTCTCCCTGTGCACAACATCACAACAGATTTCCAGAATCTCAGCCAATTAGGTTGGTCTTGTAAATCTAATTCAAGAAAATAGCACTCTGGAGGAGGAAATGACCCATCTGTCTGGGTGAGGGTTAAAAATCATGACAAACATTTTGGACTTTTGCAAATCAACTGTGTACCCAAAAAAAAAAAAAATGATCCAAGCTCAATTTGCACTTTTTTTTTGTATTTCCAGACATTCAAGACTTTTATTGAACCCTGGGTCCACACTTTCTGACCTTTCACAGAGGAAAACTGGGATGCATGTGTTCAACTCAACTCCAGGGTGTGGTCAAGATGGTGAAAGTTATTAATGAGGAAAAACACACAAGGTAAGTGAGGCTGCTGGAGTTTGCTTTTGCCTGAGCTTACTTCTTTTTCCACTTCTTTTTCTCCTTTCCAACTGCTGGCTTAATTGGGTGCAAAGTAATTTTGCACTTTGAATTCAGTTTGTAGCGATGGGAGAAAGTGGGAGGAGGACATAGAAACTGGAACATTTAAAAGCAGCTGAAAAAGTGGGATGATAGAGGATTAATCAGGACTGTGCCTGCCTAACTGGGACAGTTAGAAAGTATGTGACTTCGTTTTCTCCACCTCTGTTGTAAATGATAGAAATGTTCTGTCTCTGATACAGTAAGGGCTCCCTCACACTAGTAAGTTAGCCTGGTGGCAGAGTGGTTAAATGCTGGTACTATTGCTATAGGCTATCAGAATGCTGCAGCCATTAAATGAAGGATGCATATGTAATCTGCAGTGTACCCATTCAAGGGTGTTAGGCCAGGTCTGCACTGCTACCTCAATGGGAAACATGACCCTGGTATAATTTGATCAAAAGCTATTTACTTCTTCTTCTTCTTTTAAAAAAGCAACTTAACTAGGAGATGAATCTGATTTAATGACATTTTATGGAAAAAGCTAGGGCATGGGATATAAAAATGTCAAAACTGAAATTGGTAATAGCCTGGTCTAGGATCTGCTGTGACAGCTAATGAATGTAGCTATTTGGGGAGCAATCTTTAGCAAATCACTTTTTCTAGCTGGTGTTATTTAGGGAGTTTTCATCTTTCCTCTGCTAAAATATGAGTGATGCTTCTTTCTTTCTTTCTTTCTTTCTTTCTTTCTTTCTTTCTTTCTTTCTTTCTTTCTTTCTTTCTCTCTCTCTCTCTTCCTCTGTCCCTTTTCACTGCAACAGATTCTGAAGTATCTGAGGCAATGGAGACAAACTGTATTTCCCCAGCTTCACTGCAATCCTTTGCTTAAACCAAGCTGGGGGCAGGGAGGCCTGCTTGTGGAAGCAAAGTGGATTTGTGTGTGTATTGGTTCATGGCAAGTATGTTCACTGACCTTTCAAGAGCCTTATTCAATACATATTGGTGTTCAAGAGACATTTCAAGCAGAGCGAGAGCATATTAAGAGTCACCCAGTCTTTAACACTTAACCTTTTCCCCCCTTCTATCTGGAGCTAAACAAAGGTAATCATTCAGAAATTTGCCTGTATTAGAGTGTATCCCATCTGAAGGCTGTAAATGTCATTCTAGGGCCAATTATTAGTCATGGCGCGTCTCCCAAACTGCTCATCTGATTTGCACTGGTGAGGTATCATTTGAAAGCAATGCTTGTGTGGGTTGTTTTTAACAAAAATTGCTTTAGGAAATGAAGCACTGCAGCTACCTTTTTTTACAACGATCTGTTACCCTCCCCACACAAGGTTGCCAGATCAGGAACATCACAGCCAAAATGTGAGACTTAAAGACAGTGCCTGGTGATGTCACAGGGACAGAGATTGATGTTATCATTAAACATGATACATTGAGCATCATCTACATTCATTCAAAACCTGGCCTGTTTTACAGAGACCTGGCTGGGAGAGGACAGCTCAGCT
>JAIPUX010001232.1:156700670-156715224 GCA_020142125.1 Phrynosoma platyrhinos | reverse complement strand
TCTGTCTCAAGCACTGGCATTTCTCCCTGTCCTTCTGTCTCATTGTCCAAGTACTCACTGTCTGTGTTAGAGTCTGTACCTGGGATATGGAGGCAGGGCATGACACCAGTACCTGTTTTCTAAGTTCAGCAGATGCTGAAGTCAAGCTTGCTGTTCTGGCACATTTATGACTCTAAGGACAATCTTGTGGGGAGCTGAACTACAAAACTGTGTATATCCATTGAAGTCACACATAAATAAACACATTCTTGCATTAATCTCAGTTTGACAGTTGACCACATGATTGACTGACCATCAGTGATTTGGATTCTATTCAAAAATCAGAGAGGCTTTGGTCAGCATATGTAAGTATGTTTCAAGTGCAGCTCTCTCTCTCTCTCTCTCCTTTTTTTTTTTTTGACAATGCAGAGGGGGCTATTCTCTAGTACAGGGGTAGGCAACCTTTCCTCTTTAAGGGCCGAGGGACTTCAGCTCCCAGAAGCCTCAGCCATGTTGGCCAATAGTCCCATGTTGGTCAATAGCTCCTAGGATTCTGGGATCTAAAGTCCCTCGGCCCTTAAAGGGGAAAGGTTGCCTACCCCGCTCTAGTACATAATACCCTGTTCAGACCCTTTCCCCTGGGAGCTTTCATGCTGCTGCTACCTAATAGTAGATAGGGGAGAGAGAAGAAAGGAGGAAATCAAAGGAGAAAGAAGCAGGAAGCAGCAATGGCTAAGATGGCTCTCATGGAGCTCAACCGCAGCCAGAAGTGGGGGACAACCATGGAAATGTATGAGCAAAATGGTGTGTTCTGTCTGCTGCATGCAGGATCTTGGCCACTGTTAAATATGACATGATCCAAACAGTGTCACTATTTTTGTACCCATGCTGTTGCAATCCTGTCCATAGCAATGCCATTCAGACAATTTTTCAATCTGTTTGGAATTGTTCCTGGAGCACTTATCACTACTGGAACCACAGCTGCTTTCATTTCCCAGAAGCACAGTTTGTAGATCTTGACAATGACAATTATAATGATGCTTTTGTTACAGTTATATTCAACCTTTTCTCCACTGAGTTCAAAGTGGTTTTACATGGTTCTTCTCCTCTCCATTTTATCCTCATATGAACTCCTTGAGTAGTTCAGTGGAGAGAGTGACTTGCCCAAGGTCAGTCAATAAATTTTGTGGCTGAGTGAAGAATTAAACCTGCATTTCCCAAATCCCAGTGTGATAGTCTAGCTACTATGGCATACTGACTGACAAAGAAAAGATCCCAGGTCCATTCTGGAGATGTTTCCAGTTACACTCCAACTAGAAGAACCTATTCAGAGTTGGACAGATCTCTCTGTGAGTAAATACATAGGGAAGAGAAACAATCTCGTCTGGTCTGCTGGCCTTAGGTCTACAAAGATACTTGTCTCCCCCACATCCAGCCCCACAGATAATTCCATCTGTTCATCATCCCTTGAGACCTAATAGTTAGGGGTTTTCACATTGGAAACCACTGTGTGTTTTTTTTCTTAATTAATATAACTGGTAGCAATTGCTTCATTTTTAACAGCTCATGCAAATATCACTGGAAAAAGCAGCTAAAACTTCTTCCTCCTTTGGAGAATTTACCACACCCTTGCAGGGAATTTATATAGCACCATGAAGAAAACACAGTGAGGTCAGGCTCCAGGAGGCTGCCAGTCATTCAGTAAATTTCACTCTGTCATTGCTGAGCCCTGTATAGTGATGTTGCTAACAGATTTCTTGGCAAACCAGGAGAAGACAAGCTATGGAAACAGAGGCAAATATTTATTTCTTAGTTATTGACAAGCATCTTTCCCTCCAGATTTTCACATTTCAGAGTAGCACTTCCTCATGGATTCTAATTTCTTGTACTTGAAAGAAGTATCATGGACAGATACACATCAACTGTATGTTACAAGGGATTCTGGGAATTGTTTGAAGGTGATAACAGTTCAAATAGATTGCTGCTGCCAGACCTTTTAGGAATTATTGTTGCTTTGGATTGATGGAAAATGAATTTAAGAACACAACCTACATTTTCATCTTCTTTGCCATTTGATGAAAATAGAGCAAGGCACAAAGGGCTGTTCAAAATTCTCCACTCTTTGCTTAGGCAGGGAAATTTAGGGTACCATTTCACCATTTTTTTTTCTCCAGAGAGAAGATACTCTCCAACAGGTTCACCTCATTCATCTTCAATAGCATAATTTTATTCTTGCTCCCCACTACTTTTGTTTCTTTTCTTTGTGTTTTTATTGCCACCACATATGACAACAGTAGGGATGGCCAGTGAATCCACCGCTGTAGGGGTGGTGAATCCACTCCTTCTACAGCTGCTATGGGGTGTACAGGAGCCATCCAGGTGCTGGGCCTTACTTCCAACTGAGGTTCTGATCTAGGAGAGCTCCTATACACTCTATGGGAGGCACAACCATGAATATGAGAGTGAATTTGCTGTCTCTGAGGCAGTGGCTCATTCATTTGCCCATCATTCTTTATTGTCTCCTTGAGGAGTCTGAGGTGCATGTTACTGGAATGGGCAGCTACTCAGAGATCAAGGGGTCACACATTACTGGACTTTGGATAGAAACACAGGGAATGCAACATGATAGATGAGAATGGGAAGGATTAAATCCTTTGATTTAAACTATTGCTTATTTCACTGTCACATGTAAGAATGAAAAATGTCAAAAATGTCAAAACATTTTGCAATCTTTGGTGAGAATATCATAATATTTTGCAAATTTTTCAATGCATTTTTGGATTTGGGATCCCTCCCAACATCTACAAATGTTGTCTATTTAATTGAATTTAAATGTTTTTGAAAAAGAAATATGAAGAGATTTGTGCTTAGAATTCATACCTTTCCTTGGGGGGGGGGGGAATGTTCTGCTGTTGAAAAGTTGAGTCCAAATACTATTGTTAGTCCCAAACAGAGAAGATGCATTGAATTAATTAGATTTACCTACATGTTGACTCATTGTTCAGTCATTAATGTAATAAGTTTTCTCTGCTTTGGACTAACCAAAAGAATATAGGTCTTCCTCTTTTTGCTCTCATGGAGAGGTGAAAAAGGCTAGTTGCCATTGAAATATTTTATGTGATATATCATACTTTCTCCTGAAGGTGGCAGAATCTTTGAATATATCCCTAATTTGCCCAGGGAGAAAGAATATGGAAGGTTTTTTTTTTCTCAGTTACGAAGTCTGACTAGAATAGTTGTTGGATTTGTGAACATAATGTGTTTATTTATCTCTGTCTACAAATGACCTTTCTTTAACTTTTATTGTAAAATGTGGTACACAAAATCACGGATTTCACAAATGTTATATTTTTGGAACATTAACAGCCCAGTTTATCAGTTCCTTTTGTGCAAAATCTTTTGTTTCCAAAGGAAATTATTATCTTATTTTATTTGAACATATTTGCTTTGAACAGTTCCCTGTACCTTGCATACTTTGAATTCTATGATCTCCATCAGATCTCAACCACTGATATTTTAGTAGCTATTCTGGCCATTCATCACTTGATAGTCAACATTCTGGTACTACCATGAGAAAACCTTTGAAACCATGCCATTTTTGAAGACTACTTGCAGTTCAGGACTTATTTTGAGCAAAATTCACACATGTAGTGTGTGTGTGTGTGTGTGTGTGCTTTTAAAAAGCATGTTTATGCATAGGAAACAACAGAACAATGTTTTCTGAAGTGAAAATGCTGTTTTCTGTGAAGAAAAATGCTGAAGCTGCAGACATATGTATCACAAAATTCACAAATGGTTTGTGGCTTTAAAAAATAGGAAATGTTGTGCAGAAAATGCATATTTTTGTGTAGAAAATACTATTTTCTGTGTAAAAACAGGTATGAATTTTATGCAGAATATATTCTAAAGATTCTCATCACTTCAAGATTCTCTTAATTAGAGCTTCCCAGCATTCAGGACATATGTGTTTTTTTAAAAAACAAAACAAAACAAAAAAATTTTTTGAATATTTTCTTCAAAATTCCTTCCATCCCTAATGGTTTGCTACTGAGGCTGTATTCAAAATTTTACCAGTTTGGTTGAACCTGGCAGAGAGTTGACATTTCAGGCACCAGGGTGCCCATTATGAGGCAGTACAACATGACTCTGTGAAGGACATTTCTCCATTGTTGTTCTTTTAGTCCAGGTGATCTTTCAAATTAAATTATTTGTTTTCAGTAGCACTTGGAGTGGACTAAAACAAACCAGTGTTGATAAATGGATATTCTCTTTGAAGGTGGTAATGAAACATTCATCTAAAAAATTGTGCAGATGAGCACTTGAAATAGGATTCAGCATAGGAAGATGGAGACATGACACCAATGGATTGTAATGGTGTTGGGCTGAAAAGCCAGAATGACTGCATCTGTTGATTAAATTGTGTAATAAACACAAGGGAGTCCATCACTGGTGGTGGCAAGGCAAGTCTTCTCACTGCAGTTAATAACAAATATTGCAGCTTTTCATTTATAAACTGCTTGAAATCTCTGGCTTGCTTTTTAGTTATCCAGAGATGGATTACCTCCAGTATAAAAAGATCTACAAAATATCAAGCAATAAGTCAGATCTATAACCCTGCTTTTTACAAATATTTTGCTTACTGTTCAGCAAATAAACTGGGGTGCTCTCCTCTATGGTTTCATGTCAAGATAAATCTTTTTATCTTAAACTCTGTTTTAACCATATATAGTTCTGTTAGACTTAGCTGTTTGGAAGATCTTTCACATCAAACAGTGGTCTGATTGCTAAGATTTCAAAAAAACATTTCAATAGACAGGATAATAGTGCCATTATTACATACTATATGGATATAAATATTTGCTTAGATCAGTCTTGTAGGAGAGACTGCAAAATATTAACATTTCTCACTTTTGGTTAACAAGAGAGACAAAATGGTGTAGAGGTTTTGGTGATGGGGTATGATTCTGGAGACCAGGTTTCCAATCCCTGTTCAGCCATGGAAACTTTTTAGATGACCTTGGGCAAGTCATACTCACTCACCCTCAGAGGAAGGCAAAGACAAATTCCCTCTGAACAAATCTTGCCAAGAAAACCCCATGATAGGTTTGCCTTAGGGTTGCCATAAGTTGTAAATGACATGAAGGCACCAAAAGTGAATATGATATGGCCTCCTGGATGTTGAAGATGATGACCAAATTTGGTATATGATTGGGTATTGGATTTTATTATATGGATTGTAGGTTTTTATTATTGTCATGGTTTTATACATTGTATTTTTGTATACTGTTTTATATTTTTGCTGTAATCCTTCCTTGATTCGCAGGGAGAGGTGGGAAAATACAAATAAAAACTATTATTATTATTAATATGAGACCTTTTGCACACTTTTGTCAATAATTTATTTGCGTTTCAGGATTTTCTCATGAAAAGTTTGTGGAGATTTGAACCCTGACTTGCCCAAGATCACCCAGTGGGGTTCATGGCCAAGCTGGGAATCGAAGCCTGGTCTCCAGAGTCATATTCAAACCACTATACAACACTGGCTTATGTTATGAAGATACTTAGGGGTGAAACAGACTGCCCCAAAGGAGCGGCTTGCCACCACCCCTTTGAATACTGGATTGAGGTTGTGACAACTGCATGCCATGGCCCTGATCCCGCATTTTCCCAGTACAAAAAGAAGATGCAGAAAGGTGCTCCTTTGGGGGCTGGTACAGGCTGGCAAAAAGAGCCAGCTTCCTGGAAGCATGGGAGTATGGCATTCAGACAACAGCATGCCCCCACGGAAAGCTAGTGCTTCAAGCCAGTCTGTTCCAGCCCTTAGTCCTAAATAATTTGGGACCAAGATTTTTGAAGGATGACCTTATTCCTTTTCCCAAGGTATTTGCTTCCATTTCCTTAACTGCATAGTCACAGTGGCTGGACACAAAACATAGTATTATTTCAGTCTTGATTACACAGTTCTGTAATGCCTTTCTTAAATTGGTCTGCTAGGTACAGTCACCAGTCATGAGGCAGAGGTAACTAGTGAAACAGGATTCTTTACAAAGAGTCTGGGAACACGATATGATGCTATTACATATTTTCAGTACTGTTTTAATAGTTTTCTTTCTGTTTTGATAAACTCATCTGGCTTAAATCATTCGGATTCTTTGGAGAAATTTGAAGATGGGTGAAATAAAAAACAATTATGGTTTAATTCCTATTATTAGTCCCAACTACATAGATCCATTGAATTAACCAATTTACCTGAATATTGACTCACCATTCCACAATTGGTTCAATAAATCTAGTCTAGTTGGAATTAACTAACGGATTCCAAACAATGTTGGCAAAAGAATGGGTGGTGAATTTTCTCTAAAAGTTTTAAAGGTAACCTACCCCCCAAAGATGTTCAGAATCTTACATAGTTTCTTTAAGGTTGAGAATAAAATTAGGAGCAGATTTGCAATCCCACTGACACAGCTGACACAGAGCTTGCAGCTTTCCCGTGAGACATTCTGGCTCATTTACACAGGAACAGCGACCTGAATGCTGAGGTCTCTAGACAAAGCCATGAGCAAAGGCTTGGCTTTCTTTTTAGGTGAAGGAAATTAGAGAGGGAGGAAAGAAATGGAAGGAAGGACAGAAAAGGAAAAATGGACCTTGCCACTTCATAGAACTATTAAGTTACTTAAAAAAAAAATCTGCTAGAAATTGTTGCAGTTATTTCACGGAACTCCCCTGAACTCCTCAGTGGTATCATCCAGTCAGTTTGCACTGGTTTACCAGAACTGGTTGTTAAAATTTTTAAAAGTATCTGAAGTCTGGGGAGGTTAAAAGAGGAATCCAGAGCAGTGAAGGAGAAAGAGACCAGAGTAGATGAGAGCAATGGAGAGGTGAAGGAAGGACTGGATCCTTCAGAGCTGCAGGGGATTTCTGGGAACAGGAACGGGTTGTAAATTATTGGCACGCCTTGCCTCCAGGACCCTAGTGTAGACCCTGACACTGACAGTGACTACTCAGACAGAGGAATAGAATGACAAGAAACCATGCCAGTGCTGGAGACAGATGGTGAGACCCCCCCCCCCCAGCTGACAGTCTGACACAGAGACAGACACAGATAGAGATACAGACCTGGCAGTATTGACTTTGGCAGAGCACCATCAAGAAAAAGATGGGCAGCAAGGCTCCAAACATTTGTATCTAAAATATTCAGCAAGCAAACAGTACCTGTGGGAGTCTGCCAGGCCATAAATAGCCCAGGACCTCTTTCAGGAAGCTATTATTGACAACTGACCTTCTTGATAGAAGCAACATTCATTTTATTTATTTATTTAATTTTTATGCTGCATTTCTCCCAAAAAGGGGTCTAAGGTGGCTCACAAGATAAAACACTTTAAAAACAATAAAAACAACCTGGTTAAAAATATAAAATTGATTTATTGTTGGACTGTGTATGACTTGGACTGAACTGACTTCGCTACTTCAGTCTTGTTGTTGTTGAGCCATGTTTGTCCCTGTGTTTTTCTGGGCTCTGTATCTTCCTGAATTCCCTTGCTGAGGGTCTGGTCGTGTGCTGGGGCCAAAACAAGGCAATTATTTTGAATGACAGCACTGATTCTCTGTCTTCCAGGGGCTGAGGTTTGCAGAGATAGGAAGGAGACATTTGGTACAGCTTGGCATCTTCTGGTGGGGTACCCAGTGAAGGCTCTTCATTTACAAATATGGACCTATAGAGACAATCAGTTCTTGTTTGATGAAGAATGTTAGGCACATTTAGTACATAACTCACAATGAATTGGAAAAGTTGGGGTGCTTGGTCCATAATTCCCATTCCCACCTCCAGTGGCCATGCTGGCTGAGGGATTCTGGGACTTGTAAACCAAAAAGCTAACTTTTCCAAGTTCTTGGAAGTTAGTAACAGATGTCTGTCCTAACGTTTATTCTTGAATATTTTTATTATTTTTCCAAGTCCAACATTTATTTTAATGTAGAATAACATTCAGAGCATTATGCCAGAACATTTTTAACAATGTTTAGTTGCTGGGAATCAAGCATCTGCTAAGGGTTCTTTTTTTAGTACAATACAGTTGGTACATCTCAGTATATTTTACTGGATTTCTCATTGAAGTTTGGAAATAATTGCCTGCAAAGCTCCACAGTTATGCTGCTATTGCTTTCTTCAAACAGAAGACCATCTGATCTGGCTTTTTAAAGATATTGAAAGAAAGAAAGAGAAAGAAAGAAAGAAAGTTAGTTCCCAAGATTAAAAGTTTGTTGCTTCAGTTCAACATTTCTTTAGTGAAATGAAAATATATCTAAAATGTCTTTTCAAATAGATGAAGAGATAACTGAAAGATAACTTCCATGACCTTGATGGATTTATCAACACAGGACATCTCCCACACTTGCAAGTTTATAAGTAATGACTCCCTGCATGGACTTGTAAGATAGTCCTTGTCCAAGGAATTTATCTTTAATCACATAATTATTATTCAAAATAAGCTTGCACTGACAGCTCCTATTTAAGGGGTGCATTGAATCTAGGCTGGATTTAATTTCACACTTTAAATGGTCTGTCTAAGGAGCCAAATCTAATTTGTAGATGAGGTTCAGTGTTTTGGATAGATATTTTCAAGTCTGGACTAAAGCCCACAATAGATTCAACGAGCCTCTTATAGACACCACTAACTACCAATTTCACAGATATCCTGATGAATGCTAGCATTTGGAAGATTCAGTTTCAAATCCCCATTTGTCCCTTTTTAAAATTAATCCACATTACAGGGTTGCTTTCTGATATACTCCTTTGAATGTTGTGGAAGAACAGTAGACATAAATGTATTTATTGACAACATATTCTACAATCAATACAAGGATGTGTTGTCCTGATACTCATGTGATTGGTACTGTATCTGGGGACTTTAGCATCTTAGCAGCTGTAAGATATATTTCTACTCAGCTGAGCTTTGGTTAGGACTCTCTGGAGAGTCAGCTAAGGGAAATTCCCTCACCCATCTAAAGCCCTGTGTATTACTGTCAATGAAGTTCCAAAATGTATCCCAGCCATCTAGAGAAGATTAAAGTGGGGATGGGATTGAAAGAGTAATACATGACACTAATATTCATCCCATTCTTCCAGTGGAAATGCTGCAAAAGATCAGAGGCCTAACTGCATAAGAGGATGGTTAAAATTTGTTTTCTCTTTCCCCACAAGGTAGGAACAGGTCTAAATTACAAGAAGGAAAATTTCTACTAAACCTCCCAGCGTAGGAGAACCTCCCAACAGTAGAAGCTGTTCAACAATGAAACCATGGAACAACTTCAGGAGTTGGTGGCTTCTCCTTTGTTAAAATTTCTCAAGTAGGACTGAACAGCTGACTGTCAGAGATATTGTAGCATCACCTTTTTTGCATCAGCAGGATGTTCTTGCTGCTGCTGTTGTTATCCCACCTTTCTCCCAATATAAGGACTCAAGGGATTGGACTGGATGCTTTTTGAATTACATACAACTTTATGATTTTGCACCCTTTTGATGGCATTTTATCAGGAAAAAGGCAGAGAAAAGATGCAGCAAAGGACAGAAGTTCTGTACTTTCAATGGTATCTAATTTTGGCTGATGCATATTTTCTTATCTCTGAGAAGCAATTGTGTTTGGCAAAATTCCAATATTATCCATTGAAGGGGAAGGAGGAACCCAACCCACTTTCTCCTTCTCAGTGAGACAGAGAGAAGGAGATGGAGAAACAGACAGGCATGTTAAAAATAATAATGTAAATTGGATTCCATGTTACCATTGGAGATAAAGACTGGCTTAATAAAAGAGACAGAGACGAGACTATTAATATATTGTGTAAAAACACAAAAAAATATTCTAGTACAGCACAGCATGTACAGGGATGTGATGGCTTAGTGGTTAATGCTGTTTTAAAGGGATGGGTTGGTTTGGTTGAAATGATGTGGGGGTTTTTACTGTAAGACGCTTGGATTGTTGTGATTAAGTGGGATACAAATAAATTTTATTATTATTATTATTATTATTAAGATACTGAGTACCGCATGATGGGGTGAGCTTCTGTCAGTAGTCCCAGCTTCTGCCAACCTAGCAGTTCAGAAGTATGCAAATTCAAGTAGATAAATAGGTATCAATTTAGTGGGAAGGTAACAGCGTTTAGTGTAGTCATGCTGGCCACATAACCACCAGAGCAGTCCTTGGACAATGCTGGTTCTTCAGTTTAGTAACGGAGATGAGCACTGCCCCCCACAGTTGGTTACAACTAGACATTCATGTCAAGGGACTACCTTTACCTTTACGTTTTACAGCACAACATCGGTATTCCTGAAGAAGAACATTCTTTAGGAATAAACTCCATTCAGAGGCCAGAATCTTGTTCCTGTTTTTTTTACCTGCGCGGGTTGTTTAATAACTAATAACCCTTAAAGTGATGAAAACACTGTTCCATTTTGGATAATAAAGTTACTCATTTGTAGATCCTCCAGTTTTTCAATCTCTCTTTCTTTTCCAGAAACTTGCTACTGTGACTCATCCAAAATGGTTCCTTTGATGACCTCTTCATGGGTATTGTTTGGAAGAGCATGGACAGTAGTGCCATCTGCTGAGTCCTATTCCGAAAAGCCAAACTGAATTCATACTTTACCTCACATATATGTGCATAATAGGATAACTTTCCATTATTCCCACTGGAGCAGTTGTTTCTCTCATTTTAAGCATTATTGGAGCAATATAAAACAAGAAATAATAATGAAACATAACAAGGTCACTGCAAGACTGCTTTTACCACCACCATATGGCAATGAAAGGAGATGTTTGTATCTCATCAGCAAAGAATCCCATCATTACAAGGGCTGTTATATGCCACAGCAAGCTCACAATCCCTATAAAATGGTTTCAAATATTGTCTGCTGTGGTTTAGGTCCTCCTTCATCTTTTGACAGGAGGTGGCAGGCAGGCTTTTGTGAATAAATTTAGAGTTGATTTATTCCTCTGCATCTTTGTTTGATTTTAAGAAAATATGTTTCCCGAAGTCACTCTGATTAACCTCCTGCCTAGAACAACAGATGATGGGCTAAAAATTGTTCATGTGGGAAGTCACATTGCTACTCATCCATGTTATATCTGTTTATAGTATAACTTTTATGACTATATATTTACAGATAAAGGAGATTATACATAAAACTTTCTTTTTTTAAAAAAAGCTGTGTTCTGCATTGCTAATTTTAATCCAAGTACTCACAGGTTAACCCACAGGCAAAACTGAGGGTACACCCAGTCTGATTTTAAAAGACCAGAAAGTCCTAGATTTTGTTCCTGTTCTTTCCAAATTTATTTTGGAGATGCATAGATATTTTGTTTATGCCAGAATATTTTTTTCAGCTCTTGGCATGATAAGATATTTTTTAGATCTTTTCTCCAGGTCAGTTTATTTTAATCTAGGATAAAATCAAAAGGAACAGGAACAAAACTTGAACTTTTTTAATGAATCTGGATGGGCCCTATAAGAGAGAAAAAGGAGAATATAACATATAGAAAGGACGTGGTTAACAGAGGGAGAACAAGGGTGAAAGGAGAGAATATTACAATGGTAAAACATAAAGCTTTAAGACCAAGATAAACCAAAAAGCTCACACAGGCTATATTAAAACCATTTGTCATGTGGTAATAATTGTTTTGTTGGCTTTTCTTTCAGGTTACTAAATATAAAATGGTAACATGGTTAAATGTAATAATGCCCACATGTGAGATATGCCTGGAAGACATATGCTTGAAAAGTAGGGTTTTGTAATAATTTCCCAGTTTAAAAACATCAGCAGATATATCATGGCATCCTGTCACAATCTGGCTATTTCTATTTGTCCCCTGTTTAAAGACATGAATTCAAATACAAAGTGGTTTGGCAACATTGTGCATGCCATTAGCAATGCTGTGTTGCTTCTGAGCAATACTGCATGGGGAAAGTTTGATAAGGCAAGCAGCTGCTGAGAAGCAGAGCTCTGGAAGGTTACTTTTCATAACTACACACTTTATCACACCATACTGCTGTCCTGCCACAAATGCACTAGTTTAGGAATGGAAGCATACCACTTTGTCATCCTTTCTTATCATACTTTTCCCCATGACAGCACTTTGGGGATCCATAGTGGCGTGATATGTTTTCCATACTGCCAAACGCTACCTTCCAGGAGGAAGCAGGGGGATAAGTGATCATGGTTGCCAATCACTTCTTGAAGCAAGCTGCTATGTGAATGTGAATGTTGGAGCCACAATTGCTGCAAGGGGGAGATGGAAGAGGTGGAATCATATCCACTCACATCACATGACTGCCTGAGGAGTGCAACTGCAGTGGACGGGACTTATTACATGAAGGCAGTAATGGAATAGTAACATGAATGAGAGCCTATTGATGGGTTTTGCCTAACAATGAAGAGGTACACTACTGTAATGAATGGAATACAAGGCAGCAGCAGGATAGGCATAGTATTATGTGATATGCACCAGGCAAATACACTTTTATCATGTTAAAATTCTGCTTTTATAGCGCTCTGTGCTAAAGTCCTATATCTCCCAGAATCCTTTTCCTTATTGGATTGTTTTCTAGCTTTCTCCACCATAAGGAAATGAATGGATACCAACCATAGTCTCTACAAACACACAAAGTCAGAATGGCATTTGGAAACAACTATGGGTGGGGCAGAACAGAGCACTGAAGGAAAAACTCATTTGGAAAGATTATCTGATTAATGTGGTGCACAAATCTGAAATCTAATTTGTAGTTAGTTCATTAGCTTCAAGCAAATCATGTCTTTGCCATATAGTCTACCATTGTGTCTCCAAGATCAGCCAGTCAAATGCATCTAGAACAGAGCTTGTAAAAGTTACGGGGTGTGTGGGGGGGAATCTGTCATGTTGATCAAGGGATTCTGGAGGTTGTAGTCCAAAAGTCATATTTCCATGCTCTACTATCAATGTGCTTCTAACAACCCCCACTGTGATACAAGCTATTTCTTTTGTATTAGAAAATATTATTTTTGTAGATACACATGTTTTAGATTATATCCCTGAGACATGGAATTGTGGTTAGATCCTGTCAAGACCATGTGGCACTCTGGTCTGGAAAATGACATGGATGTGGCCACTGAAAGGAACTGGAGCAATGATAACAGGGTTACTACAGTTCAAGTAGCAGGTGCATGAGTCAGCATTTGGTGAGCTGTGCATCATGGGAAGCCTGATGCAACATGCACAGTGGATGGGACAAGCCAGGTATGCATCATGGGAGGTCTGATGCAACAGTCCTGATGCAACAGGCACTGGGATGAAACCAGCCAGGTTTCATTAGTGCTTGGCTGTCACATGTTCATAAGAAGACCACCTATGTATGGGAGAGAGTCAGAAGCTCTGTTGTTGGTTAGTTGTGGTTGGTGAAGCACTTTGTTACTCTGTATAGCTGTGAGTATTCAAGATGGATGTCTGGTACTCTTTGTATCTTTGTAAATATATGCCACAAAGATTAAAGCCCTCTCTGAGAGAAGCCTTGCTGTGAAGCTGTTCCTTCCTCCAAGCTGAAAACAGCACCTGCATGTGGGAGGTTTTTTCCTGTGCAGACTCTTCACAGAAGACCAGGTTCTGGGTGTTTCTGCCTATGTGCATCTACTCTGCATGTGTGTATGCTAGATCCTGCTGTCTCCATACTCCAACAGATCCTACATGATCTTATTATTGCTAAAAGCCTGGCATTCCATGACTGAGGAGATAAATATTCACTATCTTTTGTTCAATGCATCTGTTGGCTCCCCATCTTTTCCTCCTCCACCTTTGCTTAGAGTCACTGTTGCTGTCTATTATTGGCTGCTTGAGTTGTTTTAATATGTTTCAATTTACAACTTGTTTAATACTTTTTAAAGGGGTGGGTGGGTTTTGGGATTCTTAGGTTTTTATGTAATATCATAATTACACTTGTTGGATTTTAATGCTGTAAGCCACCCCGATTGCTTGGCAAAGGGACGGGGAATAAATTATTATTATTATTATTATTATTATTATTATTATTATTATTATTATTATTGGCTAACTGCTTAAACTACTCATAAATGTGTAATTTATAAACAGCAACTTCAAGAAAATGTAGGTTTTTTTAATGCAGTAAACTTATAGTAATGTATATGCCTAGTTCATGCTCATATGCTAAGTACTTCCTCCTTCCCTTCTTTTTTCATTTTCTTTTTTCCTTTCTTTGTAATCATACTGCTTAAAAATCCAATAAAAATATAAAATTAAGTTTCCTCTCTTTGTTCTGTAGTCTGCTATTAATCCTTATGACTCTTAATTTTTAAAAATTTAACATGGAGTTGGGAAATGATATTGGCTTGCATCCTGAGATAAATTGATGAAGATAAGATAAAGAAGGTAAGGTAAGTTATGATAAAATAAAATAAGAGAATGAAGTCCACAATAGGAAGCATTTCCTGTCCACTCCTCTCCCTGAACATTCTTCACCTTCCTCCCAAATGTCTCATGAGACATGAACAGGTTGAGTCTCCCTTATCCAGAATTCCAAAATCTGAAATATTCCA
>JAIPUX010001232.1:156686097-156700570 GCA_020142125.1 Phrynosoma platyrhinos | reverse complement strand
CATCCCCTCTTAGTTTCATGCACAAAATTATTTAAAATACTGTATTGAGTATAAAATTACCTTCAGACTACATGCATATGAAACATACATGAATTTCGTTTTCAGATCTCTCTCTCTCTCTCTCTCTCTCTCTCTCTCTCTCTCTATATATATATATATATATATATGCAAATATTCCAAAATCCCCCTCAAAAAACCTTTGAAATCCAAAATACTTTTGGTCCTAAGCTTTTGGATAAGGGAGACTCAACCTTTATATTAATTTACTTTAGCACTTAGGTCTGATTTTTAGTTATCAAACTTTCCTCTCAACTTCCTGTGCCCTATCCAACATTATCACAGACTACCCCCAACATGTCAAAGGAAAGATTTCTTTCCACAAATTTCCTCACCTTAACCTATTTTAGGATTTAGGTTGCCAGGGTGAAAAATAGCGATGCCTCAGGTACATTTAATAGTTGTGTAGAATAAAGAATTCAACAGTTGTTGTTCACCATGCAACCAGATAACAAATAACACCAGATGAATTTCTCTCTTCTACACACCCATTAAAGCAAACCCTCCAACATTTCATACATGAAAACTGGGAGATGTGTGATCAAGAAACATCAGACTGCGGTCAAAATGGCAAAAATTATTAATGAGGAAGAACACATAAGCTAGGAGAAACTACTGTAATTTGATTTTGCCTGAGTCTACTGACAAGGACACAGTTCTGTTGCCTCCCCTCCTATCCTTCCTGAGTTAATTGAGTACAAACTACTTTTGCTCTTTGAATTCAGTCTGCAGCAGCTGAAGTAAGATATGAACAAAGGGGGAAGTGAGAGGAGGTTAGAAAAACTGGGGCATTTTAAAAGCAGCTGAAAAAGTCAGAATACATAGGATTAATTGAGACAGTTGGAGAGTATGAAATAAGCATGAGAACTTGGCCCGATTAGTACTTCTGTCTTCTGGTGCAGTAATGGTACAGGTATGAATCAAAATGATAGGATAGGGGAATGACACAGCTCGACTACATGCACTTCCTTAAGAGACCTGGTTTATATTTTAAGACCTAAATGCTCATATCTTATTGAATGCACAAATGGAAAGATTTTCCCCTCCTTTTCCCCTGACAAGTCACTCTTAAACTGAGTCACCATGACTGGAGTTGTCGCATTCCATTAATCCTGTCTCTGTGAATCAAGGATGGCTTGTCAAAATTGTGAAAAGCAAAAATGAGCAAGGAAGTTAAACAGTTCTTCTTAATTGTGCTCACTACAACCTGACAAGAAATCTTTTCTTCTGGAAAAAGAAACAAACCTTGATGGTTTCACCTGCGCAGCACAAAAGTTAGGGGGAGGCAAATTTTTGCCTTCATGGAAGGCCACATCACTCTGGTTTTTGACCTGGTTTGGCGAGACAACTTTCAGATGTAGCTTCCAAGTTCTGCATCATCTCTAAACTGGACTTAGCCTGGGCAGTCCTTCAAACAGGGCAGTGGTTTTCCAAATCTAGTCTTCCAGCTGTTTGGGACTTCAGCCCCCCAGAAATCTCAACCAGCTTGGTAAATGGTCCCTCATTTTGGGAGTTCACATTCAAATCATCTGGAAGACTAAAGATTGAGAACCACTGGAGTAGAGGACTATCCTCTGACAGCCCTTCAAATACTGAACTCTTGGTAAAGCTGTGTATATATTCCCCAGGTGCTGGGAACAAACAACAACATACCTTACATGATGATCAATGATATCAAAAGGTGCTGAGAGATCCAGGAAGATCAACATGCTAGTACTCCCCCTGTCTTTCCCTGAGAGTAGATTGTCAATCTGAGCAACCAAGACTGTTTTGGTACTGTGCCCTGGCCTGAAACCAGACAATCTGTTTCTTTCAAGAAACATCTGAAGCTGCCCAGCCACCACACATTCAACCACTTTGTCCAAATATGGGACATTAGTGAGAGCGGTGTAGTATACCTCTAGTTCCCAGGAGGTCCTCTGTAGGAGAAAGTGCACTACACCTCCTGCAAGGCAGCAGGCACTTCCCCCTGATGTAGTGAGGCATTTATCTCTGGCCTCACACCAACGTCCCTCTGGAGCATGGTCCACACAGAGAGAGAAATATCCAGATTTTCTGCTCAAACTCAGAATAAATCCACACTTTTCCCCCATCTGCATTAAATCCCTGAGGTGATGAAAAGGCCCAGATTCAGCTCCAATCATCCTGTATGTTAGCTGGACAGCTCACTGTGAAAACTAGATGAAACCATTTTATTTGGTCCATGTAGACACACCATTAATTTCATGAAATTGAGTAGTCTTGCAAGAGGGCCTCTTTGCACAGGTTCTGGGCATATATTGGCCTGCTCAGCTAGGCCTGGCCGCTTTTAGCTGCTGGCCTTCGAGCACCTACCCACTCTCCAATGTGGGTATCTCTGGCCTTTACTGGTTGCCCTTGGGGGCTAGGAAGGATTTTTTGTGTGTCATTGTGCCATATTTTTCATCTTCCCTGTGGGCTCCTCATTGGAATAGAAAGGGGTGGGAGAATGGTAGAGCATTTCTCTATAAGTGTGACTGCAAGTAAGACTGAGCAAATTTCTGGATGTTGTCCATTATGACTGGTGGGATTAAACTGAGTAAAAAGAGACCTGAGTATTAAAAGGTTTAGGAAAATGAGCATGAGTAGAAAGAGGAGGACCTTGAGGGCTGTCTTACATATTTGGAAAATACAGGCCAGCCTCTTGGATCTTGCCCCTTTTTCTGGTGATCAGGAAATAGATGGCTTGGGTTGAAGCATAGGACAAGCTAGTCCACCACACACAGGGAACATGTATAGGTGGCTGAACCAATTCTGCAAGTACCAGTCTCCTTCATAATAAGTAATGTTCTGCAAATAAAACTGTGACCAGTTTTAATTTCATTTAGGATGTCTGTCCCTTACAATACTTGTAGAGCCCCAGGGAGGGTTTAATATATAAACAACTGCTGCATGATGTGTCCAAGTGGGAAAATAAACAACTACATGCAGTAATGTCAAGAAAACTGAAGTTTGCTGTGCAGAGAAAAAACTGAATTAAGTTAAGAACAGGAACTCATTACAGTTCATAGGAACTTAAGAAGCTGTTTTCTACTGAGTTAGACCATTGATTTATAGAAGTCAATATTGTCAACTCTAACTGGAAGCGACTATCTGTGGTCTCAGCTAGGATTCTTCAGTAGCCCTGTCTGGCAATTCCTGGTATTCCCTGGTGGTCTGGTTTTTAATCCAAGTACTAACAGGCCTGGCATTGCTTAGCCATCTTTGGCTCTAAACTGGATCTCCCATGTCCCTGCAATAATCTTCTGTTAGAAAGGCTTACACAACATAGTTTTTATTTTATCCTGGAGTGCAGAGGCATAGGCTGCTCTGAATCAATAATCATAATTTTATTTTCTATTGAGAAAATGCAGCATTTTAGAAAATTAGAGAATTCCTCAAATACATTATCTGCTTCTTCTAATGATCTGTTTAAATAATCATTATATCATTTAGACATACCTAATTTCCAGACTTGTTTTTACATTGTATAAGTCATAAATCTTTCAAGGTTACATTTCATTTATCAAGAAATGAAATTCATTTTAATTTATTTTCACAAAGAGGATCAGAGCAATTTGTATGCAAAGCACAATTAGTCTCATTGTGCAGGGCTACAATGATTGCAGTTTCCTGTAATATTAATTTTCATGTAATCTACTTCTCTTCTATTTTCTAACTGACCATTATTTGCTTTCTTCTCTCCTCTCCTCTCCTCTTCTCTTTTTAAACTCTAGTATTAGCTTGATTTTCTTATTGTTCCAAATGGCTTAAAATTCTGTTCTGCATTCCAATTCAAACATGTCAGCGTTCATTCTTTGCTTGATAGCAAATCATTCAAGTGAGTATACACTGCTGAAATCCTGAGCAATCTGTATGCAAATTAAATCAGTACAATCTCTTGGAAGAATTTTGCCCTTGAAGGGACTACAATTTCTCAGCTGTTCAGAAATTCTGTATCAAAAGACACTATTTTGACTTAAAAATAATACAATAACTTTATTGGAAAATGCTGCTTGTGATGTTTGATCCTAAATAGGTGAAATGGCATTCTAATCAATTTTGCATTTTGCCTGAATCTCGGTTCTTCAAGCCTCCAACTTCCCCCTGTTGTCCTCAGTAAAGCTTTGTCCCTGTGTTAAATCTTTGAAGTTAAACTTTGACAGGTGTATCATTTCTTGAGTCTAATATACATGGATGTCTCTAAATGCAAAAAAAAAAAAAAAAAGGAGAAAGTCTGGGAGATGACTGGGAGAATTGATTGGAGCCAGGCTAGTTCTTTGAAAGAGCATTTGTCCACCTTCCCTCATAGGTGTGTAAGACATGGCTCAGCTGAGCTACGACTCCTTAGCATGAGTTGATGAGGAAGTGTCACAAAGTTCTTGCCCTGTGGGCTAGCCTGCATCATATAGCCTATGGTTACAATGGTAACCAAGTGCATGAGCAAAAATGACAGTTAAGTGAATAGTACCAGTTGGAAGGGATCTTCCACCTTCTCTTTTCTCAGTTTTACCAGAGTGAGAAGCTGATTGTTTGTTAAAGGGCAAATGGCTTTACCCTGTCTTTACATGAAAGATCTAAACATGTGCTCTTAAGGTACTTTGTTGTAATGCTGTTAGGGATGAAAAAGAAAGTCATATTAACTTGGTATTTTTCAGATGTATCCAATTTGTGGTTTGCAAGACTGTTAGCAAAAACATGTATATAACTTTACATTTTCTGTCCTTCAAAAGGAATGACAAATGAGAAATTCTTTTTTTCCTTCTTCCCCATTTTTGAATTACAATTCATAATTCATGTCTTTGAAAAATGTGCACAAGCGCATACTGATTCATTGGAAAATGTCTATGAAATGAGTACATTAAGACAAACTCATTTCATAAGTGTATATATTAGGAAAAGTGGGATAGAATCCTGTTGGTATTTTATACACATATATGTTTCCTTATACATGTAGGTGTACTTTTTAGCCATTGCATAACATCTGTATTTAGTTCGGAGTAGAATAAGCAGAGATCCGCAGGTATAACCTTTGCATGTGTAATTGTGCATGATTAAGCAATTTTCAGTGCCTTCAGTATACAATTGGCCCTTTGTATTCATGGATTCCTGTCAAGACCATGTTGCATGCTGGTCTGAAAAATGACATGGATGTGCCCACTGAAAGGAACTGGAGCAATGGTAACAGGGTTACTACAGTTCAAGTGGCAGGTGCATGAGCCAGCATTTGGTGAGCTGTGCATCATGGGAAGCCTGATGCAACATGCACAGTGGATGGGACAAGCCAGGTATGCATCATGGGAGGTGTGATGCAACGGCACTGGGATGAAACCAGCCAGGTTTCATTAGTGCTTGGCTGTCACATGTTCATAAGAAGACCACCTGTGCATGGGAGAGAGTCAGAAGTTCTGTTGTTCGTTAGTTGTGGTTGGTGGTTGATGAAGTGGTTTGTTGGTCTGTATAGCTGTGAGTGTTCAAGATGGATGTCTGGTACTCTATGTGTAAATATTTGCAACAAAGATTAAAGCCCTCATTGAGTGAAGTCTCGCTGTCCAGTGATTCATTTTTCCAAACTGAAAGCAGCAGCCTGCATGTGGGAGGATTTTTCCTGTGCTGTCTGGAGCAAGATTCTTCACAGAAGACCATCTTCTGGGTATTCCTGCCTATGTGCTTCAACTCTCTGTGTGTGTATGCTAAATCCTGCCTGTCTGCATACCCCAACAATTCCACTTTCACAGAGTCAACCTCCACGACTTGAAAATATTTCCCCTCCAAAATATTCTAAAAAGCAAACCTTGGTTTTGCCATTTTATATAAGGAACACTATTTTACTACACTATTGTATATAATGCATCTTGAGTGTCCAAAGATTTTGGTATCCATATGGCGTCATGTAAGCAAACCCCTAGGGCCCACTGTACTATTTCATTCACTGGCACTGTAGAGGCAGCCATTGTACCTCTGCCACTACACAAGGGATCAATTGTCATTGTCTGAAATGCAACTGGTGTCACAATCTTGGTATTCAGCAGAAAGTTGGTGTAGGGCAATAATTCCTTAATTACATGTGTAGATTTACACTGATGTAGGATCTTAACCATCAGTACAAAATACACACACATTTCCATGTGGAAAAAAATCCCACAGAGGGTATACAACAAGGATGGGAAGAAATGGAGATAGAATTAGGAGAAATGGATTGAAATTGAGACCGTTTTTCATAAAATGGCATGCATGGGTAGATGACCATGTTCTATGCTAATCAGATACATTTTAATGGTACAGGCATTGTCAGCAGGACAATCATGCAACTATCCCAACTGTATAGTCAGAAGATATTTGTCTTATTCAGAATGGTGTGCACCCAGCCATAGTGAAAGCTTAACATGGAAGTTAACGTGTAAACTAGCCCTAGATAGGATATGCATGGCAGGTTCAGACAGCTAAACATTCTGGATAAGTAAAAGTCAATTAATGGCATTTTTACTGTAATCCTCTGTGGAAGACGTAAGGCAAGGAGTGTGGAAAGATCAAAGCATCGTCTCTTGTAGGATGCTTGAAAGTCTACTAGATATTATATTTCCGCAGTCATTTATGACCACTGAGCAACCTTGGGAATTCAAGTAGAAAATCAATTTCAGGTGTTTTCAGATGAACGCGTAAGACTTTCTGATGACCACATTAAATAGCCCTGTATGCTAAAAGAAAATAACTTTTTCAAAAAGCCATAGTCTTCATATAGAGAAAATTATTCATGTAGTTAATGCAGGATTTCACCACTTACCTTTTAATATGAACACAGGGAGTATGCAGAACCCCTGATGGGAAAAGAACAATGGGATGGAATATGCTCACATCACTAAATATTTAAATCTCTATTTTATTGTAATAAATCAAGCTTACAGAAAACAACGTGCACCTTAAAAAGCAAAGTAACTATTTTTGTGGATAAGTCTTTTCTTCCTTTTCACATGGAAATTAACCTTTGAAATGAATCCATGAAAGCGAGAATTTTTTTTTACTAACCAGAGTCAGAGCACATTTATTATTATATACTGTAGTCAGCTGTCATTTGTCCTCCAGCAAGCTCAAGCTAGCATACAAGGTGGCTTTTCTCATCTCCCTTTTAGCCTCACAATAACCTTGTGAGGTAAATTAGGATGAGAGGCAGTGACCTTCATGAAGACCCAGTGGCCTTCATGGGGACTTGAACATGGATCTCCCAACCCAGCACTCTAATCATTATCACATCAACACACTGCACCATAATAGATCCTTGAGGATGTTCTATCTAGCCTACTTTAAGCAGTTGCAAGTTTCAACCAATGAAAGTTAAAGTCACCTTGTATGGATGGCTGGTGCCCTAGACAATTGCAGGTAGGTGAATGATTTAGCTGAATTATGTGTGAATTCTTCACTAAATAAATGAAGTCAATTTAACAGTACAGTTTTATTTGTTTAATGCTCTACTTAATTAACTTCTACTAAGGAACTTGCATAGTTTTTAAAAAGAGCCCAGTGAACTGCCTAAATACCTAAAGACATGAGATCTTGTCTGATCTTGGAACCCTGGTTAGTACTTGGATGAGAGACTGCCAATGAATACCAGATGCTGTAGGCTATGTTTCAGAGGAAGGAATTGGAAGATCATTTCTGTAGATTCCCTGCCTAAGAAAACCTGATGAAATCCATGATCTCACCATAAGTCAATAGCATGAACCTTATACCACTGTTTTTAAGGTTTGATGTTGATCCAAACTATATGGTATTCACTGAACACAATGCAAGTCAATGAGCATACATCTATATTTTCTTCAGAAATTAGTTGCATTTGTGAATGAGTTGGTCTGATGTTTTGGTCTGATAATCTATTTAAGCTGACTTTGACTTTCTTTCTAAATGGATTCAGCTCCTGAGTACAAAATGGCAAGTCAACATTTTGGAACTGGGGACTGGAGCAACTGATGAATTGAAGAGTGTGTGTACTATTTAGATAAGCATTTTTCCCTCTCCTATAGCTTCTCTCCTATAAATGATGCATAGTGCTTTTTATGAATTGGGCACTTTCAATATCCAATATTTATAACCTAAACTGTGAAATCTCCCTACTTCTACACATCTGCTAGCAGTGGGATAAATTTATACATTTTCAAACACATTTATTAGGTGGACGTGCCAGTATTCCCCAGCTCAGCTGGCTGTTTTAGTTAGAGTAAGGATTTGTCCAAATGAGATCACATGAAATTTACATCTTCAGTGAAGCTTCTCAGTGTATTCATTTTATCCACATCTGCTTTACATAATTACATTACATGTAGAACACAATAGCAAGGCTCATACGGTGCCATGATTCATTCTCACATATTGCAGCGTAAGCTATGGGTTCATCATTTACTCGATGTTTGCTGTTTCTCCCTTTATACATCAAACCAACAACATGGCCACCAGCTTTAATGGACAAGCAAGCATACAGATGTCCATCAAAGTGGAAAGCTGTATGCCAAACCATCATTGGGGAAGGTTTTTGTCTCTTTCTCAAACATATTGTCAAACACCAGATTTCTAATCTGATTCAGAAACATATTCAGTTTTGGGTACAAGTTTATAATCGGTTTGTTTGTTTGTTTTTATTAAACATTTAACCAACTAAACATTTATGGCAGGTCATAATTTTAACATCTGGGAAATGCAATAATATTGCCACACTAAAATCAATAGGTTTAAAATCCAATACATTGTTTAGGCATGTTACATTAACAGCTTACTAGACCAAGAAGCAAAAAGCTCACCTGAAGTCAGAGGTCAAGATTTTATATCAGTTACATACTTTGGGGCAAAGCAGATGGCTTGTAAGGAGCGGCTCCGCAGCACCCCTTTGCTTGCTGGATTGGGGTTATGGCAATTGCATGCTGTGGCCCCAATCCAGCATCTTTCCACTCCCAAAAGAAGCAGCAAAATGCCGCTCTTTTGGGGAGCAGAAAAAAACCACATAGCCGCCACTGTGTTTTTCCTTTGGTGCAGTGTGTTTAAACACTGCGCTGCAGAAATGCCATGGATCCATAGTCTTCCCAGTGGCTTGGGGTGGAGGTGGGGTAGGTGGCAGGTGGCTGCCATGCCCTCACTCCACCCCAGTGCTGGAATTTGTTGCCGGTCTGTAATAATTTAAGGGGGGGGGATGCAGACGGGTGGCCCTGGGTCGCTCCCAGAAGTGCAGGATCAAGGCTGAGGCTGCCGGACAACTCAGCCCCAATCCTCCCTTTCACCACCTGCAAAAGGAGCGCTAAAATAGCACTCCTTCTGCAAGCTGTGAAAGGGGTGCAGCAAGAGGCGTGGCACGCCTCTTCAGCGTCTCTTCCAGCTCAGTGTGTCCGGACACTGAGCCTGAAGGATGTCATTGGAGCACCTGTCATGTGGACGGACTGTTGCTCTAATGACATCCTCAGGAAGGGGATGGGGCGCCCAGTGTCCAGCTGCCCCTCCCCTTCCTGGGATTACAGACAGCGCTTTTCGCTGTCTGCATACCCCCTATATATGCTAATAATATTTAACTAAGGCTGCATCTGCACTGTAGAAATAATGCAGTTTGACACCACTTGAACTACCATGGCTTGATGTAATGGAATTCAGGGAATTGCAGTTTGACAGGTCACCAGAGCTCTCAGAGATAAGTTTAAATATCTAACAAAACTACAAATCCCAGTATTCCACAGCATTGAGCCATGGCAGTTAAAGTGGTGTCAAATTGCCTGAATTCTGCAGTGTAAATGCTGTCCAAGATGACAGCTCCACAGATGTTGTTGGACTTTAGGTACCACAAGGCACGGCCAATAAGGACAATGAAAAGGAGGGCCCTCCCTTCATTCCATCTGCCATGGTCCAGGCCTCAAAGGGAGGGAAGAACTTGATCCCCTTCCCCACTGCCATTCCCTTCTCCTTTTGTGTTATGTCTTTTTAGATTGTAAGCCTGAGGGCAGGGAACTGTCTAGCAATATGTAAGCTGCTCTGAGAGCATTTCTAAAGAGCAGGGTATCAATACAATAAATAAAATAATAAGGAACCCTATAAGTCTTAGTAAAATATCTGGGGAAATTGGTGAGGAACATCTGTACTAGCTTACAGAGTTCACAAGAGTATTATTATTATTAATATTATTATTATTATTATTATTATCCCAATTTTTCCCTAAAATTGGGACTCAAAGTGGCTTACAATTTAAAAGAAAATTAAAAACTATTAAAAACAAACAAAAATGAGCATTAAAATAATATAATAGAATCCCAAAGTTGGAAGAGATCCCAAGGGCCATTCAGTCCAACACACAGCCATGCAGAAATACCCAATCAAGGTACCACCAACAGATTGCCATCCAGACTCTGTTTAAAAATCTTCAAAGAAGGAGACTCCACCATTCTCTGAGGGAATGTGCTCCATTGTCAAACAGCTCTTACCATCAGAAAATTCTTTCTAATGTTGAAGTAGAATAGTTTGAATCCATTGCTCCATGTCCTATTCTCTGGAGCAGCAGAAAACAAACTTACTCCATCCTCAATGTGACACTCTTCAAATATTTAAACAGGGCTATCATACCACCTCTTAACAGTCTCTTCTCCAAGCTAAATGTACCCAGTTCCCTAAGCCGTTCCTCATAGGGCATGGCTTCCAGACCCTTCACCATTTTGGTCTCTCTCGTCTGGACATGCTCCAAATCAAACTATTATAGTATTAAAACATGTCACATATTAAAAGAATAAAATAAAGTTTAAAAAGATAAAAAAGTTTAAGAAAGAAGGAAAGTGAAAACAAAATATTAATAAAATGTGTGTGCATGTGCATTTCTTCATTTTTGAAATTTGATGGGTGTTTTTTTATTTGAAGGGGATAATCTGTGCAACTGTGGTTTAATATATCATGCTTAAAGACATTTTACCATTTTAAAAGACATTTTAACATAACCAGGCACTGCCTTTCATAATCTTACCCTTGTAAAAAAGAATAATAGACCTATAGAGTTGGAAGGGACCTTATGGGCTATCTGATCCATCCTTGCCAGTATAGAAATCTACCACTAAAGTTCTCTTGAGAAATGGGCGTCCAACTACTGTGTAAAAACCTCCAGTGAATTTGGATTCCCATCCACCCCTCACCTTGGGATACCCTTCTTGCTTGTCCACTTTGACGTTACAATACATCACCCTTTGAAATTCAGATATGGACCTTGAAATCTCAGGATCTAGGATGCTCCTAACCCAGCAGCCCTATACTGAATTTATGCAGGTTTTAAACACATTTAAAAACCTCCACTGATACAGATCAGTTTGGACTAAAATAAAGGTTCTTTCCCAAACCCAAGTATTTTGAGAAATGAAAACAGGTCTTTTGATTGAAAGCCTTCTTAAAATATATTGTCCTTACTTTTAACATGCAAAACCGTCCAACTACCTCTTAGCCCCCTCCCCACCATGATTGCTTTTTATCCCAATATTCTTCTTTGAAATTGTCCAATAAAGGACAATTTTCAAATCTCTTCCTTATCAACCAGATACGATTCAGACCAATAATAATGGTAATGTTGACTGAAGCAGCAAAGCCCTTAAAAATAATTTCCATTTGTATGATCAACCTGCTCTGTCGCATTACGAAATAAGCAGCTGAGATCAGAGGTCATCATTTCTTTGCTTATCCTGCATTTCAAAAGGAATTGTTAGCAAATGGCCTCCAGACATCTGGCCTCAAGGCAAAAAGAAATGCTTCTGAGGAACAGGTTATGTGTCTCGGAAGATATGCACTCTATTTCCTGGCTGCATATTTCAAAGAATTTCAAGTGACCATAAGTGATGATCACTTTCTCAATACCATTGATTGGCAGTTGGTTTTGGAGAGGCAAAGAGAAGTACTACTTCACATCATTCACAATCAATTAAATGAACTATTACTGACTGCCACTACTTTAAAGACATAGCCGTGTTGGTCTGGAAAATTAGTATGCAAAGGGAACTTGTTGCACCTTTGAGACTAATTAAAACAGCTATAACAGTTCATACTACCAGCTTCTTTCTTTCAGTAAAGGTGCTACAAGATCTCTTTGCATACTGCCTAATCCAGCAAGCAAAGGGGTGCTGTGGTTTAGATCACATTTAGGAAAGATGTTGGGGTCTGCAACAACATGCTGCACTGTCATTGCTGCTGGGAAAGGGTCCCATACATGGTTGTGGCATGGGACTTAGGGACACTGTTCTACAGTGATTCCAGGTCTTTTTTGGAGGGATAACTTAGAAAGACAGTGCTGGTGTCAGGAGTTACATAGGGAATTGGCCTGCCATAACATGTTGGGAATCTAGTGTGGCAGAAATATTATTGCAAAGTTGTGATCTCAGACCCATGTGCTGAGATAATACTGGAAGGGAGGCTAACATGAGCCAAGTCTGTTCAAGATTATTTCTGTGAAATAATCTGAGCTTAACAACAAAAGAGCAGACGGTATGGGAAAGAAAGGAGAATTGTGTTTATTA
The DNA here is from genome assembly GCA_020142125.1 of Phrynosoma platyrhinos. Taxonomy (NCBI): domain Eukaryota; kingdom Metazoa; phylum Chordata; class Lepidosauria; order Squamata; family Phrynosomatidae; genus Phrynosoma; species Phrynosoma platyrhinos. The sequence goes on along the minus strand of JAIPUX010001232.1, from coordinate 156,688,007 downwards.
ATTGTAACCAATAAGAATCAAGCCTGCCTGAAGCTTGAAATCATGTGTGGTTTAATTAGGCAATTTTAATGCTGGTCAGCTCTGACAATGAATGTGACTGAACTGGATTTATAGTTTCTTAAATAAAGGTTTTCTGAGTTTTAACTGATTTTCGGAGGCCAGTGAGTGTTCAGAAAATCAGTTCAGAAAATCAGGTTTCAGTAGTTAAAACTCAGAAAGACTCTAGTGACCTCTGCTAATCGTTTCATATAGATGTTAAATAACATAAATAGGTTTTGGTATTAACATTTATATGAAACCACTGGGAGAGGTCATCCAGAGTTTTGCAGGTAAGTGTCATCAGTATATTGATGGCACTCAGCTCTATATCTCCTATCCATCCAACTCCAAGGAAGTTGTTTCAGTGCTAAACCAGTGCCTGTTGTCAGTAATGGATGAGGAAAAACAAAAAGAAATTTAATCCAGACAAGATGGAGGTGCTCCTGGTCAGCTGCAAGGCAGATCAGGCTATAGGAGTTCAGCCTGTGCTCAATAGGGTTACTGTACCCCTGAAATCTCAGTTTTGCAGCTTAGTTGTTCTCTCGGACTCTGATTTGAACCTGGATGCTCAGGTTTTGGCATTTGCACAGTTAAAACCAATGCACCAGCTGCACCCATTCCCTGTGACTTCAGATCTGGCTATGGTAACACATGCTTTGATTACATCAGATTCCTGTAACATGCTTTATGTGTGCCTGTCTTTAGAAACTGTTTGGAAATGTCATTGGGTCCAAAATATTGCAGTCATCCTGTTGACTAAGGAGATTAGTACACTGTTTCTAAAGTGCCTTATCCCCAATGGGATAGAGTTGCATTTAAATTTACAAATAGGTTTTATCTCATTCACCATGGCTGGGCAAATGCAGCTTGTATACAGCCCAGATGTCAGCAGGGCTTATTATGCGGCTTTCCAAAAACGGGATTTTCCTGTTCTTGAAAAGCTGCTAAATAAGCCCGGCTGGCATCTGGGCCGTATACAGGCTGCATTTACCGGGTCATGGTGAATGAGATAAAACCTGTTTGTAAATTTAAATGTGTGTCTATTCTGTCGGGCATAAGGCACTTTAAAAAGAGTGCACTAATCTTCTTAGGCCAGTTACTGGACATGTATAACTTCCCTCTTGAAACAGCATCACTGGCTACCAGTCCATTTCCATGCAGGATTCAATGTGCTGGTTGTGACCTTTGAAGCCCTATATGGTTTGGGTCCACACTGTCTGAAAAGCCAGATCTTCCTATATGCAGTTTTAAGATCTTAGGGGGAAGTGCTACCACCATCACAAGGAGTTTTTGTGAGGACCCCGTGAAGAGCCTCTTCAGTGGCTGCTTCCCACTGTGGAAATGGGAAGTTCAATTGGACCCCTCTCTCCTCTCCTTTTGGTGGCAGGCTAAGACCTTTCTTTTCAGGCAGGCCTTTGGCTAAAAATCAATGTGACAAGGAGGGTTTGTGATAGTGTAGTATTTTTTTTTAAACAAAAATATACACATAACCAATGCTTTTACATTGTTTTAATCTTCTTTTTTAAGTAGTACTGTTATTTATTTCTTTTAAAATTATTTTTTTAAATTATCTTTTAAAATAATTTATTTCTTCAAAAATTATCTTTTAAAATTATCTTTCTTTTAAAATATTTATTTATTTTAAAATTTATTTCTTTTAAAATAACTGTATCTTGCTTTTTAAATGCTGTAGGCTTCCATAGGTCCTATATAAGGAGAAAGGCAGGATATAAATCAGATGAAATAAAGAAAAAAAAGAAAAGAAAGAAAGGCAGACATGCAATTGGCTGCTGAGTCTTCCTTAATCTTCATCTGCTGCTTCTTTCTCTATGGACCTTATCACACCCTGGCCACGAAGCGAAAAGTAACCA
>JAIPUX010001232.1:156610555-156627187 GCA_020142125.1 Phrynosoma platyrhinos | reverse complement strand
AAAATAATATGTATTAGGTCAGGATTTCTTTTGGATTCTGTCTGCTTTATACCCCGTATGATAAGGTCCTAGGAATATCTAGGTCCTCTAGCACAATTCTATGGTCAATATCTGGCAGATGTTGACCATAGAGTTGCATTGGAGGACCTAGAGATTCCTAGAGAGGTATTCTCTCAGGTAAAAACATAGTGTTTTTGTTAGTTGCAGTTTTTCCACATTCACAGGGGTCCTGTGCCCCCAGCCACAGAGAATGTGGAGGGATGAGTGTATTAAACCTCTTAGACAAGTATAAATTCTTAAACAAGTATAAACACTTATACTCTCATAGGGCTGGACAGGCAGTGTTTTGGTATAACACAGGTTCCTGAATGCTTAATGCAAATGAGGATTTACTAGAAGGCTACCATCTGAGTTGGCACTTTAGCAAATAATAATAATAATAATAATAATAATAATAATAATAATAATAATAATAGGGGGCAAGCATTCCTCACTGCACAACTCCTTCTGATCTAATATTGTTCAGTTCCACAAACAGCTTTCCTTTCCAATAGTAGTTTAGAAGCTGCTGCATGACATTCTGCAGAGAATTCATTAGCAGCTATATCAGGAAATCTATTCTCCAGGTGCCAAATGGCAAATTTAATGATGAAAAGAGATGTGTGGCATGATGCAATGCAAGAGTCAACGTATCATGTCTTCACAAAAGAAATACAGCCATGGCCTGACACTGCTTTGCTTTATTTCCCTACTTTGAATCACATCTCATGGTCCACAGTAGAACTATATAATACTCCAAAACACTCTTCTTGCCTATTAGCAGAGCTTGGAAACATTTTTTTTAATTATTTATCTGTTTTATTTATATATCACCTTTTCCCCAGAGTGAGAGCTAAGGCGGTTCACAGATAAAATTGATTAAAAACTTAGCAGAGAACATATTAATAAAATCCATGAATAAGCAAATCTGCAAAAGTCAAAGCCACAAATGTGGAGGGATGAGTATATAGAGTTTTTAAATGTTAAATTTTAATATATATGTTTAAAACAATTAAAATCATTTAGTTTAGACAGTATAAAAATACATTTTAAAAATTATAGAAGTTAAAAAAATAAATACATGCAGCATCACTCCCATCCCATAAGAAGCCTCATTGAGAATGATTATATATTAAGAGCCTTCTTAAACAAAAATGTCTTTGCCTGCTGGTGAAAGGTGAGCAGGAAGGGGGGCAGCCTCCTATCGAAGGGAATCCCAGAGGGTGATGGACCAAAGGAAAGCCTCCCCTGTAGATCGTAAAACTCTTGCTGGTTCATATGGTGTGATACAGTCTTTCAGATAGTCTTGACTCAAGCCATATAGGATTTTAGAGGTAATGACCAGCATTTTGGATTGCGTCCAGAGTGGTTTAACAAGGGTGTTGTATACTCCCTATAACTGGCTCCAGTGAGTATTCTGGCTATAGCATTTTGAACCTGCTGATGTTTCTGAACAGTTTCCAAAGGCAGTCCCATGTAGAGTGTGTTACAATAGTCTAAATGTGATGGAATCAAGGCATGTGTCACTATAGCCAGATCTGATGTCTCAAGGAACTAATGCAGCTGGCACACGGAAACCCCTAGAAGTCTGTAGGGGGGTTCTGTTCAGGGGATTCTGGGAAATAGAGCTTTTCCCAACTTCTTCCAAGACTTAGGGGCAAAACCTTTTCCAAAGCCACCTTGAAACCCCACCAACCGCACTGCCGGTTCCCAAGGAGGCTGGAGTGTGCATGTCATGACCACACAGACATGCTGCTGGGTACTTTTATTTTCTTACTGTCCCCACTACCATCTATGTATACTTTTGCACGAGTGAACTGCTTATGACTGTCAGCCCATTGCATCCCTGTGAATCTGCACACATTCATATGTGCAGTGCTTCACCAGGACAGGGCATCAGAGCAGAGGTGTGCCCATGCAGATGCCAGCAAGGTACAATCGTGCCTCCCTTCACACACACCCCATCCTATGCCCCCTTTGACTGCCTGTTTTGTGTATGCTGTACTCATCTCCATGAGAGGTTCCATGATTTCTCTATTGGGCATTACCACCCCCACCACTTGTGTACAGCAGCTTTGTTCCTTTTAAATGTGCTCCTGCAATGGGGTATTTACATGCACAATTAGGGGTAAGGTTTGGAGAGAGTGCTCTTTAGAGCCGCACTGGTGTTGGTGCATTTATATATACAGATGAAGGTGTGCACTTTCTGGGAAGAAGCAGAAAAAAGCAGATTCTTTTTGAACTGGCTTTTCTCCCCATAAGATGGCTAGAGGATGCTTTCCGGCTGGCTTCAATATATGCATCATCTACAGACTCCATCTTGAAGCTGGCCTGAAACCTGCTTATTTTGCCCATCTGTTTCACCCCTTAATTCTGGATCGCTTTTGCTCTCCCCATGTAAGAGAATATCTGGAATATCAACCAGACTATTTTTCTTTCTCATTTGTTGCGCTCAGATTCTTCATTTTAAAATAAATAAATAAAATTAACTGTATTTTTAAAAGTTCATTTCCAGTATGAATTCAAGATGCTTGTGTTGACATTTAAAGCTCTAAATGGCTTGGGACCTTGATAATTGAAGGAGCACCTTTCCCCATATGGCCTGCCTGAGGATTAAGATCTGCAGAGGGGCTCTCCTTAGTGTCCCACCCGTGAAGTCAGCACACTGTGTTGGGATACGGAAGAGGGCCTTATTAGCGTGGCACCCCAACTGTGGAATGCTGCCCCCTAGAGGCCCAACTGGTGGCAACATTCATGTCATTTGGACACCAAGTTAAAATTTGGCTGTTCACCAACAACGTTGGGCTTCTTTAATTCAACCGAAAGACAGTTATATACAGTTTTAAATTTTTAAAAAACTGTTTTTAACTCATTATATTGTTTAATATGTTTTTAGCTTATTTAAAATATCTTATTTTTTAACCTGTTTAACCTGTTTTAATGCAATTTGTAAGCTTCCCTTGATATAGGGAAAGGTGTAACTATTTCTATAAATAATATAAAATAAATATTAGAAGTAAGGAATACACAGGAGGATGGTTATCATTGCATTCTTATTTTCCTCCTCCCTCCTTCTCTTTATAGTCAAGAGGCAGGTATCTATTTACCAATGCTCATTTTATTTTTATTGAAAAGCATTATCTTTTCTTATATAGTAGAATGGTGTTTATTCTCAAGTAAATAACTTTAGCAAGGCAGCAGAACCAAATGCCATTTTCTTTTGGTGGTCATGTTGGCAATATGCTTTAAGTGTGTTTAAAATGTGGAACTGCACATGATCAAAATTTATATTTTTTAATATCGAAGTTGGCACACTGTTATTATTTATTGTGGTTCCCCCACTCCCAGCATACCAGGAATTGAGATATCTCGATACAGGATGGAATGACAGGGATGGGAGAATATTAATTGTAAGTTTCACAAATGAAGCAATGCTCACAGCTGCCTAAGGAGAACTTTAGTGGTGGATTCCTGCATTGACAGGGAGTTGAACTAGACGACCTCTAGTGGCTGGGGTACCCAGATCTCAGGGCTTGAATCACTTTCTCTTCTTAGAATAAGGAGGAAGAATTTGATGGTGAAGTACTGTCTTGGAAAGTGTACACGTATATATTTTTCTCTTTGGTTATGCATGGTATTTCTGATTTGACTGGCATATTATGCGGAGTTGTCATTAGTGCTTAAACTATCATGCTCAATTATGCTAAGACATCACAAAGGGGTCATCCCTGTATCTCAGGCTTTGTTCCATGAGGCTTCAGACTGGAGTCCCTTGAAGTAGTGTTTGAGCTGCAATAAACAACTGGAAAATCCCATGATAGGTTTACTTTAGGACTGCCATACATTGGAAATGACATGAAGGCACACATCAACAACATCCTGATCTGGAAACCCTATTTGTGATATTCTTAAATCAAAAATTACTTAGCTGCACCACTGGGAACATCCAGGTATAAAGTAGACAACAGCAGTAGGATTGCCAGGATTTCAAAATGTGGGACAATTAAAATTAATAATGCAGAGTGTAGAGGGAGGATGGAGAGAAGGCCTGGTTCTCAGTCCTGGTCTAAAAACATCCTCACAGCTTAGCTGCCAGATCAAAACTGTCTGGGACACCTGAGACATGCATATATAAGGCCCATCTTAAGTCTTTCAAGAGGAGGACTGATTCAGAAGCTATTGCACAAAGCAATGGTCCAAAGAACTAAAGAAAAAAAAAAAGGAGAGGGGGGGAGGAGGAGGAGGAGGAGGCAAGGAATTGCTAAACATAGCCAGTTCATAGTTCAAGAATCTCAAGAAACAAACAGGCACTAAGGGCATTGCCAGCTAAGGGCTGTGAGCAACAAGGACTCTCAGCAGCTGCTGGGAGATTTATAGGTGTCTGACTCAATGCCAGGTGCTTCTTTACTCAGTGTTTCATATCTAACATACATCTTTTTCTTTTCTCTTCACCAGACTTCGAAGGGGAAGTATCTCTTCAGATCTGTCAAGTTGTACTTGAGCAGCGAGCTCCTCAGTTGCTTCAACCACCAGCATCACAGATTTCTGGAGCCATACACTTCTTGCAGTCTAACTCCTCTGCATCAGATTCCAGAGGGTGAGTTAGGGCTGAATAAGTGTGCCTCAGCTTGGAGTGTCATCTCAGCCTGGAGAGAGCAGAAACATCAGGCTCTAGTTGTGCTCACAACAGATGCAAACATATCCCACCACCCCAGTATTTGGTACATAATGTACGGCCCTTACTTTATACCAAAGGTTGAAGATTCTGACTGTTGTGAGTGCTGCAAGTGCCTCCTCTTTCTAATCCTACTGCTAGTAAACTTTGGGGTTTGGAGCATGTTGTACAGCATGGGTATGTGAGAGGATTTTTGGCCCCTTAATATGGGACTTCCTGTACAAAATGGAATGTTTGGCAAACCTACATTTACATAACTTTTACTGAAATCAAAGTGTCTTAAATCCCCAGGAGTGTCAAGCATCTCCAAACAAGTGGGATTTTTTTTTAAAAAAACACAAAACTGCACACACCTTGAAATGTAATGATATAAATTTCTCTCTTTATTGTTCTCATCCCTGAATGGGGTTGGGAAATGAAAGAGCAAGATATTTCAGCTTGGTCACCCTTCATAGAGAAGTGAACCATTCCTGACAAATTCCCAAAGAATGACGATTATAAAACAGAGCTATTTTTCCCTTCCCAACTCTTCTTGCCATTAGCAGTGTGAACCATAAAACTCAATTCACACTGTCTAACAAGAGAGGATGGCCTGTGCTTATCTTTAAAATGGAATTCCCTCTCTCTCTCCCTTCCTTCAGCCCAATGGAAATTGTCTTGACTGAGACTAACAGTTAGAAAGAGAAATTCCAAGTTATGAGGGTGATCCTACTGTACCTTTGTATGCTTATGTAGCACTTTAGCAATACCACTTTATATTTCTATATGGCTTCATAGTGAACTAAACACTCTCTATGTGTTTTACAATGTGTTAGCCAATTGTCCCCCAAAAGTTGAGTATTCATTTTACTTACCTATGAAAGGGTGGAAGGCTTTTTATAAGGAAAAAACATAAAGGGAATTAAAATTAAAGGCCATGAAATAAAAATTGGGGTGATATGATTGTAATTTTAGAAAACCCACTAAAAATGTAGAACAAGTAACATATGAATTAAAATATTTAGAAAATATGCATGGTTTAAAATGAATAAGGAAAAAACATGGATGATTACAAAGGATATGACAAAACAAGAAGAGGAAGAATTTAAAAAAAAACAGGATATAAAATTGGGGAAATAAATAAAATATCTAGGAACTTGCCTGACAAATAATAGTCTTAATCTGTGGGATAACAACTATAAAACAGTATGGGAACAAATAAAGAAAGATCTACAAAGGTTGAATAAATTGAATCTATCTATATTAGGGAGAATCTCAACCATTAAAAGGGCAATTTTCTCAAGATTAATGTTTTAATGCTGAATCTACCAATCCTCATGAAATAAAAAATAAAGAATTAAAGAATGGGATGAGGAATTTAAGAAATATACCTGGAAAGGAAATAAACCTAGAATTAAATGGGCAAATCTGAAAGACAGTAAAGAGAGAGGGGGTTATATTTTACCAGATCTAAAATTATATTTCTGAGCTTGTAGTCTGATATGAGTACAAGAATGGCTGAAATTAGATAATAAAGAATTATTGAATTTAACACAATTATGTTTTAGTTGGCATGCATATTTATGCTACAATAAAGCCAGGGTTAATAAAGATTTTAATAACCACTCTGTCAGAAGATTCTTATTAAAAGTATGGATGAAAATAAAAGGAAGATTCTATTTCAAGATACCTTTATGGGCCTTGGTCCAGGAAGCATTTTTTTGGAAGATTAAAAATGGTTAACATACAAAGATATAATAAAAATAGATAATCTAGGAAATATAGAAATAAAATCTAGAGAGGATCTTAAGAACAAAAATAGAGAGATCCAATAGTTTCATTATATACAGATAAAACTAACATTCATAAAAGATATGAAAAAATGCAGGGATAGAAAAAACAAAATGACTTAGAAGAGATTTTATGGAACCCAGATAAAAAATAAATACCCAAACTCTATGATTTACTATTGAAAAGAGAAATGGATCAGGAAGTAATAAAAGAATACATGGTTAAGTGGGATCAAGACATAGATCATACAATAACCTTAGAAGACTGGCAAAAATCATGGGATAACACAAATAAATTTTCCATCATCCAAGACTTAAAAGAAAATTATTTGAAAATAGCTAACATGTGGTATTACACCCCATTGAAATTGCATAAATCAATCAATGATAAATGCTGGAGATATGTTATACAGAAACAGGGTGATTGTACTATATGTGGTGGAAATGCCCCAAGGTTAAAGAGTACTGGGTGGAAATACATGTAAAAATACAAAGAATGTTTAAAATATGGTTTCCAATTAAACCAGAACTTTACTTAAGACGTTATCACACGGGGAGTCGCGGGGAGAAAGTGGAAATAAGCCGGATGAGCGGAAGACTTTAATTTATGGGATTTGTCCTGTTCCACCTCATCTGATAACTAAATTTGAATTTAAAAGGGGGTTAATTCAAACAAAAACCTAATCTTTTCATTTCCTGGTTTTTGTTCATATTAACCCCCTTTTAAATTTGAATTTAGTTTTTGTTCAAATTAACTAAATCAGACAAGGCGGAATGGGACAAATCCCGTAAATTAAAGTCTTCCACTCGTCTGATTTATTTCCACTTTCTCCCCGTGATTCCCCATGTGATAACATCCTTATTAAACATAATGTTGACTTTGAAACCAGATGATGAAAAAAAATGGTGTATTTTGTTATACTTAATAACAGCAGCAAGGATTCTTGTCACAAAAAAAAATTGGAAATTAGAAAAAAAAACAACTTTAGAAGAGTGGATGCATAAAAGTGAGTGAAATAAGAGAATTAGACTAACATTTATGGTTAATAACAAGAAGATAAGTGAGGTGGAAAAAGATTGGCAACCAATCTTGGAATATTGGGCAGATATTTGGGGAATAAAGGAAGAACTTTTAGAAAATTACAATAATAGTTAATAACAAAGCAGAGACAGAATAAAAAATGAAAGGAATTGTGAAATCATTAGATAGATAGATAGATAGATAGATAGATAGATAGATGAAGAGAGGAGAGGAGAGGAAGGAAATAGGTTTTATATTTGAGAGTATATAGGATGAAAATAAGGAAGAAACAACAGCTTTATTAGTAATGATTATATAATAGATATATTACAAAAAGGAAGAAAGATAACAAATATGATAACAATCTATAAGGGAACTAGAAGGGATTAAAATGGTAGCATTTTTATAGGAACAGCAATGGAAGGAAGCATTAGAAAGGAAAATTACTATTATGATGTAAACTTTTGTTATAATAATAATAATAATAAAATTTATTTATACCCCGCTTAAATGAAGGCAATCTAAGCGGCTTACATCAGTTTAAAACCCCATACAACAAATACCCCAACCCACCCCTTTAAAACAGTATTAAATAGCAAGATAATTAAAACAGGAATATAAACATTCCAGCACAAATAAAACAAACATAAAAAATAAAAAATGCCCTGATTAATAATAATAATAATAATAATAATAATAATAATAATAATAATAATAATACTTTTTATTTAATATCCCGCACCTCTGAGGTCAATTGGGGTGGCTTACATAATAAAATCATATTACAACATTTAAGAGCTGTTCCCCTCCACCCCTTAAAAAGTTATTAAATCCGACAATGTTAAGAACACCAAATAAAAAGAGGATATGTACCTCTATTTAAAACATTGATTAAACATTGATTTAAAACATCAACTGCACTCCGCATCCATTAGCAATTGATGGGGCCACTGGGGGAGCGCAGGGCAAAGAGCCCAAGGCCAGGAGAATTAATCTCCTCAATATTAATCTGTTGTTGAACAGTTTTTATTGTAAGAGTTGTGATTGTTGATGTATATAGTAAAATATATAGTATATAGTATATAGTAAAATTATTAAAGGTGGGGGGAGAAGAAGAAAGGGTAAAAGGCTGAGTCAGCCTGGAACCCTGTGGGATTGAACTCACAAGCTGGTGACTGAAGTACTGACATTTAACCACTGCGCCACCAGGGCACTTTATGTACAATGTCAGGTGCATATGAAAAACACATACATACATACACTTTTATGATTTGAAGCTATGATAGATCTTTTATTGGTGACTGGAAAGGGCCATAAAGCAATTAGCTGTCTTCTCTTCCACTGTGTCTAACAAGGGAGGTTGGCCTGTGTTTATCTTTATTCCTGAATTGCTCTGTCTCCTCTTCCCCTCCTGCAGCCGAGTTGAGTAATTCAAGTTGCCTTGACTGAGACTCAGACAATTAAAATGAATGGCTGAACTACTGATACTTTTATCACTTAAGCAAGAAAAAAGAAAACCACACTGGACATCAAATTCCTCTCTGAAGTGCCTGCCCCATTACTTTTTTTTTTTGTGCAAATGAAGTAACTGCAAATTCTCTCACCTTGGTTGAGCAGGTGTTAATTTCCAGAGCTCGTAAATACTTGAGCTGACCATGGAGAAAACCTCAAATCATGTATATTTAATGAACAACAATGTGTTTTTGGGAGGGTGTGTGTGCAGACGGGCAGCTCTGGGCTTCTCCAGGAAGTGGCGGATTGGAGCTGCAGCTATCCCACACCGCTGCCCTGATCCTCCCTTTTGCCGCCCCAAAAAGAGTAGCAAAATGCCACACCTTTCAGGGGCGGCAAAAGGTCACCCTAAGAGCCAGTGTGCGGCTCTTCTTTGCTCTTTCCTGTGCAGCGCATCAAAATGCTGTGCCGGAAGGACGTCCTGATGCCGTGCACCATATGTAATGGTGTGCAGCATCAGGATGGTGTCAGGATGGTGTCAGGATGGCATCAGCATGGAGTTGGGGTGGCTGGCATGCAGAGGCCCTATATCACATCCCTATTGAGATCTTACTTCAACATTCTTTACCTGAGAAACACCCACTAGAATTTCTTCTGTTTTCTACATCTCATTTCTGCCCATGCAATCTTCCCGTATCAGCTATGAAACCTAAATGGAAACTTCATGTAGGGAGTCATACCGCTGAGGATCAGCTGAGGAAACAAAGAACAGGGTAGGAGTGGACAACTACAGCAGATGGTGGGGTATTATTATTTTTTGCCCCTGGGACATTCCATGGGTTATAGGGCATGCCTATAATGTCTCCTCAATTCAAACCAAAAACAAAACCCAGAGTATTCAAAAATCCTCTTCTGCTTTTAAAAAACTATTTATTTTAAATGTAAATTTCAAATGCAAATAGTACACACACATATACTGCAACCTACATAAAGAGTGAATTGGCATTTCTGAAAGCTTTCAGGACAGAACTCCCTTTAGGCAGTATGGGGGAGTTAGGGAGTTTGATGGGGCCACATCCAGCTGCAGGGTCCCACTTTGCCCACCTTAGAGTAGAGGAATGCTGTTGCCCTTATGCTTTAACCTCTCTAGAATGAAGTTTTGAAAAGTTAATTCTTTGGACTAAAAGCTACCAACATCTCCAAGACAGAATGACTATTATGCTAGAGGCATTCTGTCAGCTCTTGGGGACAAAATGCTGGACTAGGTGACAGAGACAAATTATTTTCACCAAGCTAATGAACAGAGAGTTAGGACTGCAGCACCAGACTCAAAAATATTGTTTCTCCTCCACATGAACAGTTTGTTCACTCAGCTTTCCCTGCAATCCCTGAAGTGCTATGTTATGGCATGTTCAAAGTGGGTCCTAGACCCACTCTGAAATTTCCTTTTTGCAGAGACTATTGGAGAGGGTTATCCAATAGTTCCTTATCTAGAACAGGAAGGCAATCTTGGATATATTCTATTAGAGAAGGAGAGGGAATTTATTTATTTTGCCTCATAAAGCAGTGATGCAACCAATACATAATCAACATATGCCATTTACTGCCAAAAGTATGGAAATGACTATTGATCTGGTATGGGTTGAGTCTTGCTTATCTGAAATTCTGAAATATGAAATAGTCCAAAACCCCAAACTTTTTTCATTGGCTAAAATAGTGACACCTTTGTTTTCTGATTGTTCAATCTACACAAACTTTCTTTCATACACAAAGTTATTTTTAAAATACTGTATAAAATTACCTTCAGACTATATGTATAAGATACAAGGGAATATCATAAAGTAATAATTATCACCCAGAAGTTATTATGGTATATTGATGAAATATTGTCAGTGTCATCATTGGTCCCTAAGTGTAAGACGTTGAGAAAATCAGCTCATTGTATCCTTTATTTTTGTTACGGGTTGTACCAGAAGTGACTAAAGTGTAAGATGGAGAAGTACAACAGGGTATTGTAAAGTAATAATTATCACTTGGAAGTTATTATGGTATATTGATGAAATTTTGTCAGTGTCATCATCACCAAGTGACTTTTTCTTTTCCCAAAAATGAAAAATCTTTTGTAGGGTCACTGATTTGACAACACAGATGACGTCATTCATGAAGTGGAAGAGTGGTTTAAGGTGCAATCTGCAGACTTCTACAATAACGGTATTTGGAGGGTCAAAAATGCAGAAAAAATGTGTACATCTGGATGGTGACTACACTGAAATAAGGTAACAATTACAAATCAAAACAAACTTTCTGTCATTTTTTTTAAAAGTGATAATTAAAACTTTACAATACCCTCGTCTATATATGAAACATACATGAATGTTGTGTTTAGTCTGGGGTTCCATCAGCAAGATATCACTTTATGTATCTTTCTGCAAATACAGGTATTCTAAAATCCATTATATTCCAAATCCAAAACACTTCTGGTCCCAAGCATTTCAGATAAGGAAGACTCAACCTGTATGCGCCTTTTATGGTTCAGTGCAAGGCCACCTATGAGTTGTGAGCAACCACATGACTGTTGAAACCATCAGTTTTGTAACTTTGAACCCCAAAATTTGGAATCCCCTCCAAACTTTTGCCAAAGTTTTACAGTTGTTTTGAAGCATTTGCAAAGTGCCCCCCAAACTGAAGGATAGACAAACCAACTGGGGGTTCCTAGTAAACATTCCCAATCCAAAAATGACCAATTCATGCCAAACCTGTCCCAAAGGCTGGTACCCATCTCTGTTACTAAACCAAGGGATCCAGTGTTGTCAAAAATGACTTCCGTGGTCATGCCGCGAGCATGACTAAATGGAATGCTGTTACCTTCCCACCAAAGTGGTACCTATTTATCTACTTGCACTTTTACATGCTTTTGAACTGCTAGGTTGGCAGAAGCTGGTACTGGTGATGGGAGCTCACCCCATCAAACGGTGCTTGGGTCTCGAACCGCTGACCTGCTGACCTCGCAATCGTCAGTGTTGGCATCTTAATTGCTGAGCCACCATGCCCCTCTCAAGTTCCTAGTAATAGCAATAGCAATAGTAAACACCAAAAATCTAATATTGTTTTTGCAAAATTCAGTAATGAAAGTCCCATGTGTTGCAATGTCCCCCAAAACTGCAGCACAGACACATCAACTTGGGATTCACTCCAAGCCTGTGCCAAAGCTTTACACTTCTTCTGCAATGTTTTGTAACAGATCTTTTGCATTTTTCTTTGCCCTCCCAACTGAGAAATAGTTACCTCCTCATGAGGTTTCTATTAAACACACCAAAAATCTGACATTGGCTGATTCACTCCAGTCCTGTACCAAGGTTTTGCAATTGTTTTACACTCCCAATCAGCAATTTTACAATATTTTGCAGCATTTTGCTGTGCAAACTAAATTTTGCAGCCCCATCCCTGATTGCTAACTTAGCAGGCAATATGATAGTCAACAAATTCTAACATTGTAAAGTTCACTCAAAACCTTTCCCAAAGTTTTGCATTAATTTTCTGGATTTTAAAGACAAATCTCCTTGTTTGACTGTCCCATCAAGGAATACATTGCTGCACTGTTCAACAGTTCTGCATTCGTTTTGTAGCAGAGATTCTGAATTTAGCAGCACCATTAAAAATATGTAGCCAATCCATAGTGAGAACCTTATATTCTGATACTGTATGATTCATTCTAAATCTATGCCAAAATATTGCTATCATTCTGTGGAATTTCACAATGCAAAGCCTGCGTTATGCCACATTTGTCCTACACATGAAGAAGCCCATAGTGTTTCTAAAATTTAAAATTCATTTTTGTTCTGTAGTCATAGGCTTTTGCAGACTGTCAGAAATAGTGCACATTAAATTGAGGCACTGCCCTGGCTCAGTGCTAGGGAGTCATGGGAATTGTATTTTTTTCTGAGACATTGAGCCTTCTCTGTCAGAGAGCTCTGGTGCCACAATAAAATACAGTTCCCATGATTCCCTAGCACTGAGCCAGGGCAGTGCCTCAATTTAATGTGCACTATTCCTGGCAGTCTGCAAAGGCCTATAGTAATAGCCTCAACAAACAACACAGTAGTAGTTTTCAATTAGGATGAATTTCTATGAGCATTATTAATTGAGAACAAAAAAGGATTTTAGGAAAGTGTGAATGGTATAGAGCAGATAAAAACAACTTTGGAGACCAGAGGGCTATACTCTCTCTGCTTTGGGACCTTGATGGACTGCATTATTGGGCCCCAATATCTCTACAGGGGCATAAGAAAACCATTTTGCCATTGTATTAGCTTTCTCTGGCTGCCTAAATACATTAAAGGCACCAGATCCCATCTGATCTTGGAAGCTGAGCAATGTCCACCCTGGTTAGTACTTGGATGAAAGATCATCGATGAACACAAGGAGGTACATTTCAGAGGAAGAAAATGGCAAAACCACCTCTGAGTATTCCTTTTCTAAGAAAAGCCTATGAAAAAGTGCTTTGGGTTGCCATAAATCAACAGAGAACCTGTATATATTAGCCTTCTCTAGACCATTTTAGGCTCAGAGTAGGATTTTTTTTCCCCGGCAGCAAGTCATCTGTTCTGAACCAAACATAAGTGGGGAGGGGATAAATGCTCCAAAACTGCTTCTCATATCCCTTAGGATTGTTTTTGTTCTTGGCTTTGATGTCTTTTCTTACTTATGGTGACCCTAAAGTGAATCTATCAGGGAGTTTTCTTAGCATTTTTTGTCTGAGGCTGAGAAGGTATGGCTTGCCCCAAGGCCAGCCAGTGGGTTTCCATGGCCAAGCAAATCCTGGTCTCCTAGTGTCCTAGTCCAACACATAAACAGCTACACTATGCTGGCTCTTCCTTACAGTAGGGTTGCCATATTCCATCTCCACAGATTATGTTAATAATATTAAAATATTTTAGAAGTTATTTTTCCCCTTCATCTCCCCTTCATCTGAAATTTTGTGCTCCCATATTGTCAGTTGTGGTCTCTAGAGGGCAAGACTGGTCATCTCCCTCCCACCTCACATGCACACATTTGGTTTTAGGCCTCCTGAAGCCTTTCTCTCTCTTTCTCTCTAAGTGCTGATTCAGGCTGAATGTTTTATTATTGTTATTGGCAATGGGGATGTTGCTGCCACTGATGATATTCAGTATCATTATATGTTTGTGCGCACGCACACACACACACACACACACACATACACCTGTCTGTATAGCACATTATCCTGTTAACAGTGGCCTAAATACATTTGAAAAGGAAATAAAAAAGAAGTTTAATGCATCGACTATTGTATACCCTTCAACATTTCGCAGATGAAAAGTGGGACATGTGTGGCCAGCCAACATCATTATGTGGCCATGATGGTAAAAATGATTAAAGAGGATAAGGACACTAGAAGAGACTGTAGCAGTTTGCTTTTGCTTGACTCTACTGGGAATTGGCAAAAGTCTATCTCTTTGTCTACTCTCCCTTCTGCTTAATTTTGCACATTACACTTTGAATTGCAACTGAGAAAGTAGACTTAAGTCTAAGAAAGCTTATGTTAACAACTTCTTTCTTTCTTTCTCTTTCAACATACTACAAGATCCTTTTGCACACTTTGAACTCACTTTGCAGAAACTGAAGTAGGCTGAGATAAAAGGGAAAAGCAGGAGGTGAAAGAGAGAAACTGGGACATTTTAAAAGCAGCTAAAAAAGTGAGATGGCAGAAGATTAATTAGGACTGTCTGCCACATCAAGACAGTTGGAGGGTATGGTCACTATATTATACAGACATCAGAGTAGCTTGTGCAGTACTGTTGAAATGGTTTCCTTTATACGGAGAACTAAATAAACTACACACGTAATATTTAAACACGAAAGCTAAAAACTCAGGGAAGGGGCTAGCTGCCACTCACCAACCCATCACACATACAATGCTTGTGTCTTTAGCTCTCCTTGTTTCAATGAATTATGACATGCAGGATTTTTTTTAAGTGTTGGGTTGTCTATAAAACACTAGTTAGTGGCAGAAAATTCACCACTTTCCTTTTCAGCTAAATAAGTCTCCACTAGTACCCGAGAATTATCCCTGGCAATGAGTTCTCAGAAAATCTTTCATCACTTTGAGGTTGGGAGAAATGTGATGTACATTATGTTTCTCATGTTATTGGAAATGCTAACAAAGAGAATCCTGGACTGATAATCTTTTCAGTTTAGGACTTAATTTGAACAAAATTTGCACAAAGAATACTGAACTTTGATCTTTTATTAAAACACTGTCCAAATATTTAAAAGATAGTATTTCTCAATTAGTTCCAACTTTAATACATCATAGTCAGAATGCATAACATTTGCAGTTAATTGTCCTTTGGTTCATTCTTGTGTTATTAAGACTAAAATCCTGAATGTAACAGGCAATATCCTATATTAGGGCACTTATTTTTGTACATTTGCTTGACTTTAATTAATAAAAAAAGATGTCAAGATATTTTGTGATGCTCCATCTGTGAACTATCAACCACGGCAAGATCTTTTTTATCCTGCAGAGGACCAAAAAGGCTGGGACATTTTTTCGGTCAAAAGGAGCAATCCTGGTCTTTGTGCAACTCCTCCTCCCAAAAAACTCACTTCATTGTTGCACAAAATTATTATATTTGTCACAAAAATAAATAATTACAGTTGAATGAAAAATCATATTTTGGGCAGAAACCTTGTATTTTGCACGTGAGGGATTTTTGTGCAAAATAACTTGTGTACATTTTTGCATGAATCAAAACAATACACCACACTACCCACACATATGGATTCATGTATGCCTGTATATAAATACACAGACATACAAAACACATTCATAACCTTGTTTAATGGGAACTAAAATTAAGAATTTTTCATTATCATCTGTGAGACTTAAATGAAGATTTACATCCTTACAATATGCAAAAATAATTGCTGCCTGTGGCATTGCATCTGCTACAATTCAAGGTAGAATCATTGGATGCACATGTTGAAGATGACAAAGTGTGCTACATTTCTGGAAATCTCAAAATAACTCATATCAAGTGGTCTTTTCCTGGTCATAATAGGTCAGATTCCATTTTTTGTCCCATTAAGAGTTGACCTCATAAAAATTGACTCCTCTGGCAAGTCCAGTGTGCAGTCCAGCCTGGAATGCTAGGCTTCAGCAAAGGGAAAGCAAAAAAGATATATGAGAAGGGAGTGTACTTTGCATGCTGCCCAGGATCAATCCTTGGCATTCCTAGGTAAAGAAAAGGTGGGGAGTGCAAAATCAAGAAATTCTGTGATTCTGCTTGATATTCTGGAGAACTCTTCTTTCTCAGAGTAGACAGCCTCCTCAAAAGCTTTCATAGAATTATAGAATCATAGAGTTGAAAGAGACCACAAGGGCCATCCAGTCCAACCCCCTGTCATGCAGGAATTCAAAATCAAAGCATACCCAACAGATGGCCATCTAGCCTCTGTTTTAAAACCTCCAAAGAAGGAGAGGGAGTGTGTTCCACTGTGAAACAGCTCTCACTGTCAGGAGGGTCTTAATGTTGAGGTGGAATCTCTTTTCCTGTAGCTTGCATCTGTTGTTCCGGATCCTAGTCTCTGGAGCAGTAGAAAACAACCTTGTTTCCTCCTCAGTATGACATCCCTTCAAATATTTAAACAGGGCT
>JAIPUX010001232.1:156556522-156569546 GCA_020142125.1 Phrynosoma platyrhinos | reverse complement strand
AATTTGATTTATACTCCATTCCTCTGTCAAACAATTGGGGCGGCTCACAACAGTTAAAACAGTGTCACACTACCCCTGTCAATGCTTAGACGAAGGTCATCAGTCAAGGCAACCATGGCAGTCTCCACTCCAAATCCTGTCCTGAAGCCAGTTTGAAATGGATCTAGATAATCAGTTTCATCCAAGACAGCTTGGAGTTGAAGAGCAACTGCCCTCTCAATTACCTTGCTCAAAAATAGTAATAAAGAGACTGGTCTATACTTGTTCATATCCAGGGGGTCCAGGGAAGTTTTTTTTTTCCAGAAGCGGCCTAACTGAATCCTGGGATTTGTAGGTTTACAAAGTCTTTTCACCTTCTCTGCCAAAGAGGGCTAGGCCTCATCAAACTACACATCCCAGGATTCTGTAGGAAGGAGCCATGGCATTTCAAGTGGTTTCAAGCTGCATTATTTCTGTGGTATAGATGCACCCTATGCAGCTTTTAGGTCAGGAATTTAGTGGTCTTGCCTGCTTCCCCATAAACAAAGTAATGTTGATTTCTTTGATTGTGAAGCACACAGTGAATATTTATCTTCCCAAGCCCCACCATTCCATGCCTTACAACTGTACATTCCTGATAATCAGCATGCAAAGGGATCTTTCAGCACCTTTGAAACAAACAGAAAAATAGAAGTTGGTAGTATGAGCTTTCATAGTATTGAGCCTACTTTCTCAGATGCATTTCTTCAAGACTACGAAAACTCATGCTACTAACTTTGGTCCTTCAGATCATCTCAAAGGTGTTGAAAAGCCCCTTTGCAAATCAGACTGGCTATGTCTTTGAGTTCCTGATAATGGTAACTTAAAATAGCAAGTTTGGTAAACTTGAAAATATATATTTAAAATAAATATAAAATATGAAGAGAATATCCGCAAATCATGTGCCAAAAGTTGAATGGTTCAATGGAGTACCATAACATCCAAAATCCACAAAACAGTGATACCTTTATTTACCCAACCAAAATGTACAAAATGCCTTATGAAAGCTTTCAAAGCTCCAAAGTCCAGGAGATAGCAATACCAATAGCAAATACATTTCTGTACCACTTATCAGTGCACATAAGCACTCCCTAAGTGGTTTACAATGTGTAAGCTAATTGCCCCCAGGCAATCTAGGTACTCATTTAGAAGGATGCAAGCCTGAGTCCCCTGGCTGATATTGAACTCGCAACCTTATGATTTGTGAGTGAGTGGCTGCATTGCAGGCATTTAGCCACTGCGTCACCAGGGCGCTTCTTGTAGTGTAGCAAGAGCCTTTTAAAAAATCTTATTTGCTTCATCATTGGCTGTATCTGCCCTGCAGAAATGACAATTCGACACCATTTTCTGTAGTGCCGATGCAGCTACAGTTGTACTAATTTTCTCATGGTGAGTTGTTCAAATAGATTGAGAACCATGAGCAGTAGAAAGACAGAATAACCTTTTAAAGTAGTTGTGATTAGTTGCAACTTGCTAGAGTTATGTCAGCATTATTCCTGTTGTTATGTATTAAGTTGGGTTTGATTTATGAGGGAGACACCTCCAAGCAGTCCTGTTGTTAACAACCTGTTCAAGTCTTGAAAACTAGAGCTGCAGCTTCCTTCATTGAATCAATCCATCTGCATCTGTCACTATAGGGAAGTAGTTCATACTGCTTATACTCTTTATTCATCTAGTCCAGTGTTATGTCCACTGGAAATAAGTTCTCTGAAGCCTCAGGTAGCTCCTTTCCCATTACCTTTACTTCTTCCTTAAAATTGGAGATGTCAACAATTGACCTATGCACGTGCTCTGACACTGAGTTTTCCCTTATGACCTAACCTGACTGTAACCTGAGTTTTTGATCAGTACAATACCGTCTGTCCTACCTACACATGAATAACAATTTATTGTGTTTTTTAAAAATAAAATCTTAACATAATCTAGCAAAAAAGATACAAAGAAACCCTGTAGCACCAAATGAGAGAAAGAAATGTTTAACCTAAGTTTTCACAGACTCCAGTCCACTTCATCAGGTGCAAATCTAGTAAGTTCTTTATAACAGGGAGACAACAAAACTTGAATTAGTTAAAAAAAATCAGATACAATGGGCCCTCGATATCAGCTGGAGTTTGGTTTAACAATCCCCAATGGATACAAAATCTGTGAATGTTCAAGTCACATTAAATACAATGGCATAGTAAAATGGTGTCCCTTACACAAATTGGCAAAATCAAGGTTTGCTTTTTTGGAATTGATATATTTTTGATTTTTTCCAAGCTGTGGATAGTTAAATCTGTGGCTAAAGAGGGCTGACTGTATAGGAAAAAGTGAGTTTGACACAATCCAGGTTCCATTCTGACAAGAGAGATCTTGGCTTTGTAGAAGTCTGACATTGTATCCATATCTCTTCCGCCATTTTGTGGTGCTGAATTAGGATTGCCATTCCCCTGGCATGCTTTCCAGCTTGAATGGATAGGCAGGTACCCACAGATTTGGGGGAGTAACCAGAAGGATTCTTTTGGGCGTTTGAAATGAATGCATCCAAATATTTTCAAATTTATTAATAAAAGAGACAGAAGAAACTCAAGATGAACTAAAAAGAATGTAGAAAATCAAATTGACAAACTCTTTCCTTCCTTCCTGTGTTTTCATTAATAATATTGGATTTTTTTTCCTGATATAACAAGGGAGGGATTGATCACTTATTGGGCCTTGTGATCATCAAATGGTTGCAGAACAGCTGAGACTTCCTGCTTCGGCAGACGACTAATAGAGTCATCTTCCGGGCAGGGAAGAGGAGGGGCAGCCGCACGTTCGGTGCCCCTTCCTCTCCCTGAGGTCACCCCTGGAAGCGCCGGCCATCCGCACGGCCGGTGCTTCCGGGTTGACCTCACGCCGCGGCGACCGCACTCGCCGCAGCATTTGAGTCAGGGAAAGTGCGCCCGCCGCTTTTGGGGTGCACTTTCCCTTAAATCTAAAAGGAGCGCCAATTTGGCACTCCTTTTAGATTCGGCGGAGAAGCGCCGTGGTGAGGCTGCCTTGGCCCCGCGGCGCTGCGGACCAGGGCGTCTTGGACGCCCTCGTCTGCATCCCCCCTTCCTTGGCCTTTGGAGAGAAAACACTTACCATATTTACTTGACTATAAATTGACCTCATGTATAAATCAAGGGCAGGATTTGGAGCCAAAATTATGGATTTTTACATGACCCATGGATAGGTCAAGGTAAAACTTTTGGGCATGTAACAAAGGATCTAAAGATGAAGTAAAGGAAACAATGCCAAAGAACTTAAAAAATCCAGCAGACATAACTTTGTGCTCACACTAAAGGCTGGATGGATACAAAAATAGAGATGGATTGGTGCTTCTAAAACAGATTACACTCTTGACTTTAACCAGGGGATCACTCATTTTTAAATAAGTGTTAAATAATAATAATAATAATAATAATAATAATAATAATAATAATAATAATAATAATATTTTATTTCTAAGCCGCCCCTCTGCTCAGCAATCAGGGCAGCGTACAGCATAATTTAAAAACAAGAGACAATGTAAAATTCCATCTCTCTCAGCGTACAGCATAATTTAAAAACAAGAGACAATGTAAAATTCCATCTCTCTCACATGCACACCCTAATCCTCCCACCCCTTAAAACTAATTAAACTATAATAACAAAGTTAAAATGATTCTTAAAAACATAATAAAAACAAAACAAAAAACAAATAAAAACAAAGTAAACAATTTGGGCATGTCCATGTACTATGGGGGGTTAAGGGCATAAGGTAACCTCCGCTAGAGCCAGCGGATTATTCCGGGAAAGCCTGCCGGAAGAGATCCATCTTTACTGCTTTCTTGAAAGCAGCAAGGGTAGTAATAAGACGGATTTCATCCGGCAGGCCATTCCATAGTCTGGGAGCAGTCGCAGAGAAGGCCCTTTGGGAGGTCTGCACCAGCCTAATCTTCATGGGCTTCAACAGATTCCTCCCAGAGGACCAAAGTGTGTGTGGGGGGGATCGTACAGGGAGAGGATGTCCCTGAGATAAGATGGACCCAAGCCATGTAGGGCTTTAAAGGTTAACTCCAACACCTTGTACTGTGCTCGGAAACCAATTGGCAGCCAGTGGAGGGATTTGAGCACTGCTGTTATGTGCTCCCTCCTTGATGTTCCGGTAATTAGCCTGGCTGCCATGTTTTGTACCAGTTGCAGTCAATACATACATTGACCCATAGATAAGTTGACTCAGTTTTTTGGGGTCAATTTTTGACTAAAATTTCTAGACTTATACATGAGTATATACAGTAAATGAATAGGTTGATTTTTAAAAAAACAAACTTCTTAAATGGCTTCTTTTCCTTGGTACATTACATCTTTTCATCAGTGTTTGAAGATAAAGAAGCCTTGTACAATCTAGAAAAAGCAAGAAGACTACTAGCAATGTGAATCAAAAAATATTTCATCATATATCTTTGAACAATGTTATGAGCACAGTTCAAAAGTTCAAAGTTCTGAACACAGAGTAGACAACATTCACTCTTTTAAGTTCAACTGCTAAGGCAATGCATCTGTCTTACAATGAGCTTTGTCTTTTCAGAATAATTGGAGATTTTTGTGGCAGTATCAGAATAGGCATGTTGACATCATTGATTTACACGAAAGAAATGAGCATTGACACAAAGAGAGAAATAGTCTTATTGCAATTGTATTTTCTTCCCTTAAAATCACTTGGATATTTCCCCTAATGAGAATATAGAGTTTCCTGTGTATGATCTCTACTCGCAAGTTAACATACTGAAAGTAACAATGCTTTAATTGTGGGAATATTTCTAAAATTTTCTTTTTTAGTTATGAGAATACTTTTTTAGTTATGAGAATACAGAGCTTCCTGTGTATGATCTCTACTTGGAAGTTCGCATACTAAAAGTAACAATACTTTAATTGTTTAATAATAACGAAGAGCAATGACACGATATTTTTAACATCATAACAAAATGACCAAAATGTTCCATTTTTGATACATCAATGCTTGTTATTCCCAGGTTTTAAGGCAAAGATCAGTGAACATTAAAAACAACAAGACCTGTTTTAGACCAGGGATGGGAAATTTATTTGGAATCGGAGGCCACATTCTCATTGAAAATGATAGGAACTTTACCCAGATATTTTCCACCTATTTTTTGCAACAGGGGCAGCAAAATCTAACCTTTCTCCCCTTCCTTTTACAAGAATTCTCTGATAAGCAAGGCATATCTATTTTTTTAACAAAGATATTAGCATTTGTGTTTTTTTTTTTAAAGAAACAAAGTCATCATAAGAAATAAGACATTATTAATGTGTCGTTTTACTACTCATGAGTAGTGAGAAACCATCAGTAATACTTTTTTTCAAGTGACTAACAGATTTTTCAAGTAGTTCTCAATTTCTGCTTCGATATGTGGCTGGCTGAGGACTTTCTTCATTTTGCTCCCTTAGCATACAATGGTGCCCATTGTTCATACCCAACAACATTTCACAGATGGAAGCTGGGCATGCATGGCCAAGCAGCTAGAGTGTGGTCATGATGGGAAAGTTATTATTGAGGAAGAACACACAAGTTAGGAGAACCTGCTGCAGTTTGATTTTTCCTGAGCTTACTGGGAAGAGCAAGATTTTGCCGCCACCTCCTCTCCTTTCCCCATTGCTGAGTTAACTGAGTGTAAACTACTTTTGCACTTTGAACTCAGTTTGCATCAATTAAAGTAAGCTGAGGATAAAGAGAAAAAGTGGGAGAAGGAGAGAGAATCTAAGGGGTTGTTCACACTGTGAAAATAATCCAGGATGAATCCAGGCTGAATCCCCATTGTTCACATCCCAAATGCACCCAATTAAGTTTTTGGTGGGGCTGCCAAAAAACCCACTTAATCCAAGTTTAAAAAAAAAAAAAAGATCTGCGTCATCAGTAGTGTGAATACTCAATTCAAATAGACCCAATAGATCCAGGATAAAATTCTGCATGCCTTGAACATGTTCCAAATGCAATAACATCATTGACTTCATCTTTATTCAAATGCTTGCACGTGTGAGCAACCAAATTTGCAGAGATGCACATTGATGTGTTCCACAGTGTGAATAACAAACCCAGAATGGGTGACTGAGATGATTTGCACCATCTGTCTAAAAAAGAAAGAAAGAAAGAAAGAAAGAAAGAAAAGACATCTGAAGGATCCCTAAAACACTCTTAAAGAGGATGAAAAAATGGATTGACAGGATTTTGTTCCTACCAGTTTAACACAGTTGGAGAGTATGCATTGCTGTGAAATTGCCTCCCCAAAGAGAACAAGTCTCCTTTAAGATGTCCTTTTGCCAGTAGCCAAAGACATCTCATTTTGTTTCAAACATCTGGCCTTTTGCATTTTCTTGACTTTTTAGCATTGCTAGATTGGATCCGGAATGGGCATCCTGTAACTTTAATTCTTATGAGACCTTGCAGTGGGATGAGGTACCATAAAGCTCCATGAAATGGGACAAAGCTACGTGTCCTTCTACACCTTCTAAATCCAACTTTCAACTGGAGTTATTCCCTCCAAATACCAGTGGGATCTGGGACAGAAGGCAGATGAGAGCTTCTCTCTTCTTATCACTGGGTACATTACTGCATGTTACTGCTGTCTGCCCATTACAACAGAACTTAAACAATCCTTTGTACTCCTCACTTTCTCTCATCTTGCTTGGGGAAGCTTTGTAGTACTGCATCTTACTGCAAGATCTATTAAGGGTTAAAGTTACAGGAGTGCCATTCCAGAACTAATTTGGCTTCCATACTTTTTATACTCCATCTTGTTTTAATCTGGTTGCTACTGATACATTTGACTGATGTTATGTAATAATAATAATAATAATAATAATAATAATAATAATAATAATAATAATAATAATAATAATAATAATAATAATAATAATAATAATAATTTGTATACCACCCTGTGGCGAACCAATCCGGACGGTTGACAACAGTAAAATATAGCAAGAGTAAAATATAACATTAAAACATTATAATCTCTCCCCCCTTAAGAAATTATTAAACAATATGACAAATTAAAAACACAATATCAAAACATAAAACCATAATTAAAACAAACCAGAAAACCTGTTGTCCCTCTGGAGATCCTCAACCATCACTAAAAATGGGGCCACGGGAGGAATGAGGGGATCAGGGAGCCTGGGCCGGGATGGTTAATCTGGAAAGGCCTGCCGGAAGAGATCCATCTTGACAGCTTTTTTAAAGCTGTCTAATGATGTCAACTGACGGATCTCATCCAGCAGGTCATTCCAGAGTTTGGGGGTGACAGCAGAGAACTTACTCTGGGAGGTTGCTGCAAGCCTAGATTTTAGAGGCTGCAGTAAGTTCCTCCCAGAGGACCGTGATGTATTCCTGAATGTATTTTGAAATGTATTCTGTTTGGCATTTTCAAACTAATTTTACAGTTTTTTTTTCAGACTTAAAACTCTTAGAGCCTTCTGCCTCTGTTTCAGTTTCTCCAACATTCATGCTTTCATCAGTTATGAAGTTGACTGCATCACTGTTTCCCAGTCACATTTATAATCATAGTACCATTGCCATGATTATAAATGCCCCTGAAACCTACTGAAAACACCAACCAGCTGTTCTGAGTGACAGAGTTCTGTTATGCTGGTGAGTCAGGCACTGCAGGATGATGCAACCAGACCTCTCCTGCCAGACAGCAACAGTGCAAGGAGCAGAAGCAGTGATGCTTATGGGTTCCTGTTGCAACTCTTCCTTGCTCCATTGCTTGGTGGTGGGAGGGTGGACTGATCCCATAATCCTGCAAAGCCCCACTCACCAGTGCCACAGAATTTCATCTTTTGGGATGGGTGACTTCCTTTCAAGGTGGGCTTCAACAGTCAAATGAAGAGATGGAACATATCCTCTGGTGCAAGATCTTACACTTAAAAAAAAATACTCAAGTTCTTTACATCCTGAATGTGCAGGTCCTCGCAAATATGTGTAAATTCTGCTTCAAAAAAGTAAATTTCCCAAGATCTGTGGATAGGAATGGTGTGTCTGCATGTTGTCATGGCAGACAGAGGGAACAAGTAGAGACTGAGGAATCTACCTTTTAGGACTTACAATTTTCAAAACTGTCCAAGCCCCAACATGACTTTCTGGGATATTATGAAAACTTGCAATCCAAATTGGTAACTTTTCCTACTTCGGGGAACATACCAATAGTACAGTAATAGTACAGCCAGACCTCTATATCCACAGATTTATTATCCATGGATTCAACAATCTGTGGCTTAAAAATATTGATTGATATGTGTGTGTGTGTGTGTGTATTCCAAAAAACAAACCTTGATTTTGCCTTTTACATACGTGGCACCATTTCACTATTCCATTGTATTTGATAGGATTTGAGCATCTATGGATTTTGGTATCCTTGGGACCCCCTGCAAATTCAAAGGGCCACTGTAGTCATTATTCCTTTGCATGGTGCAACTTGCTTTGCATGGTGCCTGTTATTGTAATCAAAGTGATGAGCAGCTATCAGAGCACTTACTTGATCATGCTTATCCTTTTGCATATGAAGAGAGATCAGGATTCTTCATTTTTAATAAGAGTGTGGGCCTGAAACACTTTCCACATTTTCCCAGTATTTTCAGCAAAATTCTCTCCTGTGATTAAACAACCTGCTGACAGGCAGATTGGGTTAAAGATCTGAAAATCATTACACTGCTGAAGCAACTCACCTCCACTACCCAAATACATTGATTTTAAATTAATTCCTACTGTTTTTTTAAAATAAAAAATGAAGGACCATGACTTACTCTGGCTTTCATAAAATGTTTCAGAAGCTGAAATAGTGAGTCTTCCATAGTTCACTGTTGTTCACTGTTCACTGTTGACAATGTTGGACAAAACTGAAACCACTTTGGAGACTATCTGATTGTAGAAACCTTCTAGAGGATGTGAAGTAAAGGGAGTGAAGTAGACAAATGGGGGCAAAGTTGGTTGGTAACAACTAACAAAACAGGGCAAGAAACAAAAAAAAAGTAGTAAATGAATATTTTCTGGGGGAAAAGACACTAAAGAAAAATGTTGAGAAGGACCTCACAGTAGCTGCAATGAAGATTCTAAGAAGAGCCACTGGAGAAAGGAAGCTGAGGATGAGCTGAAATGAAGTTGAGACGACAAAGATGAAGAAGATCCTGAGGAAGAAAAGAGAGCAGAGGGAAAGAAAATGGAAAGTGGATATAAAGTGGTGCCAGTCCTACCTTTACTCAAGCAACAGCTTTTGAATGCCATGAAAATACCGCAAAACTGTTACTTATTTTATTATGAATGTGTTTTGATTTCCAAAGATGGGAGAAAGTGTTGTGTGTGATTTTTTAAAAATCTCCTGTGCCAATATTAATGGGGTGGCTGTGGGTAAACAGAAGGGCAGGCTATGTGTCTCAGGCAGCAAAATGTCTTGGGGCAGCCACTGCCAGAGAGTGGGAAGATTGAAGGTGCATCTGTACTGCAGAAATAATCCAGTTTGACATCACTAACTGTCATGGCTCAATACTATGGAATCCTGAGAGTTGGAGTTTCTTGTGGCACCAGAGCTCTCTGACAGAGGGAGCTAAATGTCTCACAAAACTACAGTTCCCAGAAGACCATTGCATTGAGCCATGGCATTTAAAGTAGTGGATTATTTCTTCAGTGTGGATGCAGCTAGATATACTACAATGGAAGTCTGACAGAGGCCCAGTTCAGATATAACACCACAGACCAATAAACAGTAGCTTGTCAGTATTTCAATAAGCTAGGTGCTCCTTCCTCAGCCATCATCTCTTCCTTTCCCATTTGTAACTTCCAAACTAACTGGCCTGCTTAAGCTGTGGTTTCCCCATGATGTTCAAACACTGATTATTTAAACTTAAGTTCTCATAAAACTGTGGAGAACACGGTTTTAAAAGAGGCATGCCCTTGAATGTGAGAGAAAAAAAGTTAAAGATCATAACGGCTATCTGCACCTTTATGAGGACCTTGGTTTATAATACCAGCCATGAAACATTATTTACAAAGAAAAGCAAAACATTTAAAAAAATAAATTTCCTGCAGAACTGCATGCAAATTTAATTAGACAATTCAGCAATGATTTTATTTTACTAAATCTCTTATGACTCTTCAGCCCAAATATTTTCATGTACGATGACAGGCCTGTTTCTTCATAAGGCATTTCACAAAGAATAGCTGAATCATGTGTTTGAAAGGTTGGCAATGGTTTTGTTGTTGCTTGTTGGATTTGGAGGTTCGTATATTGTTTGTCTTTGGGCTTTCATCATTTTATTCCTACTGGATGATTTTTCTGCACATTTTACCTTTAATTATGATGATAGAGATGTTTAAAGGAGCCTGGACAAAACCACAACCCTCTTAGCACTCCCCTGCCACAGCGGGAGCAAGCCACTGGTGTTCATTAATATTCATTGACACTTGTTTACTTCTTTCAATCAATTTTGAGGTTCCATGGCACACTCCCTATCAAAGGCAATTTGAATTAATGTTGCAAACAGCACTTTGTCAGACGCTTTTAAGAAACACTTAAATAATGGCCCAGTAAATTATATTTACCAACTTCCTTTCCACTAATTTAGTGGCCCGATTGAGAAAATAATCAATTTTGACTGGAAAGACTGGTTCTCCATTTGTCCTTCATGGATGAAATAACTGAACTATTATGAATACAGAAGACTGTGTGGTATGCACATACACACACAACTCCCTATCTCCCACCCTATATATTGTAGTCGAATGGACCACCAAATTTCTACAAAGGATCTAGCTTGTGGCTTTCTTTGCTGTGGGATGGTTTGTTCAGCTTCTGCTGACACTGTCCATGGGAAATGGATCTTCTCATATATGCTATGAAGATTCTAACAATTTCCATGCAAGAAAGACATTTTCAGCCACATATGAATCTAGAATAACAAAATGCTAATCTAGAATAACAAAATGCCTGACCTTGACTTTTTGGAGCCAGCAGCACATGTCCAAATCACCTCTGTTTAAGCAATTTTTACATAGGGAAAAACAATCCAACGAGTGAAAAATAACACATACCACATACCTGGACCATATATGGTGGTCCCTTGATATCCACTGGGGGTTGGTTCCAGAACCTCCCATGGATACTAAAATCAGTGGATGTTCAAGTCCCATTAAATACAATGGATAGTAAAATGGTGTCCCTGATATAAAATGGCAAAATCAAGGCTTGCTTTTTGCAATTTTTTGTTTTTATTTTTTCAAGCCATGGATGCTTGGATAAAGCCGACTGTATTTTACATCTGAAATATTACACTGTAGTGAGCCAACAATATCATGCCTTTAATTCAGACTGATTGGATTGTTTTCAGTGATTATTCTGGGCTAGCCAAATGTGCTTCTGCTATCTCAATGTGAGACACTAAAGTTTTACCAGTCTACTTACGACATCCTCCTTTCCATGTTATCTGGTATTGTTCCAGAAATGCTGAGTGAAGGAGCACAGATTGTTCCAGTATTGTGCAGAAAATGATCCAGCTGTGATTTCTGAAACCTTTTTGAGCAAATATCATAGGACAATGGATGCATCTGCACTGAAGTAATAATAATGATCATGGCTCAATGCTGTGAAATTCTGGGATTTGTAGTTTTGTGGGATATTTAGACTTCCCTGTTAGAGAGCTGAGGTGCCATGACAAGCTACAAATCCCAGGATTCCATAGCATGGAGCCATGGCAGTTAATGTAGTGTCAAACTGCATTAAGTCTGCAGTGAAAATGTAGCCAATGTCTTCTTTTCCTTCAAGTTTCAGTTTCCTTGAAAGATCCTTTGGGCTTTAATCTGTCTATTTATCAATGTGTTTCACTAAGTCGCTAACAGATAGAGTTGATATCCAGAGGGTTATTAGCTAGCACTTAAAATGAGCTGAGATTTTCCCAGCTTTTCCATGGAGAATGATATTTTTTAGTTCTGGTAGTATTCAGATAAATCTGATTTTGTATTCTGCCATGTGCAATTCAGTAGTAATAAAACAAAGCAGAAAGCTATCATGAGAAAGATATATAATGTGAAGTCATAGGCTTTCATAACTGACATCTATAGTTTTTTGTGGGTTTTTCAGGCTGTGTGGCCATGTTCTAGAAGTTTCTTTCTGACGTTTCACCAGCATCTGTGGCTGGCACTCTTCTAGAACATGGCCACACAGCCAGAAAAACCCACAAAAAACTAAGGATATATAATGCTTGGGTAGTTGAGGTGTTGACATTGAGGAATATACCACTGAACACTTTCAGTTCTCTGTAGTTAACCTTATAATCTTAACTATGTGCTGCACTTATTTATATAGCCAAAAGCACAGTATTTTAACCAGAGACTGCAAATAGCTAGTTACAAATAATGATTTACTTGTAATAAACCCCTCCAAAGATACATCTGCATTACAGCACAGTTCTAACTTAACAAGAGATAACTCACCAATTTTGTGATGTAACTGTAACTTTTAGTTACTTTTAATGACCTGATTAAATGGTGAAAGATAAAGAATACATGGTTCAAAGGTTGGCATGTGCTATGTCTCATATTGCTACTCTGTTCTGGCTACTAATGCAGTGGCAATGCAAAATAAGTGGAAAGAGAGTGCTTATTGTACCACAAGTTAGTGTCATGATGCACTCAAATCACTTTTAAAGTATGAATCCCTATTCTTTCTTCATTTTGGTCTCTCCCAAACAACTGTTTAAATCTCATATGCAAGTCACTTGCAAAAAATCACATAAATACGTTCATAAACTCAGGTTTGCAGAAAAATACCCCCTCTGTGGCAAATCCATGCTCCTTAACTGCCCCCGCCCCAGTGCTTCTTGGCTTGCTGTGCTGTTGTTCCTATTATGAAACCCTCCATCGTTGCGTCTGATACAAAAATGGGGCACCTGACCATTTTTGTACCAGACACAGGTCTGATACAAAATTCTGGGCACCACAATTCAAAAAGGA
>JAIPUX010001232.1:156489575-156513861 GCA_020142125.1 Phrynosoma platyrhinos | reverse complement strand
TACTCCTTTGTAAAATCTATCAATTTCTTCTTGTTCTGCCTCAGTGGTAGGTCATATACTTGAATTATGGTGATATCCATAGGTTTCCCATGGAGCCTTATTGAGATGATTCGGTCTGATTTTGCACTGTTTTACTCTGACTGCTTTTGCAACATCTTTTCTGAATATGAAAGCCACCCCATTTCTTCTTGTCTTTTCATTCCCTGAGTAGTTGTCTGACTCAAAGTGGCCCATTCCTGTCCATTTTAACTCACCCACATCCAGTATTGCTATGTTCATGCATTGAATTTCCATTTTCATTATGTCTAGCTTCCCTTGGCTCATGCTTCTCACAATCCATGTAAGAGTGTGGTGCTGCTTCTGGTGGGGTTTGTCTTTCTGAGAGTGTTTCCTGCTTGCTTCATCATTTTTTACTTCCCTTAGCTGCTCTTGCAAGTGTGTTTTCCTTTAGTTTCTATCTTTCTCTCTGTTAGTGCTCTTGTTCTGCCTGTGTAACACTTTTGATGTCTCCTCATAGGGTTTTCTACGTGGGACCAAATATCATTCCATTTTTGGGTTTCATTTTACATTATAAATATGATGTCTAATAATAATAATAATAATAATAATAATAAATAATAATAATTTTTATTTATATCCCGCCTCTCTGCTCGGCAATCGAGGCGGTTTACATAAGTTAAAATAGACAGTGTAAAAACAATCTCAACCCTAGTCCCACCTCCCTCCCCCTTAAAACAGTATTAAACAGAGAAAAGTGTTAAAACAGCAAACTAGTACATAAAAAAAAAAAAAAACCCAGCCCAAGCAATACAAGAAGCCGATGGAATAACAAACAGAAAAACGACTCTCCAGCAGATGCATCCGGGGGGTGATTGATTAATCTGGGAAGGCCTGCCGGAAAAGATCCGTCTTCAATGCCTTCTTAAAGGCAGTGAGCGTAGAAATAAGGCGGATCTCGTCCGGCAGGCCATTCCAAAGCCTGGGGGCAGTCTAGAGTTATCTCTGTGGATTAAAATATTATATGTATTTCCAGACCCTAGGAAAGTTAATTTTCTGGATGGCAACTTCCAGAAATCACCAGTAACTTTTTTCAGGTTCAGCAAGTGGTGTTCTGTGTATGTATCAGTATATTTACACACACTACTCTATGATGAAATCAGCCAAGGCTGCATTAGGCTTGTTAGGTTGAAATGAAGCAGTCTTGTCTTGTATTAGGAGTGTATATATTCTTTACTTGTTTGCAAAGTGTGCTCAAACAAAATAAATTGTGTTTGGTATGAAAACTAACAAACTCATAAGGGGCCAGGACATAATTAGGAAAAACAATGATCATCTTAAGACATCAGTTCCACTTGAATCTCAGGACTGTATTTCAGGACCCAATGACTGTGCCCTTTTAATACATTAATTAACAATCTCACATTAACTGCACAACAATCTCACATTAACTGCAATGGCTGCATCCTTCCTCATGTGATTAAGACTGTGGAGAGAAAAAGCAGGGATGGCCCTGAATCCCCATAAACTCACTCAAGACTACCATGTCTACATTTGGGGAGATGAACTAGTGTTGGGGAGGGGGCTGTCTGCTTTAAACCTGGAGCCTCCTTGTGCTACTTAAAACACTGATAGCAAATAATTCTGAAGAACAGTGACATCATAGGGGTGTATTTGTGTGTGAGTGTGGGGGGTGTGTGGACTGCACCAGGTGACACCTTAAAGGGGGGTGTCACCACTTTTGTTTAAATACCTGTATTTTGCCAGAAACATTGTGGCATTTGCCTGTATCTCTTTAAAATGCTTTAAGAGATGGTGGGAATGAGGTGAACTTCAGTAGGAGAAGAAAGGAGGGCCTCCAGAATTTTTTAAAACTAAAATTTCAAATTTCAAATTTTTTAATTTTTTAAAAATGATTTTTTAAAAATTATTATTTTATTTAAAAAAAACACATTGCATTTAATCAAATCTCCACTATGTATATGTAAAAATATTTAGGTTGTGCATATGATATAGTAATTTGAAGGTATAATTTTAATTTTGCTAGTTGTTTATGTCACAACTATCAGCATTACATTCAATGATATATGAGAATTATGATTTGTGAGTAACATTAGTGGGGAAAAAATTTCCTACGGATTTATGGTGTGAAATGGGAGGAGGAGGTCAATGGTGTGTGTGTGTGACACCATAAGTTACCACATCAGGGACACAAACCCTAGGGATACCACTGCTGAAGAACACTGAGAACCTATATGCATAAAGTCTTCTCCTATATTTATATCTTCCCTCCTTCATGTATAGATTGTGGTAGGGAGTGAGCCCATGAGTGTATGAGGGTACAATGTAGAACCATAGAGTTGGAAAGCAGTACACAGCTATCTAGTTCAGCTGCCTACTGAATAGATCTAAGGCTATAGACCTTTTCTGTCATCTAATGTAGCTCGTTTTACATTTATTCATTACCAGTGGGAACTGTTGGCTTGAATGTCAGTGAGGAGTGGGTAAATCCATTCAGGGCTTTGACTGGAACTATAAATGTGCAATCCAATATGCTTAGGCTGTTAGGAAGGAGTTCCAGGGGAAAATATTCAATATGGGGAATAGCAGCAGCCATGATGACACAGCATTTGACTGTTCCTGAGTCATGCTGAGTCATGCTGTGTCATGGGAAGTGACATCATGCAGATGCTGCTGCAAAACTGCAGAGTCACTCTGGGCGATTGACATGTATCCACAGGAAGAGGCAGGGCCAGAGGGCCACATGGAGCCCTGGCTATATAAAGCAGATGTCTCTGAACACACGTGTGGATGGTTGTTGGTGGATAGTGGAGTAGTTGTGGATTATGGTTGGTGTTGGATGGTTATCGTTGTTACTGTATATAGCCTTGTAAATAGAAGAACTAAGATTAAAGCCTCATCTGAGAGACGTCTGTCTGTGGAGTCTCTTTACTCTGTCTAGAAGGGGAGAGTTGTTTCTCCAGCTTTCACCCTACTGCCTGCATCTGAGAAGATTGCGATCCTGGTGCTGCATGTTGATGTGGATCATCCTGCTCTGCGCAACCATGCTAACACAGACTTATCCCCAAAATAGGCCCATCACCTTGGATAGCTTTGTTACAATTCAGATAAAAACCAGATTGGATTCACCCTTCCCATTAGCATGGAAGCCAGAAGCTGCCACAGCCCGTAGGTAAGAAACTTTTAGCCTTCCACAGAGTGTTGGACACTCCCAAAGTTCCATCACATCTCATATTGGCTAGGGTTCATGAGCACTAGAACTCAAAAATATCCAGAAGACATAGGCTCCTTAGCTCTGCATTATATATATTTTTTACCTTCTATATGTGACCAGTTGTGCTTCAAAACAACATGGCTAAGACTCAGACTGTTTCCCAGACTGTCAGTCTCCAGTATCTGTGACTACCAGACTAAAATACGGCAGTTGGCATTTACTATCACAGTTATAAGTGACTTACACATCCATAACTGCTCCATTTTCATGATTCCTCCATAGTCACAATCATTGCAATGTTGACACAGTCATAACTGTCTTTCCAAACCTACTTTACTGAGGAGCACCTGCTTCAAGAGAAGGAAGCCCAATCTGCTGGCAACATAGTGTCTAGATTGAGCAAAATAATACCACTCTATTTTGCTTTGGATCTCACCCGTAATACTGTATCTAGTTCTGAACATCACAGTTCAAGAGGCCAAAATAGTGAAAGGTCTGGAAACCAAGCCCTATGATTAGTGGCTTCATGAGCTGGGTATTTTTAGCCTGGAGAAGAGAAGGTTAATATGTGATATGATAACCACAATTAAATATTTGAAGGGATGTTATATTGAAGAAAGGTAAAGGTTTTCCCTTGACATGAATGTCTAGTCAGAACCGACTGTAGGGGGTGGTGCTCATCTCCATTACTAAGCCAAAGAACCAGCATTGTCCAAAGACTGCACCAATTCTGCTGTTAAGACACCAATTCTGATGATTGTAAGGTTGGAAGTTTGGTAGTTTGAGGCCCGAGTGCTGCATGATGGGGTGAGCTCCTGTCACTAGTCCCAGCTTCTGCCAACCTAGCACGAAAGCATGCAAATGCAAGTAGATAAATAGGTACCACTTTGGTGGGAAGGTTTGATTCAGTCATGCTGGCCACATGACCATCTTTGGACAATGCTGGTTCTTCAGCTTAGTAATGGAGATGAACATCACCCCCCTACAGTCAGTTATGACTAGACATTCATGTCAAGGGACTATGTTTACCTTTACCTTTACTGTATTGAAGATAGAGCAAGCTTGTTTTCTGCTGCTCCAGAGACTAGAACATAGAGCAATAACTTCAAACTAAAGGAAAAGAGATTCCATCTAAACCTTAAGAAGAACTTCCTAACAGTGAAAGCTGTTCGACAGTGGAATATGCTGCCTTGGAGTGTGGGGACATCTCTCTGTTTGGAAATGTTTAAAAAGAGATTGGATGACCATCTGTCGGGAGTGCTTTGATTGTGTATTCCTGCATTCCAGGAGGCTGACCCTTTTAGTCTCTTTCAACTATATGATACTATGATTCTGAGGTGTGGGTTTATGATGCCTCTAATCCTCTCCCTTTTGCAGAAAAGGTTCTGACAGTCAGAAACAAGACCTCTGTCACATATCTTCACTGCATCCTCACTCATTGGTGTGAGGGGGATGAAAAAGTCATCCAC
The DNA here is from genome assembly GCA_020142125.1 of Phrynosoma platyrhinos. Taxonomy (NCBI): domain Eukaryota; kingdom Metazoa; phylum Chordata; class Lepidosauria; order Squamata; family Phrynosomatidae; genus Phrynosoma; species Phrynosoma platyrhinos. The sequence goes on along the minus strand of JAIPUX010001232.1, from coordinate 156,509,160 downwards.
CCACATTCCAATTGCCAGCAGAATGTACCTTCTTTTCTTGGAGTAGCAGGTGTCTGGTCAAGTAGGTTTGGGAGGGTCAGGCCAGGAGATGTTGCTTAGATACTCAAACATAACATAAAGCCTTTGCAGACTGCCAGAAATAGTGCAAATTGAGTCCACTGTAAGGGTTAGGGTTAGGGTTAGGGAATCATGGGAACTGTATTTCATTGTGGCACCTGAGCTCTCTGACAGAGAAGGCTCAATGTCTCAGGGGGGGAAAAAACACTTCCCATGATTCCCTAGCACTAACCCTAACCCTTAAAGTGGACTCAGTTTGCATTATTTCTGGCAGTCTGCAAAGGCCCATAGTAGCTGGTGTAGAATACCAGCCAATCTTATTATTTATGCCACTAAAAAGGCAATATTTTCTGGTAACCTTAGCCAAAAAATGAAAGATTTTGCTCATTTGAGACTTTCATTGTAGAAATGATTGTCAGCCTGGAACTGCCCATGTCTCCTTATTAAAGCTTTTTAGCAATTAAATTGACAATGAAAATGTACCATTTTGGGGCCTAATTAAATTAACAAAACTGCAATCTATCCTCCATAGGCTGAGCAGCAGGCACTGAGATAGAATTCTTTCTATTCTTGAATGACTTCCAAATCCAAAAACATTTCTCTCCCTAATGCAGAGGGCAGAGACTACCAATCAGAAACCTTGACACATTCTTCAGTAATAGATCATTCTAACAATATTGGGCATTAAAGGTTATTATAACTATAAATAGTGAATGAAAAGAGGAAGCTGTATAATGTGCAAATATGTTTTTTCTTTTTAAAAATATCACAGTCCCTGTACTGAAATAAACCAGAACATCCCATATCTAGAAATCTCTAGAGTCATAAAATTTGTCATCCAGGGAAGGGAACAGAGGGAGATATAAAACATGGCAGTGTACACCTTACGTTTATAGAACATCAAACATGTTCAGAATATAGAAAGAGGAGATTCAAAGCATTCTTAGTAAACAAGCTTTCACCATGTTATTATTTTAACTGGGAGACGGCAATAGGAAGCATGGTAGAACAAGCTGAGAAATATAAGAAAAAGTTGTCTTAAGAAATATAGGACACTGTTGTGGAGAACTGACCCATCAGCTGTGTTCAGAAGGTCCCAATGGCCCCAAACTGTTTTCATGAATTCTAAGAATTTGTCTAAGAATTTGTATTTTCTTGGTAGTGTCTCTCTTGCCACTGTCGAAGTTAAATGGCACTCCAGGTCAGCTGAAAGTCAGATTAGAGAATACAGATTTAACCTTTTTGGGAAGCAGTTGCATACCCCCAGTAGATGCATGTCCACAGCTTGGGTGCATGCCTGGATACAAAATCTTAAGCTTGGAAGCTCAGATTTTAGCAGTGGCCAAGAGTGCATTTAAACTGTTATGGCTTATTTGCCAGCTGTGCCCATTCGTTGAGATGTTAAATCTGCCCATGATGACACATGCCTTGGTTATATTCTATTTGGATTACTGTAGCATGGTCTAAAGGGAACTGTTGTGGAAGAATGTTCAGAAACTTCAGTTGGCCCAAAGAACTGCAGCCAGATTGTTAACTAGGGCTAGCTACTGGGAGCACACAACTCCCTTGTTCCAACAATTTCACTGACTGCTGGTCCATTTCCAGTCCCATTTCCTGGCAGAGTCTCAAGAGCCACATAGGAATCTTCAAAAACATGCATGTGGCCTGTAGGGTACACAATTCATATTCTTGCCTTAAAGGGACATATATGGTCTATAAACCCTTGAATTACCAGGACTGTACATTAAGAATTAAAATGGAAAACATTTCCTGCCACTGTATTGTGGTTAGAAAACCATGAAACACTTACTTCCTGTAAACATGATCATTTATTTATTTGACAACACATCCTCCAACATTCACATATGGAAACTGGGGTGCATATGACCAAGTAATATCAGAGTGTGGTTAAATTGGCAAAAGTAAATGAGGAAGAGTACACAAGCTAAGAATTTTATCACTTGGGAGACAATCCCATGAATAAAGCACATTTAATCCCGAAAATATCCTGCAAGAGCAGGATGATGTCCTTGACATCACCATTATTCCACAATTAACTCATTAATAAAGTGGCAAAATCCCACTGCTTTTTATTTTTGGGATTTTCTCATGAATAAAAAGTAGCCGGATTTTGCCATTTTATTCATGGGTTAATTGCGGTATAATGGTGACATCGGGGGACATTGTCTGCAAATCATCCCGCTCTTGTGGGATATTTTTGGGATTAAATTCACATTATACATGGGAGGAGGATGCTTGCCTCCTGTGTGATAAAGTCCTAAGATGACAGGCTGAAACACTTTGCTTTTGCTTGATTCTACTGGGAAGGGCAAGATTCTGCCTCCTCCTCTCCTCTCCCCCTCACGGGTTAGTTGAGTGAAAACTAGTATTGCATTTTGAACTCAGTTTTTCTATTTACATAGACTGGGTAAAATAGTTCCATCCCATATTTTGGGCTCTGGGCCCTTCATAAAGACACAAATGTATCATCATACAATTTATGAATGTGGACAATATGTTTCTCATTGTTTCTCCCCTGTATGTGACTTGTTATGTTAACTTGTTAAGTTGCTTATTCATTTTTGAAATTTTAAAAGGGAAATGGGTTTGACAAGGGAATGGCATAAAACCTGAAACGTTCTATTTAAAATGTCTCCAAAAGAAACTAAAAAAAGCAATTACAAAATGTTACCCATTGCCTCAGTCCAGGATATCACACTATATATTTAATTAACAGCTTCAGCCCAGCATATTTTGCCACTCAGTGGTCTGAATCCTATTGTTAATCCTGACTATAGTGCAGCTGTTTAATCAGTGAGATTTCCCTCTGTGTTAACTAAGCATTCAACAGTTAATTCAATGTGTCTACTCTTGCAGGAACTATAATTGTGTTACTTTTTAAATGCATGTTTTGTTACACTCTCATTTTTTTTTAAAAAAAAGTAACTTGTTAACAGATGATTATGCTACTTGTGACTTGTTATTTTGAAGCTCTAGTTACTATTTCTCAGGATAAATATTGCATTAGTTAGTTGAGAGGCTCAAATTGAATAACTGTGGTTCTGAAGTACACATGAAAAATAAAATATTTGGATAGCCAGTTCTGGTACCAGAGGTTTGGTTGACTAACATAAAACAGAGGAATGCATGGCTCAAGTGGTTAAGATGCTGACTCTGTTGATTGCAAGATTGGCAGGTTGGCAGTTCAAGGCCCAGGTGCTGCATGATGAGGTGAGATCCTGTCACTAATCCCAGCTTCTGCCAACCTAACAGTTCAAAAGCATGTAAATACAAGTAGATAAATGGGTACTACTTCAGTGGGAAGGTAAATAATATTTTGTGCAATTATGCTGGCCATATGATCACAGAGCAGTCTCTTGACAATCCTGGCTCTTCGGCTTAGTAACGGAAATGAGCACTGCCCCCTATGGTCAGACATGACTTGACTACCTTGTCAATGGGGAATACTTTTACTTTTACCTAGCGTAAAACTGACTTCTTTATTTTTTCTCTCCCACCCATCTCTCCTCTGTCTCCTTCAGATTCTATATTGAAATTTTAAAACACCAGTTCCTTCTGCTTTTCCAGAACTGCAGCTCACTTTAACAATTGCATTGAATTATATGCGACATGCCTACACAACACTTTGGTGTCCATCATAGCTTATTGTTAGAGGAAGCTATCCGGAGCAAAATGGCTTTGTTTCTATTTTAGCTGTTCCCTCTCCAACAATTGGCAGGAACACTAACAGACACAGCTGCTTTGCTGAGAAGTTGAGATTCTTTGCTGCTCACTCTAAACATTGCATTGAACACACCAAGCAAAACCATAGCCATAATGGAGTGCAATTGCTCTCAGTGGATGTTATTGGGAAATAGTCCTGCCTTGCTAAGGTACTGTATTTTCATTTGAGTTAATTTATAGCCTATTTAACCCACTGAAATGAAATTGGCTCAAGGACTAATTCCGCTCCTTGAATGGGGTGTGCCGTATGAACTGCCTGGGAGAGGCATCTTGTCAGTGTTGACTTGACAAGCTTCAGCACAAGGCTGACATAGTCATTAATTGTTGGCTGCCTTCTGTGTGCAGGTATACATTTGGCTTACCTATAATTCATTGCAGTCAGTTATGGGATTTGAGTGTGCCTTTAAATGTCAGCCAAGATTCTAGATCAATTACTTAACTGTAAGTATGCAAAGGGATCTTGCAGTGTCTTTGCAACTAACAGTGTGAAATATATTGTAGCATAAGCTATCACAAACTTAATCTACTTCCTCAGATGACCAAGTCTATGAAAGCTTATGCTACAACTATTTTTGCACAGTCAGGCTCAAAGGTGTTACAAGATGCCTTTGCATACTGTCCAGACTACCATGACAACGTCTTTAAATTCTGCTTAACTATGGGCCTTTACAGACTGCCAGAAATAATGCAGCTTGAGGCCACTTTAACTGTCCTGGCTCAGTGCTAAGGAATCATGGAAACTGTAGTTTATTGTGGCACCAGAGCTTTCTGACAGAGAAGGCTCAATGTCCCAGAAAAAAATACAATTCTCATGATTCCCTAGCACTGAGCCAGCACAGTTAAAGTGACCTCAAGCTACACTATTTTTGGCAGTCTGTAAAGGCCCTATATATAATTAAATATACTTAATGAAGATCCAGAACACAATGCAGAAATAATCCAGTTTGAGACTGTTTTAACTGCCCTGGCTCAATGCTAGGGAATTCTGGGAACTGTAGTTTTGTGAGACATTTAGCCTTCTCTGTCAGAGGGCTCTGGTGCCACAATAAACTACAGTTATCAGAATTCCCTAGCACTGAGCCAGGGTAGTTAAAGCAGTCTCAAACTGGATAATTTCTACAGTGTGTTTTGGACCTAAGACATATTTCCTGGCCTAATATCACTCTCATTCCTGACTTACCAGGCACTGAATGATGTGAGCTGCTTTCCTGTAAATTGGGACACAGCAGACTGAGATTCTCATTGTCTCCCATCAGTGATCTCAAGAGTGAGGAAGAATTACAGTAGGGTTGCTGCTTCTGATTGTTACATCTGAGATCACTCATGGGAGGGCTGGAAAAAAATTCTACTGTGTCCCAATTAATGGGAGAACAGAGTCCCATCACCTGATGCCCAATATGTCAGGATTCAGGGGCTTTTATGATCCCTATATATTCCCTACCATACTTAATATGTATGGTTCACAAATAGAAATCAGTTATAAATGCACAACTCTAGGTTATGCATTCATAACTGCAATCATGAATTCCATATTTTTTCCTCTGCCCTCATGATCTGAAGCAGTATGTATATTAGTCGCTCTGGGAGTCTGAGACAGAGGGTGCAGCTACATTCTTGTCCTGATTATAGGATTCTCAAAGATATCTGGTTGACCACAGAGTACAGAGTTCTCCCCTGCAACATATTGCTGCCACCTCCAATCAATCAAAAACAGCCTTCTCAATTTGTGTAATGGTAGGGCCAATACTGTTAGTCAACAATAAAAGCAAGCCAATATGCACATGCTCATAGTTAACAAGATGGGAGAACTAGTTAATATTTGATCCAAGTTAATTTTGTGAGTATTCAATCTGAAGACAATTCAGTCCAATTTATGTGTCAGTTTACACTTTTTTAAAAAAGTGCACACAATTCACATTTATTCTATACATTTTTGTGCATAATTTCTGATTAGAGAAAATTCAGAGAAGTCTAAAGAATAACAGTACCCCAAATGAGCAGATTATTACAAAAAGTACAATTTAGAATTCTTTGTTTAAAAATGACAAGCAAAGAAAATCTCCATCCCTACTCAGAAGTCAGATTATAGGAGGTCTAGTCCAGACAAATTATTTTGCTAAACTCTGCAGCTCATTGTGAATGTAGGAAAGTCATTCAAATATAACTATCTCATTTTCTGTAGTAAAGCCCACTGAACGAACACATGTTGACATCATTGCAGAACACTGTGCATCCCATATCAAACAACTAAGCTGAGCTGAAACTTTTCCCAGCATGTTGCTAATATTTTTGCTGGTATTTAAAACATTCTCCCCTTTTTGATGATTATTCCATTACAGACAAGTGAGGGCAATAGAAATGAATAAGCACATATTTAATAAGGATTAAATATTTACTTATTCATTTCTATTGCCCTCACTTGTCTTTCAAGGATGTGAATACAAAACTAAATCTGGCTGCTGCAAAATATTGTAATATCATCTCAGTCATTACAGGATTCCTGATGGGCTAAGGACAGCAAAAAGCAGCAGCCAAAGAAAACAAACACACACACAGAAAAATTCAAAATATTCATTCAAAGCCTTTCAGAAAAGAAAATGTAGCTAGGATCAGGGCAAAATGAGAGCATTATCACCAATAACCCCCTCCAAAGAAATGTTCATTCAATCTCCAAATTTCTAATAGTACAGTAACTTCAACTTCAGTTGAACATTTAGAAATATAGTTTAGGCATCCAAAGAAAAGGAGCAGGAAAGATTCCTATGGGAATGCAAAGACAGCAAATAAATGGTTCTAGGTATGAACAATTCTTCAGCATCTGACCCTCTGAAATGTTAGAAATGTGGGGAGTGAGGAAAAATTTCATAGGGAAGACAGAATTCTTATTTGAGGGGGGAGCATCCCTCCCCCTACCTCCCAGCTATGCACCTGAAAATGATTCCCACAAAAATTGGGGCATGTGGCTGTTTTCATTTTTAGAAGGGAGGGAGGGAGGGAGGCTGTCACTCAGTTAAAGAAATTTTGGTTCATAATCATGAGTTTTAATTTATCGATCAGTCAGTCAATCAATCAACTGACTGAACTTGTATACGAATGAGTGTTGGAAACTGAAGCTTGAAGCTATTCAACAGAAATCTATGATGGACAGATGATAGCTCAAGCTTTCTTAACTGGGGAGTCTATGAGTATGAATTCAGGGAAAATAGATTTTTCCCATTGAATTTCTTAACTTTTATTTTTTTCCCCTTTTGCTATAAATTTTAAAGGTATATGCCTTTTCAAGTGTTCTTTGTCTTCCATTCCAGAGGAGTCTGTGTGAAAGAAAACAATTTTCAATTTCATTTTTAAAAATGTATGCAAAACTTTGTGTATATATGTTTATGTAAAGTTTTCTGGAGAGATAGTCTCTAGCTTTCATTAGAATCTTAAAGGGGTTTACAACCCCCTCCCCAACATCCTTAAGAACAATTATGATAGATACACACACACACACACACCATCCATATGAATGTATGGGTTGAAACAAACATTCCCATAATGTTGAGGGGAGAACATTGTAGCCTCTTCCATACAGTCTTGCACACACCCAGGCTGCATCTACACAAGATAATTAATGCAGTTTTATACCACATTAACTGCCATGGCTCAAAGCTAAGGAATGCAGGAATTTGTAGTTTTTTGAGATATTTAGCTTCTCTGTCAGAGCAATCTGGTGCCACAACAAACTATGAATCCCAGGATTCCATAGAATGAAACTATGCCATTTAAAATAGTAATAAGCTTCTTTAATTCTGCAGTGTGGCAGCAGAACTAGTCTCACTGGAATTTAAGGCTAAAATAGATTTGACCTGATTAATACTTGGATGGGTGACTATCAGGATGTTCCAAGGGACTGTAGAAATAAAGAATTGCATCTAAAACTATGGAAAAGCATTGCTCTCAGTGAGAGAACTGATAATTCTGGGAAGGTTGACCAATGGACTGACTCTATATAAGAAGGCTTCATATACTCCTCACTCCCATCATTCCTATCATTTGCTATGACCTGTGGGGCTCATTAAAGTTGGGAATCCAACCAAGAACATTTGGTATGTTGCAAGTTTCGTAACCCTGTTCCTGGTTATTTCTGGCCACGAATCCAGATATTACTTTGCCATTCCTAAATCAAGGACATGAACCTGAGGCACTCCTCCTTCATGAAAATCCAACTTATAAAGCCACAGTTATTTGAAGCAATAAAAACATAATGCAGTTCTTGGAAGCAAGTGTCCCATGCATATTCTCCCAAATCATAAACAATAACAGAAAGGTTGGAGTGCAGAGCAGTTATTATAATGAGAAAAGCTACTGTTTCCATGTGTACTCCTCTTGGATCTCTGTGTGTCCTTTTAACATCAACTTTGTTGGTTTAAATACTAGAGAATTAATTTTCCCTCAAAGTATCCTTTCAATTATTTCCTTATTTATTTTATCACTCAAAAATGGTTAACACATATACCTCCTTGCTTTTCTGAGGATTCTCGATTCTTTGATTACTACAATAGTCACCTCCAAAGAATTCTTGTTTGTGGAGCATAATTTCCCTTCTGTGCATATTTAATACAAATATTTCCTTGAACAAAGGCTGCTGGAGTTACTCTACTGTGTTAAGGCCTCCTGTCACAGTTTCTTTCAAGGACAATCTTCTTCCTTTCCAAATCTTTCATAATGCAGGAATCATTTAGCTGATTCCAGAAGGAACCTAATGTTTCACGGCTGATCCACACATGGACATTCATCACTTGATTACTGTAATATCTAATTATGACTAGCATGTATGAATGAGCCATCAGGGAAAAGTTGTTTAGATGAAAATGGATTTCTACAGGGCTCAGCCAATGCTCTCCTAATTTTCCATCTCATTTACAGGATGCAGTTTTTTGGAAGTGGAAGGATTCTTCAAGGAGGGAAAACTGACCATGGAGAACAACATTAATAGAACTTCCAACAACCTGTTTGCAATCATCTGACTCTTTTATGGGAGGAAGGAAGTAGTGCCCTCCATCAGTCTGGCATCTGAACAGTGCTAGGTGGCATCATAATTTTGTAGCAAATTAGTTTCAGGGCAATCTTTCCTCCTTATATTCTGTCAGAGTTAGCACCAGCACCTTTGGACAATCAATCAGTCAGTTTGATTATAGAATCAACAGCACTTTATTGATAGATCCAAAAAGTCAGACATGTGCCTCACTCAGCTTCTTAGCTGAGATTAACCACACACACCCCATAGACAAAGAAAAGGAATAGCCCACAGCCAAGCCAAGCTCCCCCCTCAATGCGAAAGCCCGCTTGCAAAACCCCTCCTGTTTCCCACAAAACTGAAACTACATTTCCTGCTCAGAGAGCTAGGCTCTCAAGGCCACTGATAAGACACCTGGCCCTGCTATACACTATATTCCACTATCTACATTCCTACTACAGCTAAGCTCCTCCATCATCCCCAACTACTAAACTCTACATTATAAATCTGGTAGAATACTAACAGGATTCTAACATATTCCAAAGAATTATGAGCTAAAAAATAGTGGCCATCAATTGCTTGGGAGTTTATGCTTGCTACTGCCACAGCTTTAAATAGGATCCTAAAGTTAGCAGCATCCCATTCTTGGGAAATGGTGTGAGGGGAGAGACATCTTATAATGTTGCAGGAATAAGCTCTTGTGATATCACAGGATTGGGTCCATATGGGGTAAAAAAGCAGGCAAGGGTTTGGAGGCAGCTTGGATGTGCTTTTGGATCAGCAGATTCTGGAAACAGGCATGAAAAGAATGACATGCCTTCCAACTGTCCCAATTTGGCAGGGATCTGCCCACTAAATCCCCTGTGCCATTTTTCAGCTTCTTTTGAAATTTCACAGTTTTTCTTTCATCTTCCGGCTGTCCCCTTTGTCCTCAGCTTACTTCAATTACTGCAGACTTCACTCAAATGGTAAAAGTAGTTTCCACTCAGTAATGTTGGCAGAGGGGAGAAGGAAGGAAGAGATTGAATCTTCTCTTTCCTAGTAGATTCCAGCAAAAGCAAAATGCTGCAGCCTCTCCTAGATTGTGTGTTCTTTCTCATTAATTATCTTGATCACACTCTGACTTTGTTGGTCAAACACATCCCATTTTCATTTGTTAAATACTAGACCAGGGGTAGGCAACCTGTCCCTTTTAAGGACCAAGGGACTTCAGCTCCCAGAAGCCTCAGCCATGTTGGCCAATAGTCCCATGTTGGCCCAAAAGCTCCTGGGATTCTGGGAGCTGAAGTCCCTCAGCCCTTAAAGGGGACAAGTTGTCTACCCCTGTACCAGACAGTATGCAATGAGCAGATAGTTTGGGTAAAATCTGGCTAATCATGTATAATGACAACTTACTTCTGGGACAAAGAAATCATTTTTTTGTGCAGGCAAAAAATGTGCCCAGTAGCTCTCTTCCTCCCTTCCAAGTAAAGCTGCATGGGATGGGATGGGGGGCTCTGGGCCCTCTCCCTCCCTGCCGCACACGGTGACATGCAGCAGGGAAGTAGGGGGCACTCACCCGTGGTGTTACCACCCTTCAGTGGGATCACCCAGTGCTGTCTGAACCCCCAACAACCCCCATCCCCCTTAGTGATGCTACTGCATAATTATGATCCTGAGGGCTAATGCTGTACTGGCAGTGCTGAACTTTTTTAAAAGTATATGTATCTCCTGGACTTGTCTTCAGTTCATAATTTCATCCTGTATCCTGCAACAAGTCCTTCCAAATGTCCATTGATGATCAGGAGAACCATATGAATCTGAAATTATTTATGCAGTCAATAAAGGACTTTTTTCCCCCCAAGGTTTTAACAAAGCATTCTTAAACATGTTTGTTTAGATATAAGTCCACAATACATTCATGTTTAGCTGTGAACACAGTCAGGCTTATTTTAGGTAATTGTATATAGGGTTTTTATATATGTGGACTGTTAGAATAATCTTAAATCTTTATGACTGTATTATACTATTTTTCTCATTTTGTTGGGCTTTAAAAAAATTATAACTTTTGTTTTGTGTTTCTTGTACATTTTTTCTAATAATAATAATAATAATAAAATTTTATTTGTACCCTGCCCTCTGATACATCAATCTAGGCGGCTTACAGTTTAAAACGTATACATCCATAAAATATTTATGTACAATAACCCCCCTACCCCATAAAACAGTATTAAATCAAGTGAAAATTTAAAATAACAACATAATAATAACACAATATTTAAAATAGGGACCCAGGGTATATTTCTGTTCCTTCTTGGAAAACATCCTGGGAGTATTAGTGAAAGGCAATATAAAATTGCCTACAATGAACAAACAAATATAAGAATTTGCTTTTAAACACTTGTTTCTGAAGCTACAACAGTCAAGGGCAATCTTGGTGCTAGAGGAGTGGGGCAGTGCCTTCCCATATTGCAAACAAGATATAGGGCGCATATATACCGGCCACTTAATCCTGGGCCAATCCAGAGCATTATACTCCCAATTGGCCTCATATTGCAGATAATGGTGACCACATGCACTGGGCTGAATCTGATGTGACACCACGTCAATGTGTACATGGGGCAGCTGAGCCAACACATCATCCCTGTTTGCCTGTCCCACTCAGTGTCACCACTACCCTCTCCCCCACCCCTGCTGCAGCGTCACCAGTGAAGCAGCTCCCTGTGAGAGCCTGGCCAATGCCACCACTTCTGAAAAAGTAAGAATGGGGTGCTCCACCATGTGATCAACAAAGAGACCTCAGGAGAAGCAATGGTGATGGCCAGGCTCTCGCTTTCATGGCAAGGCTGCAGTGGTGGTGGCTCCAATGAGGATCTGTCCTCTTCCCTGCACTGCTCAATGCAGGGTAAGGGGGCTGGCATCACATTTATTGCCTGGATCAGGATAAAGTGGACCCAGTACAGATGTTCTGACAATCAAGAGAACCAGAAGCTCTCCAGTGTTTAATGTGAACTCTAGCATCAGCTGTGGGAACCAGATTAAGACCTTAAAACAGCGGGTTCACTACTGATTTGGCCATAAACCTTTTAGACAGATCACACCAGGACTGGGATGGATCCAGTGTATATCCTTGATGTAGACAAACCCAAAGGGACTGAAAAATACTTTAAAATATCCAACATGTTGTGTACAGAGCCAACAATAATTATAGGTTCTCTCTCTGTCTTGATCTGTTTGCTAGCTTTGTTTTTAGACTTTCTGAACATGCATGTTTTTGTGCATGCTCTGAAGTTCTCTAAAGCTCAGAAACAGCGGAAGACAAATCAGTGGAGTAAGAATAGTGGCTGACCAATTACGGTTTTTAAAAAAGGATGTGCCCAGGACCTATTTTATATGACAGCAAGTGGCAGCTCTCCCTCCAGAGGAGGAGTATTGCTGGTATTCAAATATATAATTATTCTACCTCTACCACCAAGGGGCTCCAAAAAGAGAGACATGAGATATTGAATGCTGAGTACCCCTGAACATATGTGAAGCTTGTACCAACTTCCCCCTTCAGTGTGCTGCATATAAAGTACAGCATGGTAGAAGCAGCACCCACCAGCAACACTGCTTTATGACATTGTGACATTTTATCTCTTTTTCTCTCTCCATCCATCCATCCTTCCTTCCATCACAATGATTTAAATGAAGATGTTTTGTGCAGAAAAACTGCCAGGTAAAAAAGCAGCAGTAAAAGAACACTAAACATTGAGGATAGGTTATAGTTTTAGAGCACAAGAGAAATGAACCAACATGTCTATAATGTGTATGAATATACAGAAAATTTCCCCTGCTTCGAAGGAATATGACAAATGTTTGCTTGCCCTAGTTTTGCACCTCAGTGAATCATTTTTACCCACAGCATCGTGTGGCCTGCATGATGATGCCAAAAGTGTAAATAAGCAGAAGGGAGAATGTATTATTTTTGAGCTACAAAGCCCATTTGTCCAGGTTTCTAAAAGCTAAAAAAAGTATTTATGGAAGTGCTTCATTTGTAAAACTGAATTTTTTATTACACACCACACACACACACATGCACACACACACAGCAGGCCAGATGATATTACAGCATAGAATTCTGGTTTTCAAGGAGGCATCTCACTTAACTTTGGATAAGCAGGATGACAACATTCATTTGATGATGAAAGTGGTGCAGCTAAAAAAGAATGTAGAAGCCCAGTTTTGATATACAAGAGCATATAAGTGCTTCATATTAGCACATCTTGTTCAAAAAAGTTTATTATTTTGCAAATTATTTTCTGCCCAAAATACACAAGTGGGGGAGCTAAAATCAAAAATTGTGCTTTATAGGCAGTGAAGTTGATGGGAAGATACCATTCCTTCAGAACAATAAAAATCTGGAGCCATCAGATCCTATTTCATTGTCATCCCTAATTTGAACTAAAGTAGCTTTTTTGCACCTCCCAAGACTGGATAAAAGATGAAACGCATCTCAGCTGAAAAAATGTCATATTAATTTCAGGGGCCTTTTTTTTAAAAAAAAATAGTTTGGAAAAATTAAGGGTCTTTGGGGAAAAACAAAGGACATGCAGCACATTTCACAGAATTTAGATGGAGAATGGCTAAAAATTCATACAAGTTAAAAATACAGTCATACAATTTGGTCAACAGGAAAAATGTGTGCATTGGATAAAATGGGAAATGCACACAATGGGGGGACATTAAATGCCATTAATTTCAACACATACACCCTCCACCCTACAAAGTATGATGCAAGACAAGGATGTAAAATAAAATAATGGGAAGAAAACTGAGGTGAGATTCACAGAAATGCAACCGAATTAACATTAAAAGATGTTTGCATTTCTAGACATTTCTGTCCCATTGCTAGTATTGACTTAAAGTTCAGCTGCCAATCAAGTCAGTTTCTATCCATGGAATTGGGAGGGGTCCATCTTGCACTTTGCTTCAGCAGTAAAACTGCCAGACCCAAATTGTGTGAAGCTGAAGGAAAGTGTCAGAATCCATATGTATGGTTTTGTCATGATATGATATTAAGGAATAAGATTTGAGGACATGGTGATATGGTGAAATAATGCTGTATAGTATGTGGACTATTGAGAAGGGGATATCAATTATGCTAAATCCCAGCCTGGGAAATATATGAGAGGAGGAGATGGCTAGCAGCGGAAAGGAGTTGTAGTTTATGACCCCAATCTTCCTGCCATAGATCAGAGCTATGAAGACAACACAGGAGGGGAAAGTGGGAACTATGAAGGGCCCCTTGATCTGGATCAAAGGGAAGAGATCGAGGTTGGAAAGCAAGGCTGGAGGATGGGAAGGTATTTTTGATGGTCTGAGGGAGATTTTCTTCAGTTCTAACACTGAACTGGGATGGAGAACTTTCTGTCTCGATATCCATAATAAATCTCTAGTTTCATTGGGAACTGGGTCCTCTGGTCCTGACAGTAATGGCACTTTCTTTTCCTCCCATCATCATTAGCCTATCTTGTTGCTGATACAGAGAGGTCTTTGTGCCCTCTCCCCAGTATGAGTTATTCAGTTAATCAACATGAAGTAGTCACTACAAATTACAATAGAACCCAATTTGATTCCTACTGAATTGTTTTACATGATGTACATTTGATGGTATGCAGTCCCTTCCTCTCATAACATGTCAACACACCATACTGCAGATGACATGACTTCACGATCAAGTAATATTTCATTTTTCCCTAGTCTACTCTTCCTATCATCTTTCTCAGATGAATGGAGGCAAAAATCTTGAAAACATGTGCAGATATTTGTTTTTGTACCCCAATAGAAATATTGCCACAAGAAGGCTTTTAGAATTTGTTTTATGGCCAGCATGGAGACCCCTATGTTTTATATGTATGCCCTTATCTACTGGGTAAAATGGCACCTAGAGTACAGGAGAGCACAAAGAAATAGTTGGGGGTTTAGAATATATTGCTTGGTGAACATTGTGTTGTTTTCTTTACAGAACAGAAGTAATGCACAGTTTCTGGTTCTCCCTGAGTCAAAAATATAATGTGTTTTTAAAATATATTTGAACATCAATTCAACAGCATGTTCTCCCTGGATATCAGCATTTGTAAATGTCAAACTGTGAAACCAATTCTAGAAATAGGCCTGATGACTGAAATGCAGGAAGAACCAATGAAATCTTAAAATATTGCCATAAACTGCCCAGACTAAAACATAAAGCTTTCACTGCCATAGGGTTGCTTCTTGTGATTTTCCAGATAAATCAGCAAAAGTGCAAAGAGAAGAAGGTGAGAAGTAATACGACTTTCCCACTGAAGGCAGAAAATAGTCCCTACAGATAGAGAAAATTGTATGAAGGTTAATGATGGCAAAATAGTTTGATATCTGGCTCACACCCTGAATTATTTATCTAGTTTGCAATAGGTAAAAAGAGCTATATTGGATCAAAGGAAGGATCTGCATAGTCCAGTAGTCAGATCTCTCAGTGGTCAGCCAGCCAGCTGTAGAAAACCCACAAGCTGGACATGAAGACAAGAGCAACCTACCACTCATATTCTCAGTAATTTGTATTCAAAGGCACATTGCCTCTGATATACAACCATCAAGATTAGTAGCCAATGATAGCTTTCTCCTCCATGGATTTTCATAATTTCCATTTGAAAACCATCTGTTCATCATTAGAAATGAGAAAAACTACATCAGCTTTTCTCTGTTTTGCATTTGACTTTTTAAAAAAAAAAAAACAAATAAAAAAAGTTCCTTCCATCCTGAATATGAAGAAAAATGCAAATGCTGGCAAGTTATTTAAAAATGAACTGAACTGAAATTCTCCTTTGCCAAATTCACCAGCTAGCTCTATCTCAAATAGGGCCTAAGGAGAAGGTATTCTAAGATGAAGATGAAGATCATCACTATTCCAGGCCTCCACAAGACTCTGCCTAGCAGCAGCAGCAGCAACAGTAGCAGCAGCAGCAGCAGCAGCAACAAAAACAATCCTGACACACATAATTGCTGTAAGATAAAGTTTATTGATGGTAAATTTTGTAACAGGTGGCTTACATCACAGAAACAACAGCCCTTTAGATAATAGCTTCCAACATCTATTCACAGTATGTGGTAGAATCAGATCCCTAAGCAACACATTCTACCCAAACTATCCCATGGCCAACATTATAGTTCATCATGGCTAGCTAATGGGTTTCCCTGGGCTCGAGTGCACAAGTAGAAGATTTATGAAGTGCAGAAGCAAATAGTGGACATTGAAGGGTGCAGGCACAACAACTGTGCAAGGGAGGGTACCAAAAAGGATATTTTCTCCCCCAGTCCATTCTCAGCTTTGAACTACAAAAGTTAAAGTAAAACAATCTGGCAGACCTACTAGATCAAAATATACCCTGTGTATGCCACTGGACATCTGTTACAATTGGGCCATGGTGCTGACAAGGAGTCCAAAACCTATCTATCTAGTGGCATTGTTCATGATCACTCATCACAGAAGCCCCAGGATGTATTGAATTACCAGGCAAACTGTCCTCCGTTCTGAACTGCAGCCAGTCCAGCCATAGTTACAGTTCACAATTAAAGACATCTGTGTCATTTTAATTGCTTTAGAAATGAATTCAGACAAATTCTTCCTCATTTGCTCCAGATAAATTGAGTAGGTATAGTTATTCCTAGCATGTAGTATTTAAAATGAGGAACATCTCGGGGGGGGGGGGGGAAGACATGGTAATCCTAATTCAGCAGTGCACAAGGATTCAAAGCCAGAACTTTATAAGAATTCAAAGTCTTGGGCCTAGATAATGTAATCAGTGGGCACATGAGACTTCTAATGCAGGTTATGAAGCATTTAGGGATGACCACTCCAAAAGATTCTGGGCTATTTTTTTTTATTTCAGAAACAGGAGAATTTCATTTCTGAGGAATTCCTTTCTTACCTAAAGGTGGGCTCCACTTACCTTGTTTTAACAAGGTCACCCTTCCCCCAGGAGGTTTTTTTTTTTTTAAAATGCACCCATAAGTTACATTCTGGTCACATCTAGTTTCTAAAGGAGGAGCTAAAGCAACTCAGAAGGATCCTGCAATTGGATCATGGCCCCCAAAACACCAGAGTTAGAACTGAATGTTTTGAACTATTTTGGTTTTTTTTAACCCATCCTGGCTACCTTGATCATAATGAAAATATTTTGCACCTTTATAGCGTTGAGCATATTGCTGCATCAAATGGTAACAATGCCAGTTAAATCCATTTCACTTCCAGGTTGTAATGTAACACAGTGTGGAAAGGTCAAGGATGAGTGTTTGAATACTTCTGCAAGGCATTTATATTACTACAATGCAGTGTTTGTTAACCAGTTTTGGAGATCTGAAAACAATTTTCACTGGAAAGGACCAGAGTGCAGAGATAGCCAGAGGAATGCATTTGAAGTTGACCTTCTGCATGAAGAACCTCTCTTCTGCTTCTGGAATGGCTCTGTTGCAACATGCACTAGTATGATGCATGAGAAAAGTGAAACTTGCTAAATACATTGTTGTAGTTTTATTCATGAAAAATGAATGATCTTCTATTTATTTGCAGGAACCTAAAGAATACTTAAATGTAAAGTCCTTACAGTAAAAGATGTTTGATAGCACCTCTGCCTTAGAATCATAAAATCATAGAAGGGGAAGGAGCTACAAGAGCCTTCTAGTCCAAACCCCTGCCATGCAGAAATGCACAACTAAACCACCCCTGAAAAATGCCCATCCAACTTCTGTTTAAAGTTGGTCATATTTTTGGCATGATTTGAAAGAAATTTGGATTTTGGTGAGTGCCTAGGATACCGTTTTGGTGGAAAGGAATCTATGGAACCTACTCTTTGGGCCTTGGGACCTGGGAGGTGGGGAAAGAGACACCCCTTGGGACTGCATAGAGCGGGGGTAGGCAACCTTTCCCCTTTAAGGGCCAAGGGACTTCATCTCCCAGAATCCCAAGACTTGATTGCCAGACCATCAATAGTCTTGCTCTCTTTTCTCTTGACACATTTTGGCAAGTGGTAAACTCCTTCATGATGTAAAAGAGTAATGAAAAGGAGGTTGGACTGCCATACTTCAAGAGTATTCTAGTTGTGTTTTTCTGGAGGGCAGCTCTAGATGACCCTTGAAGTCCCTTCCAACTTATGACTTAGAACTGTATGAACATTTTACCCAAGCAGTCACAGAGTACCACCATCAGCTATTTTCTTTCTTCTTACAGGATCCAGCTTGGTTATTGATATTATAACATTGGGTAGTGGATACATAAAGTATCAGATGAAATATTTATTAGATTAATTAGCAACTGCCTATATCGATTCTTCTAGCAAGCTTTTCTGTCATTATGGCTATGGACAATGACACAAAATTAATCATAGAGAGTCCTTTTAAGTAAAGCACTTGAGTGAAAAACAAGCTGAGGTATTTGTAACAGCAGGTGAAAGGATACGTGTGTGTGTCTGTTTATGTGCCTTCAAGATACCTGTCGAGCTATGGCGACCCCATCAATTTCATACAGTTTTCTTAGGCAAGGAGTACTCAGAGGTGGTTTTGTCAGATCCTTTAATTGTGAATCTTAATTGGCTGGACCATAGATGAAATGTGAAGAGCAACCAGCCTTTCAAAATATGCAGCATTTTAAAGTTGAGGCTTTTCCTTTGATCTTAATTATTTATTTTGGAATACTGATGGCTTCAACCTGCTTACGGGCATTGTAACTGGGGAGAGAGAATTTAATAGCCTTGTCCACAGGAGAATTTCCCCCCAACCATTTATCAGGTTTGGAAGTGGCTGTAACTAGCATAGATTATTTTTTTCTTAAGATTTTCCCACCCCAGCTGCTATTGATGCAGCAGCTGTTGCAAGATTCATGCAGCAGCAATTGGCCACTATTTTGCATCCTCTAGAACACTTCTAGAAGTAGCCTCACTGGGGCATTCGGGGAGGAAATGGTGCCAGTCACCAGAAATTGGTGGCCAATGCTCTGCATTGTGGCTACTTCCTTCTCCTTCTCCTTCTCCTTCTCCTTCTCCTTCTCCTTCACCTAGTATGGAGCCTAGACTTGTTATTGTCCATCCCATGCCCCAGAATGAGGCTAAGGCTAGGGAGTTGTGGAGGATGCACTCTGACAGCCAGGCTGCTATGCAATTTGCTACTGATCGTAATGGACTATGAAGTCAAGCTTTATGGGGGGAAATGGCTGAAAGAAAGGATTATATGAAGTCACTTTAAAGTCATCTGTCCATTTAGTAAAGGCTGCCAGGAAGACGGAGGCTCTCTAACACCATTTCTTATCCATTACAAACAAATAAGATCTTTTCAGTAAAGACACTGGGAACTCACCCTTTAACCTTCTACTTGTGATAGACATTTATTTCAGTCATTAAATTGTGATCCTGTAACTAAAAGAGATCTGGATTTTAAAGTTATCAAAAACTGCTCATTTTTTCTAAAGTCACATTGAGGTTTTTTGTGTTAATAATAATAATAATAATAATAATAATAATAATAATAATAATAATAATAATAATAATAATAATAATAATAATAAAATTTATTTTTACCCCGTCCCATGGCGAACTAATCCGGGCGGCTTACAATTTAAAACAAGCATACATTGAACATAGCGTACAATAAACCCCCCCTCCCCCCTTAAAATAGTATTAAATAAAGACAATTTAAAAACAGTAATCAATATAGATTAAAATTAAAATTTAAGCTACGAAGATATAAAGTTAAAAGAGCTAGCTCTCCATACCCAAAAACCAAAAAAAGCCTGGT
>JAIPUX010001232.1:156400783-156467082 GCA_020142125.1 Phrynosoma platyrhinos | reverse complement strand
GAGGCAAAAAGGGGTGGAATGTAACCCTTGGAATTAGTACAGCAAGATTTAAGTCACTAGTTTGGATTCTCAGGGCCTACAAAACCTGACAGCAGACACCCCTTCCCATGTTGTTGTCACAAAAAGCTGTGCAAGTATTACCATGGGAACCAAGATATCTGTTTTTCTGCAAAGGACCTGTATATTGATCTCTTTGCCACCAGATTTCAAGACTGTTTTCACCCAACTGCTGAGGTTGTCCTCATTGCCCCCAGATGGTTCCTCTGGCCCATAGCCAAAACTAGATTAGGCAACATGAGATGGGTTCTCATTTTTTTGAAATAAATAAAAAGATGGATGGAGGTGAAGGAGGTCAGATCAAAGAAACAATGAGAGTAAGAGGGTGTTCAACCTTTTCCTCTCTGGGTCTTTATTTCCAGTGCAATTGCCGCCAATATAAATTTATTCCCATGATCTGAAGGAAAGAAATAGCTCACATGGATGAGAAAAACAGATAAATAGGGGAGATATGTTGATTGAGAAAAATGTCTTAAGGAGAAAGAAGCACCTCATGTCATGTTGTCTGATCTTTCCTTCTGTGATAGCAGGTTGGATTTTATTCAGAAAAGGGTTAGAGTATTCCCTTCTGTTTTTAAAAATCTGCAATGTCCTCCTGTTTTTATCTGCAAATTGTTCTACATGGCTGGGCAATTTGCTGGTTGCATGTGGTCCTCAGAGGGTATTCCCTGCAGGATATGGCTTCCTCTCCTATTCCTATCGCTAGGCACACTACTGTAATTTCTGGTCCGGAAGCATATAAGCTCTATACCAGTGACTGAAGGGTGTTCTTGTACTGGGTGTTTCCCAGTGTTGGGGGGCAGGACTTCCCCAGAGACAACAAAAGGCCTGGTTTTGTGGGGGAAGAGGAGAAACAGGTATGCACCTGTTCCTTCTCTTCCCCTGCCCTCCCATCTTTCTGTGTGCCCTCAGAAATGGCTTAATGTGCCAGAGAGGACACACATCCCATAGATTCACTACTATGGCTCTATACTATACTATACTATACTATACTATACTATGGGTCTCAATAGATGCACTTTGTACCCCCTTTCTTTACAGACAGGCCATGTCTGATGCACTTTATGGTTTTAAATCTTAAGCAAAAAAAGACATTTAAAGGGAGTCTGTAGTGAATTAAAGGTTAAGAACCACTGTGCTAGGTGAAAGACAATTAAAGTAGACTGATTCCTACTTATAATGAAATATTTATTCTGTATCTCTGAAGGAAATCAAACCATGCTTTTCTTACTTCAGTTACTGCTGTGTGTCTCTAATTTACTCTGCATTTTGCCCTGTGGGAACACCATTAGAATTATCTGTACATGGCAAGATGTTAATATTGTCTTTGTTTTTTTTTATTTATACTGCACTAGAAATGCACATGTCCACTTTACATGTTTCCCCTCCCCCTGTTAATCCCACAACAATGCTGTAGGGTTTATTAAGATATAGTGGAAGCTCATAGTCACAGGGTTAATTCCATGACCAAACAGAGATCTGAACTTGGGTCTTCCTTTTCCAAGTTGAGCATTTTAAACACTATTCTATAGTAGTTTCCTTAGATCAATGAATTTTAAACATAGCGAGAGAGAAAGTGCAACAATTATTGTGCCTAATTTGTACAATCTGAATGCAAATAAGAATTTGCATAATTAGAAAAATTTGCACATTATCCAACCCTACCTGTAGGACCTAAACACACACACGCACACGCACACACACTTATATGTACCATCAAAATCTAAGGTTTCTTCTCAAAAATAGTATGATTCGGAAAGAAACCTGTGAGTGTGGACAGCTACTGAATGCTTTGTTCTCCTGTACACTATGGTTTCTCCTCCAAGAATAATACTCTCAAGGTGTCATAGAATGCAACAGGGTAGAATGGTAAAAGGTGCTCTCTGTGCATTCTCATTCATAATGAATCTTATGGGGGGGGGGGGGGGGGACAGAGTAAGGTGGACTACAGCACCAGCCCTTCATCTTCTAGCCAAGAATGGGAGATCTTCTCTCCCCAAGAAGGGAAGGCTTAAGATTATGATCTTTCCCATGAGGACAGGAAAGAGGGGAGTCTGTGGACAGAATTATATTATGCTAGTATAAGGGTCCATCATGCTAGCACTTGCAGATTTTTTTCCTTGGGATATACAGGAACTGCAATGCACTTAAAGTAAACCTGTGTCATTGTCAGGAGAAGACAGCTACCAGTTCTGAGTTGCATATTTTTCCAATGCCTGGCTTTTGCAGGAGTTCTTGGCAATAAAGTGCTCAAAAAGTTTGGCCTAGAAAATTTCCTGTGCCATGGAATAGGCAGGGGGTCCAGTATAGACTTCCTAAATACCTTCCCCATAGCTGGTATATATAGTCAGCCCTCCATATCCACAGATGCAACCATTCACAGCTTGAAAATACCTGTCTGGCAAAAAAAAAAAAACCCTCTTTGGCAAAAAAAAAAAAAAAGCAAACCTTGATTTTTCCAGTTTACATATGGGATACCATTTATTTATTTATTTTACTATGCCACTGTATGTAGTGGGGACCTGGAACCAAACCCCAGTGGATACTAAGGGTATGAGTAACACCCACCCACACACTACTAGCAAACTCTAAGATCCTTATCACATTGCAAAAGTAAGGTAAGAGACAGAGAGATAGAAGCAGCTTTCTGCGTACCTTCCCACATGCCCCCAAAGCACTTCCATGGTGTTCCCAACAGAGATGATTGTAAAACCATGCCTTTTGTCCTTCTGAAAAAAAATCTATTTGGAAATCTGTTTTATGACTAGCTCCCTCTGCAGAGAGAATGAAAGTACTATGATATCATGTAGGAAGGTAAGCAGAAAGCTACTTCTACCTCACTGCCTTTTGTCTTTCTTTTATAATGTGATAAGGCTCTTTTTTATGATAAGTGAATCCCAAATGGTACATCAAGAAAGGAGAATGTATGAGGCAGTATGAAAAGCTCAATAATTTAGATGAGGGAGGGCAGATCTTAAGGGGGGAAATCATAAAGGGGTGATTGCACACTCAACCAAAACCAGTCTAATGAGAACAATGGTCCCAAAATATTGAATTTATCTGTTAGAAAGGCAAAGAAAATCAGGAAGAGTCAAAAAGAATGAAATTGGCAAAATCACCTCTGAATACTCTTTGCTGAAGAAAACCTTTTGAAATTCATGGGTTCACCATAAACTGACAGCATACATACACTGAAGAAAGGCATGACTGACTAGCTGTATAGAAAATCTTTTTCTTTTCTTTTTCTTTCTTTCTCACTATTGAAATAGTCATCATAGTCAGACCTGAATAATAATACAGCACCAACGATTTTGAACAGAGCCATCAATTTCTTTATCACCATGATAATTTAGCATGTTTGTTTCTCCATGTTTGTTTGGAAGCAGCCACCAGTGCAATTGATAGATATGACATATTAAAACTGGAGAGGGCTCTTCTACTTTTAATGGTTGTGTAGAAGAGGGAATTTCAGCAGGTTTTGCTTGTCATGCAATCAGGTAACAAGCAAAATCTGCTGAAATTCCCTCTTCTACACAACTATTAAAGGTACAGGAGAAGCCCTCTCCAGCATTCACTCTGGAGCTGGTAACTCTGGTAGGTCTGCAAGCATGCTAAAATCTCAGCAAGATTATTATAAAGCAATAGGAAAGAATGAGGTGGAGATACAACGATGATGCACTTGTCTATGTCCACAAGGAGGCAGCCATGTTAGCTTGTTGGATCACTAACACGGTTTTGAGAGTGACCACTACATTCCATAATTTAAGCTTTTAGTATAATAACTATAGCTAGATCTTGTCTGTTCACATTTCAGTGCCTTCTGATTTCATTGTTTCAATGTTTTCTACACATGCCAGTATCATTTCCTATAATTTATGAAGTAGATTCCAGTCCATGAAATCTTATTCCATACTAAATTTATTGTTTATTTCATCTTTCAGACAGTGTTTCCCTTGTATCATAATTATGGATTCTGTTTCAAGAATAGGTTTACAGATCACCTAGATGCCTGCTAGGGCTTCTGGCAGGATATTATACCAACACTACTTGGGGATGGTGGAAGAGAGATAAAGCCTTAGGACATTTTGAAATGGACTGATATATCAAGCATGTATCATCTATCAAATGGACAATTCATAGTGATATTTATGTATCACTCCAGACTCAGCCTCTGGTTCATAAATGAAGTTTATGAGGACTGTCAAACACCATAGCATGAATGCCTAACAATAATACACTGTCCTTGAGAACGCAGCTTCAAACTACAAGTTCATCTGGAGAAGAAAAACAACTCAATTCAGACTATTAAACCACAGTGTGCCCTTCAAGGAATAGCCTTGCTTGTGCTGAAGTCCCTCACATTGATATCAACAAAGGACAAGGTGTCTTCATTCCTTAAAAGTTCTCTTTTCTTTGAAATTTAGGGCTTAAGGCAGTGGGTTTCTGGACTACTTATAGCAATCAAAAGACTGTACAGTGATTCTATCCTTTCTTCCGTAAAGGATTTTGCATATGTGTGGAAAGGGGGAAAAACTGGAAAAAGCAATAGGCTAACTTGGGAGGGTTACAGAAGGAGGAGGATGACATGTGAAGCTCCTGCTTTCTTAAAATGCCATCATGTTTAAAATTAATTAATTGATTTCATTTATATGCTGCCTTTCTCCCAGAATGGGACCCATTCTCTCTCTCTGTCTCTCACACACAGACATCAACTAAAACTTAAATAATACATTTTTAAATACAATTAAAATCATCATATTAAAATAATAAGGTATACAGAGTATAAGATGATACAAAAGCATACAAACATTAAAATAAAACAATCCTAAAAGTAGATTTCCTGCAAGCAGTTGCTCATTAAAAGTCTGATTAAAGAAAAAGGGCTTTGCCTGGTAGTGAAAAACAACAGCAGGGACTCCGGAGGGAACCTATACAAAGAATTTATATGAAATGGGTAGAGCCAGTGCTCAACAAAATTCTTAAATAGAACTTAAACATCCTAAAGCACAAAATATATTGTTGAAGGAACACATTCAATAGGTCAGTCTAGGTTACTTAAACCCACATATTGCTAAATATAATAAACTAGAAATTCTTGCTTCAGAAGTTCTTTGACAGCTTATGTAACCAGACCTGAGAAGATGGAGGAAGATGATTTCAATGTGCAACACTCGAATAAAACATTTTATGTGAAGAATTTTTAAAAAAAAGTTCACCAGGCAGAGTTGACTGGATTTCCAGTTCTATTATTATTACCAGAAAACTTTAACAATAATGGCATTACATTAGGTGGGAAGGTAGCACACATAGCACACACCCACATCAATAGCTGAATATGAGAGAGGTAGCCATAAACTGACATAGAAGGATCATGCTGGGCCTGAAGACATGTATCTGAAATGCCTTCAGGGGAAACTGCAATATTGTTAATGAAGTACAGATAGGTGGGCTTTCTTCTTTAGATCACTGATAAAATAGATAAAATAACAGAAAATTAGAATGGGAAGACATAAATTGTAGGTAAACAGTCAACTTAAACAATGAATCAATCCGTGTAACTCAACAGCAACAACAAAAATTTAATCTAAAACATTGTTCTCAAAGGATATGATTCATTTTCTGGTTGAGCAAAGACTAGTAACTATGGTCAAAGCTTTCTCTCTCTCTCTGTCCTTCTGTCCTCTTACTTTGCCAAAGCTTGGTCTAACCTTTGACCTTCCATTGATTCACTGGTTCAGACTGGACTCTGATTTAGTTCAGATTGATTGAGGGGGGAAGCAGATGGTGCAAAGGGCCATTTTGGGGGCAGGGAAGGGGAGGGGCAGCCGCACGGTGGGTGCCCCAACCCCTTCCTGAAGGCATCATCAGAGCCCCGGCCCCTCTGCATGGCTGGCACTCTGATGATGCCTTCCCACCACAGCGTCCGCACACGCTGCGGCAGAAGAGTCACTGAAGGTGCACTGCCAGCCTTTTACAGCGCACCTTCAGTGACATATGGAAGGAGCACTATTTTAGCGCTCCTTCCAGGGGCGATGAAGCTGCGCTACAGGGCCAAGGTGTGGGGATACCTTGGCCCCGTTTCCCAGGGTAGCCCAGGGCTGCCCATCTGCTTCCCCCCTCAGTCACCTAAATCAACCTGATTTGAGTCCTGAATCCAAATTAGGAATGTTGACTTGCATTGACTTGCACTGGTAAAACAAAACAGTTATAATGCCTCAGTTTTTTAAGGCAAGTGCATACAAATCTGAGAACATGGTATTCTTTCAGATCAGGTAGCCACTGCCAAATTGTAGTCAGATGCCTCCCAGTAGTTTTCTGTTCTCCTCCCATGCAGTTGTATTTTTGGAAAAATGAATCAGATTTCTTAAAATAAGCATTTACAATCACCTGAGTGCTCAGTTATGCCAACTAATGCTGCTTTCTACACTCTAGAGCCAGGGTGAGGAAAGTACAGCCCTGGGGCTGTGCATGACACCTGAACTTCACTTTTTCAACTCCCGAAGCTCACAGGTAGTCCCCCAAAGCCACCTCAACCCTCCCCAATTTCTTTCATTTTTTCAGGCCAATTTTTAAGTGACTTTTCACCCCCAAATGGCTCCAGATATGAGAAACATGTTTTCAAATACACCAGTTTGGCATTTCTACAAGATCTTCTTGACTAAAGCCCAACTCCAAAGGATAACTAGGTATGTGCCCTAATGCACTGGGGCTGCCTAGTGGGGACCCAGAAGCAAAAATTGGCCACATAGCTGCCTTTTTTTTGCTCTACTTTCTTTCATGTATGAGTGTTCTGTGTGTGTCTAGCTGACTCTCTCTCTCTCTCTCTCTCCCTATATATATAATACACACACTTTCAAAGTGGACACAGTTTCTCTAATATTGGAGGCACTATGCCAGAGCCCGCAAAGAGCATCCCTAAGGTTCAGAATTTAAGTCCATCTGCAGTGTGCAGCCAAAGACCAAGAATAATGTATGTAGAAAGATCTTATAGCACCTTTTAGACTAACTGAAAGAAATTGGCAGCATGAGCTTTCGTAGACTTCAGTCTACTTCCTCAGATGCATTTGATCTGCATCTGAAGAAGTAGACTGAAGTCTATGAAAGCTTATACTGCCAATTTCTTTCTTTCAGTTAGTCTAAGAGATGCTACAAGATCTCTCTACATACTGATTCTACAGACTAACATGGGTATATCTTTGAATTTTACCAAGAATAATGGTCAGAGTTGAGTACTTCACCAAGAGATTGCATGGAGGTAGCAGCTTCAGTTGGCTTGTCTGACAGGCATCTTCTGATACCAGCTAAAGAGATCTGTTGATACCAACTAAATCTAGCACACGCACACACATAAGCACAAATTTGCACAAGATAATTAAGTACATTTAGTTCAGTGATGTTAATGCCACCTCTTCTTCAAGCACTGGAACTGGAGAATGCTGGTGAGATTCTTGTCCCAGATTCTAGTTCTCCTTCTTCCCCCTTCTACCACAGCATCATAGTATCTTTCACATATGGTGCTGTTGGAAATATATGGTGTGTGTGTGTGTGTGTGTGTGTGTGTGTATGTATGTATGTATGTGTATGGCCTGACTAACTTTATCTATCTATCAGTCATTTTCTTGGGATCAGCATGAAGCAATCTAACTTCAGATTAGGCTGGTTCATTCCACATCTGAATCAGGTTGATATGATGAACTTTGGATCCAGTCTGAATAATTCCAAACCAGACAGATTTGGATTAGAATTTCAGATTCATCCAGAGCAGATGCATAGCCTTGCTGGGGGGGGGGGGAGAACCTCTTTGAAACTACATTTATACAAAAACAGGCTACAATGGGCCTTGTCATATCAGCCTTTGTTTTAAGTCCACTCTTCATTATAAGGAGTGTTTTCAGTCTGCCAAACATTAGTATTTAAGCAGTCATACTATGATACATGCTGGAACCTTACTCAATCAAGCATGGATAATGTCATACATTTATTTAAACTTGACCTTCAGCTGTTCCATCTGATCAAAACAGTTTCTTCATCATTCCTTGGATAATGGATTTTTAGCACATATTATGTGTGATACAGAATATAGATCAGTGTCTTCTACGTTAAGGTGAAATCTGTGTTGAAAGAGGAAGGGAAATGTTTAAATGGATTCAGCTGTAACAAACATAGCCTGTTAATTTGCACAGGGGAATATGAATGACAAAACTAAGTTTAAACCTGGCAGGCTGCCTGCTTAATTGAGACTGATAAATATGCATATTAAGGCCAACAGCCATCCATCTCATTATTGTAGATTTTTTTCCTTCCTTTAAATTCTGCTTAGTAAAAGCAGACATTGTTTTGGTTTCATGTAAAATCAACACCACCACCACAATTTAAACATTTTTTTAAAGCAGTACTTTTTGCCTCAAGTGCTTCTTGAATGAATGCTCTTCTAGCCCTAGGTTAAAGAGTATGGCCAGATGGGGGGAAAAGGACAGAAAATAATCTGCCTTTGCAGACTGCTAGAAATAATGCAAATTGAGTACACTTTAACTGCCCTGGCTCAGTGCTAGGGAATCATGGGAATTTTTTTCTGAGACATTGAGCCTTCTCTGTCAGAGAGCTCTGGTGCCACAATAAACTGCAGTTCCCATGGTTCCCTAGCACCTACAAAAAACCTAGAACACAATTATACATGAATCTTTGCACTTGTCCAAATTTTGTGATATAATTTTCAAAACAGTATTCTGGGGGAAAAAAGATATTGAAAGGAAAGCCTGACAGGACTTCACATGTGCTAATCTCCAAAGTGCTCTTCTATATGTGTATTCTGATTTTAGGGAAATCATTCCAAAAAGAACAACCTGACACTGTGAAGAGTACATAGAATATTTTATTCCCTATGATGACAAGAGATTGAGAAATGTTGTATAGCAAAAACTGGTTGTTTACTTCACAGGAGGCTGTAAATGACCACCTGATGCCTAAAAGTTTTGACTTCTATCAGATTTGTTAGCTTTATGGAATTTCCTCAATACATGCATTATGCAATAGTTGACAAACAATATTAGGATGTAAGAGCTTGTGTCTCAGAGTTCCCCTTCTTTTCAGATAATGGTCTATCAAGGTGGGGAACAGAAATGCATTTCTTTAAATAAAGTTGAATCCTTGGTTCAGTAGTATAGCCTGATAATCTTTCCTGGTGCAGCTGGAAAAAGCAATTCCACTTCAGTATAATTTTTAATTTTTTTTAAAAAATGTATAAGAATACATCTATATTAGAGGAAAGATGCATCGAAAATGCATTGTTGTTGTTGAAAACTGCTTGAAAGAACTGTGTATTATGAAATGTTAGTATGTCAACTATTATGCTTATGAAAATGCATGCACATTTTCCTGTGAAATTTTAGAACAAATTGAAAACTGATACAGAAATGTGATGGAGTCCACTAACCTTGGAAAAACAAATAAGTGAAAAACAAATAATAGAATTTTCAGAATCATCCATATTTATTCAGAAATAGTGAAAAGGGCCAAGCCAAAGAATAATGCTTCACTTGTCTGGAGAGATGGTTTTAAACTGGGGGTTTTATACATATAAATATTCTTCAATTGGCAATTGCAGCATTCAGTGGCATTCCACATCAGGGTGTCACATAGTGTGGGAGGCAAGGCTTGGGGTGGGGCTTGCGGCAGAGCCAAAAGGACACACTCCCAACTCCCTGTCCCATGTGGCTTTACTTGTGGCCTTCTTCCTCTCTGCCCCGAGAGGCTTTACTTGCAAGCAAGGACATGTGGGGCACAGATCGGGGGAGGGGAGCCTGGCATTCTTTCTTGGTTCTAATCAAGGCTTTACTTGCAAATAAAGCCACATGGGGCAAGGATTGGGGCATGTGGCAAGGAAGTGGAGGGGCACTCATTGGGTGTCACCCATTCTGTGGTGTCACCCGGTGCAGTCTGCACCCCCGCACCTCCCTATTGATACTACTGGCAGTATTCAATGATGATCTGAATTTGTGAATGAACAATCACTAGTAATCAAACAAATGGAACTTCTACATCACCACAGATAATCCCAAATTCAGTCCTTTTATTAACAAGTGTATTCACACATTCATTAAATCTTCATTCAAATACTCATGGTAAGTTCAGCTGTAAGTGATCACTTCTCTGTCATCTTTCATGAAAAACATTTCCAGCAGAATAACTTGGTACATAGATCCACCCAGTGCTCACCAAATGCACATTGCTAGTCTACCTAAAACCCTAAAGGCACCAGATCCTGTCTGATCTTGTAATCTAAATAATAAAGACAGTTTAAGAAACCCCTATGAAGCCCGATGCCAAATAAAACTAGAAAATTCATGGAGTCACCATAAGTAGACAGGCAGTTTAAAAGAACATACACACATATGTATGTTGCTAACAAGAACTAGTGCCAGCATGTTGTCATGGTTTGAGTCTTGGACTAGGACACTAGAAGATCAAAGTTCAAAACCCTGTGGAAATTCACTGGGTGACCTTGAGCAAGTCATATTCTCCCATGCTCAGAAGAAGGCGATGGCAAACCCACTCT
The DNA here is from genome assembly GCA_020142125.1 of Phrynosoma platyrhinos. Taxonomy (NCBI): domain Eukaryota; kingdom Metazoa; phylum Chordata; class Lepidosauria; order Squamata; family Phrynosomatidae; genus Phrynosoma; species Phrynosoma platyrhinos. Next base: position 156,456,470 of record JAIPUX010001232.1, on the reverse strand, counting down.
GAACAAATCTTGCCAAGAAGACCCTATAATAGGTTTGCCTTAGGATTGCCATAAGTCGAAAATGAATTGAATGACATGAAGGTATGCAACAACAAACTATTAGGTGGATAATGGAATAACATAGTGTCCATGGGGCCTTATCCACTCAGATTCAGGCCAAACTACATTTGAAGACTGCAAAAATGATCCAAAGCCGCTGATGTAACAAGATGGCAATTTATTAATTATACACAGTAGATATATTGATTCAGAAATGAATATATACAAAGAAAACTCACACACTAATACTGCTCTGGCTAGAGCAGAGTCATTGAATTAGTTGGATTTACCTAAGTGTGGACTTACCATTCAACAACTGATTGAATGAGTCTACTTTAGATGGGATTAATCAACAGGTTGCTATCCATTAATATTCTGGGAGACCTTTTCATTTGCCTTTTAAAAAACCTAAAAAAGACCTTTTAAAAAACAAATGTGTGTGGTTCTATTGTGTTGTATTGTATTATATGAATTGTAGTTGATGAAATTGTTTTACTTCCATATTATGATTTAAATTGTGGTAGTTCACAGTCATTAAACTGTAGAAAGGTAGGGTAGGCAATATATATATACAATCCCCAGGGGTTGGGTTAGTGCAGACTAAAGAACTCTTATTCCTCAAATGCAAATAAACTAGCTTTTGTGAAAATGCACAGTAGGTGTCTCTTTTGTTAATATGCATTAGCACACAGGTACATTTTCTATTTTTCTAGTGATTCTTTTTGAAAGGCCAAAGACCACTGACATAAAAGGCTCAACAACAAACATTTTAATATTGTAGAATTTATTATGAGTATGCATTCCATTCAGGCTGTGTTGAGGTTTGAATAATGTTGTCACATGGTTAATGTTGTAATATGCACAAGTGGATAGACACAATCAAGGAAGCTACAGCCCTGAGTTTGCAGGATTTGAGGAGGGCTGTAGATAATTGGGTGTTTTGAGTTTTCCCATTTATAAAAGTTGAAGCTGGCTTAATGGCTATTAACAACAACAAGCTCTGAAAGTAAAGTTTGTAAGCTGTGGTAGAAGGTGATTCAACTTTCATTGTCTTGATAGTTCCACCTGCTTGTCTGCTGGCCAAGAAACACTCAAGGCTTCCAAAACATCATAGGGAGGGGATGGGAAAGGTATGGCTAGTACTCCAAAAGCTCCCAACAGAAGTATATTTTGGGGTCCCTGAACCTACTGCCCCAGAAGCTCCAAGATCTTCCCATTTTATAAATAAAAAGCAAGTGATTTTCATTCCCTAAGAGCTGATAATGCTTCAAAATAGCTGCAAAGAACAACAGTTCTGCTGTTCTCTCATGTCCAAAACATTTTAGAAGCCACAGATAAGATCAACCCAAGCTTAGGTGAAAATGAAACTGGAAGTGAGGTGAGGAGAAGCTCACTTCTGGTTGTAATGGGAATGATGAAGCAACCTGTGAGGGGAAGGAATTACTCCTGCTTCCATCACATTTGTCCTCCTCTGTCACAGTGAAAATGCTAGAAGGCCTTTTTGCCAGGGCCCCATCAACTTTGGACCCATCTTGCTCCTGCATTTGCTTCACCCATGCAGATTCATGGTTAGTTTACACCCTTCCAGTAAATAGCTGGGTGAAGACTGTTTTTCATCCTTATGGGCTTTGACAAATTCATTCTTTTTTGAACCTGCCCTTTTGACAATATAAATAATTACAATGATATACTAAAGGTAACTGGCATGAATTTACTTTATCCCCCTCTATGCCCCCACTTCACAAAACTGAAGAAATTTGTGAAATGGTTTCTGTTCCCACTCTCATATCTATATCTATATAATACAGTTCAACAAGGGATAATGTAAGGAATTAAATGAGAAGATCAGTAGTCAAAAGTCCTCACACTTGTGATCAAATATTGATCAGAATGGAGACTGTAGTCAAGAAATTAGAAGACTAGGATTGAGAAAGGCACCTATGAAAGAAATGGACACAATCCTAAAGTGTAAAGATATAACTTTGAACACCAAAGTGAAGATTATCCAAGCCATTGTATTCATCATCACCATGGATGGATGTGAGAGCTGGACAGTAAAGAAAGCCAATAGAAAGGAAATAAACTCATTTGAGATGTGGTGCTGCAGAAGAGTGCTCAGGATATGGTGGATGGCCAAGAAGACAAATGGATTCTAAAACAGATCAAGCCTGAACTCTCCATGGAAGTCAGGATAACTAAAGTAAGGCTGACATACTTTGGCCACATCATGAGAAGGCATGAATCATTAGGAAAGTCAATGATGCTAAGCAAGGTAGAAAGAGAGGAAGATCACATGCCAGATGGTTAGACTCAATCCAAGAGATGACTTGCCTGAGCCTGCAGGATCTAATCAGAACTGTTAGGTATCTTGGAGATGTCTCATCTATGGGGTTGCCATGGTCAATTCAAGGGTAGCTAGCAACAACAACAAACATGCTGACAGAAAAATAAAATGCACAGATATAGGATAGGTGACACTTGGCTTCTCAATAGCTCTAGGAGTCTTGTTAGACCCGAACACAACCCAACAGTGTAATGTGGCATCTAAAAAAGCCAACATGATTCTGGGTTGCATTAATAGGAGTGTAGTGAGTAGACTGAGGAAAATAATACTGCCATTCTATTCTGCTTTGGTCAGATCTCACCTGGAATACTGTGTCCAAGCTGGAGTGTATCCAATACGGTGAAAGGTCTGGAAACCATGCCCTCTGAGAAGTGTCTTAGGGGGCTGGATGTGTTTAGCCTGGGGCAGAGAAGGTTAAGAGGTGACATGATAGCCAAAATTAAATATTTTAAGGGATGTCATATTGAGGATGAAGTGAGCTTGTTTTCTGCTCCTTTAAAGACTAAGACACACAGCAATGGTTTCAAGCTACAGGAAAAGAGATTACCCCTGGCTTAAACTTTAGAAAGAACTTCCTGATGGTAATAGCCATTTGACAATGGAGTACACTGCCTCAGATTGTACTGGAGTCTCCTTCTTTGAAGGTTTTAAAAGAGAGTCTGGATTGTCATCTGTTGGGAGTGCTTTGATTTTGTATTTATGTATGGCAAAGGGTTTGACTGGATGTCTCTTGAGGTCTCTTCCAGCTCATTGATTCTATTATTCTGTCTACACCTACATCACTTTCTGAAGCCAAGTGGTGGTTTACCTTCCACATAATAAAAATGATGTATTGTGAAGACTAGAGATCTTTTCTTAACATTAAGACTCGGTGATCCTCTTGTATTAAGATGGGTGTTTTAAATCAGGCATGAGCAAATTAACTCTGAGAAAGACAATATGCTTCAGTGAGTCTAGATTTCAGCATGAACTCACCCATGTGATGAATCTATGTTTCTTCTTGATTTATACTTTGAAACAGTTCAAGGCTGGGTGGACATCCAAGCTATTAACAGTCAGGTGACTGTAGGCCAAATGGCTTCTTCAACTTTCTATTAAAGACAAATTTGGAATGAGCAATTTGTTTTGGATTCAGTAAATTTTGTAGCGATGTCCCATTTTGCAGCTACCACAATTCAGTCAGCCATGGCTAATGACTTCCTTATGCTCTTGTTCTGGAAAACCTAAAAGTGCTTACAGTGGGTTTTAAAGATAGCTGGTGGGCCTTTCTAGACAGTCAATTTATAATGGAAAAACTGTTGTTCATTCATTGCTTACAATCCAGATGTGCTTCCTCCAGTAAATGCTTTTCTTTCAGGAACAATTACATTATGTCAGGAAAATGGATACTGCAATACATTGGTTCAAGGAAATTGTGATTCTTGGCCCTTGTGATAGTGGTTAGCTCAATGAAGATAGAACATGCATCCCCCTCCATTAATTTGTAATTGAGACCAGCAGAATTTGAGCAATGGGTCCACATTTCTCTACTGCATTGCCATATAGAATATACCAGAACCCATCCCTGCAGGCAACATCCTATGGAATTAAGGTTGCCAGACTGTAACTTTAATCCTTAGCAGATCCTGGAAACATGGCAAGGCACTTAAAATTCTATCAAGTGGAATGAAGGTACTTGCCCACCCCAAAAATCCTAACGTTCAACCACAGTCATCTTCTCCCAGAACGGCTACTGCCTTACCAGAGGACAGTGGAGAGTTCATAGGGGCACTGTCCTGGGCCCAGTGCTATTCAACATCTTTATCAATGAATTGGATGAAAGAATAAGGGGCATGCTTACCAAGTTTGAAGATGGCACCAAATTAGGAGGAATAGCTAATACCCCAGAGGACAGGAAGAAAATTCAAAATGACCTTAATAGATTAGAAATCTGGGCCAAAGCTAACAAAATGAATTTCAACATGAAGAAACGTAAGATACTGCACTTAGGGGGGGAAAATAAAATGCATAGATATAGGAAGGGGGACACCTGGCTTAATGAGATTATGTGTGAAAGGGACCTAGGAGTCCTAGTAGACAAGTTGAACATGAGTCAACAGTGTAATGCAGCAGGTAAAAAGGCCAATGCAATTTTAGGTTGCATCATTAGAAATATAGTATCTAGATCAAGGGAAGTAATAGTGCCACTGTATTCTGCTTTGGTCAGGTCCCACCTGGAATACTATGTCCAGTTCTGGGCACCAACAGTTCAAAAAGGATCTTGAAAAACTGGAGCTTGTCCAGAGGAGAGTGACTAAAATGGTGAAGGATCTAGAAAACATGCTCTATGAGGAACGACTTAAGCAACTGGGTATGTTTAGCCTGGAGAAGAGATGGTTAAGAGGTGATATGATAGACCTGTTTAAATATTTGAAGGGATGTCATATTGAGGAGGGTGCTAGCTTGTTTTCTGCTGCTCCAGACAACAGGACCCGGAACAGTGGATGCAAACTACAGGAAAAGAGATTCTACCTCAACATTAGGAGGCACTTCCTGACAGTGAGAGTTATTTGACAATGGAACACATTGGATAGTGGTGGAGTCTCCTTCTTTGGAGGCCTTTAAACTGAGCTGGATGGCCATCTGTTGGGGATGCTTTGATTTTGAATTTCTGCATGGCAGGGGGTTGGACTGGATGACCTTTGTGGTTTCTTCCAAATCTATGATTCTATGAAAGGCATTTAAGTATTTTAAGGTTGTTGGCACCTCTGATGAGACATGAGCCTTGACAAGCATCCAAATAGTGAGCTAGGTTCACTGTAGTGTAAACCCAGGAGTAGTTCTAGTGGAGCTACTCTATTGAGCATTTAACCTTAAAGTTAATGAAGCCTGTTGATGTGTAATTGTTTCCCAGTATGAAAAAGAAGCCCAGCCAAGAAGCAGTTGACAGCTATTGGATTAAGGATTTAGAGGCCCATAAGCTTTTTAACATGCACAACCCTACTATTAGTATTAATATACTTGGTGATGTGATAATCACCAAAAATAATGACTAATTAAAAGTTGATTTGGAACTGATGGGCAATTCTTAATATCTTCAACAAATGAACTAGTGACCTGCATTTGTAAAGCTATTGAACTTTCCAGTGTCTAATCTTTCAGCCATTGAGGAACAGCCTCTATTTGCAAAATAAAAAAAAAGTAATGTGGCTTAATGTTGTATTTTGCAACTGCTAACTCCTGGGCTACTTTACATATCTAAATTCCATAATTACAAATATAATTATTATTAACTTGTTCCACTTTTATAGTAACATTTATATAACTGTTTTATATCCCTGACACATAGACTTTTTCTTAGGAAATAAATTCCAGCACAATTTCCTAATTTGTAGAACAGAATCACATTCTTAGTTTATACCATTGTGATATGTTGGGAAGAACCATGAATGAGTTTCTGATTTACTCAGTTTGATATAAGTCGCATGGTCCATTAGCCATATGAGCAAGGGCAAAACTATGTATACTATCCTGCATTTCTTCAACCCTGTTGTAAAATTACAAGAACATGCACACTTTTGATCCTGAAACAAGATCGGGAGAGGGGGGATCAAATGTACAATTTCACAACAGCTGCAAATATAACTGCAGCTTGGGAACAATATTTTCAAAAGGTAATTGAATTATCTCGAAAATATACTAGGTGTCACAGAAGGAATATAACGTGTTCCATAAGTTTTCTAAATTTGTTCAAAGTGGTAAGTCAAGACTTCTGGAAAACACCATGATACCTAACTCTGCTATGATGGCTAATAGATTGACCCTATGCACACTTACTAGGAATATGTCCCTTTGAATATAGTATGTCTTCTTTCTGAGTAAACACACCTGAGACTGGATCACATCCATATAAGCTGCATAGTGATTCCCTATGCATCCCAGCAAAGTTAATATTTAAGCCTTGTTTGATCATTCCTTTTCCATGTGTATATCAAATGTAGGGAAGGAGGACTAGAATTGGGGAAATTACTTGTTTGCAATACAATCTGTATAACAAATGCATAAGGTGGTAGGGTTTGGATAATTTACTTTTTGACTATAATACCCAGAATCCCCAGCCTACATGATTAGTGATCATGTGGGCTAGGGAGTATAGTTGTATAGATCTGGGAAGTTGGCACTGAAAACCATGCTGTCTAGTCCCATTGTCACATGGTCGCTGTCTCTGCCCTCTGATACACAAAGTGGGTATCTCTGCACATAAAACTGCAAAATATGTCTTCACATTGTGCTGAGCTTGCAAATATCAGGCTGTGACCAGTACAGTGATGTTAATGATGAGAGTGGTTAAGTGAAGTCCTCACTACAAGCCCAGTTTATGAATGGGGGATGAGAATGACTGAATTGGTCTTTTAATCAGCAGGTAAAATGCTGACACAGATGTCTATTTTCTGCAAGCAGAATCTATTTGGTTTCTGTCAGATACACACCAGATGGAAGAAATAGATGAGATGGAAAGCCAAGCTACATCACCTGCCCTGCTGAAATGCTTCCTCCCTAAATATTGGCATGGCAACACAGCACCTCAAGGATTTTCCAGTATCATCAAGATCCTTCATCTCAAGGCTGAGATATTTTTTCCTCTCTCTGTTGTGGTTTCTACAATTTGTGCCTACTGTACTTTGCAAATGTACTTTGCATAAACCTCCCTGTCTCTGCACAAAACCAGTGTGCTTTTCCCCTTTGTAATTCTAAATAGATAGAGAAGGAGGAGTCAAGCACAACAGGCTGATTGATCACAATGACACAAACAACTCACCCAGTGCTACCACTTTTTCAACAAGGCAAGATTTCTTATTTTCCCATACTACACATATTGGGGGGAAATGTACAAAAAGTGCTTGCGAAAATGCACAAATTTACTCCAAGACCAAAAGAAAAATACCTGCCATCTTGCAGTAGCTCATGGGAACAGAAAAAGAAAATGTGTGGTCTTTATCACAATGTATGGGCTCTGCAATCTGTTCCTGATATGGTTTATTTTAATATGTTTATATTGTTTATGTTTTAACTGTTATTTAATATTGTTTTAAGGGGGGTGGGTTGGTCCGGGGATATGCTGTATGGATTTTATTGTGAGCCGCTTAGATTGCTGTCAAGAAGTGGGTTATAAATAAATATTATTATTATTATTATTATTATTATTATTATTATTATTATTATTATTATTATTATTATTATCATACAAGAGTGAATTAACAAGGATGAGATAAATTGGGATTAACATCCCCATTCTCACGCTGGCCAATCAGGTGCCTCCAGGAAGCCCATAAGGAATTGCTCTGTCTTTCTTGTATTCAAAGCAACTGGAGTTCTGAACAAGTAATAACACAAAAATTACATTTTCAAGGAAAGATCTGTAGAAAGTTCATAACTGTCTTTCTGCATCTGAATCTGTGGATGATTTCAAGTGAAAACACTGCCAAATCCTAAATAAAAGAGCCACACCTGTTAAATGCTGTCATCCCCCACTGCTTTTCTGGGTTTATTATCAGGCTTTCCAATGCCTTAAGGCTGTTGTTAAAACAGGTACAATTATTAATCCTGGTAATTAGGAATGCCATCCATGACTTAATGGGAGCAGTGAGCAATCAGTGACCTTTAATGAAAAGCTAAACAGAGCAAAACAAGACCAACCTGTTCACAAAAAATAAAATGTCTTATAGGTGTCTTCTATGAACTATGTGTCTGGAGAAAAAAATAAACTTATCGACAAATGTTACAAGGGAATAAAGCATATACAAGTTTTTGCCTCAATGTAGGATCTCAAGTGTTGTTAAATATGACTTGATATGTTGAAAAAGGCAGGAGTGGGGAACAGCCCCTAGTGAGTTTTGAGATGGCAATACAATACTCTCCCATGTTCCCATCATTTAAACACCCAGGCATCAGATCCTATCTGATCTTGAAAGTTAAGTAGGGTCAGCTGTGGTTAATACTTGAATGGGAGACTGCCAATAACTATCAGGTGCTGTGACCTGATCTATAGTCATTTCAGAGGAAGGAACTAGAAAAACCAACTCTGAGTATTCCTTGCCTAAGAAAACCTTATGAAATCTATAGGGTCACCGTAAAAAAACAGGCAACTTGAAAGCAGATATACACAATCATTTCTGCTTTAAACACAGAAGTAAATGCAGCATCTGATATGATCACTACATTTTGAGGGAACTTTTGTCTTAAGAGAAAGATGTGGAATCTTGGACTCCACAGATGTGAATGGGCTCTAATGCTGTATATATTCATGCATAAGATAGAAATTTTAAACAGAAAAATTGACCCCAAAAACCTGGGTCGACTTATCCATGGGTCAATTTAAGTACTATACCTTAACTCTTATTTTAAAAAGGGATCCGCCATTTATCTGAGTAGAGTGGCAAGAGGCAAGAACTTAGACCATCCTGGGAGCATCTAAAAGAAGCACACACACACACACACCGACTCTTTCTGCTGCAGCACCACATCTGACTTTTTTTAATTCCTGGGTGGGAAAGTGACAGCCCTTGTGGCTCTTTGTGCTTCCCCTTAAAGGAGCACCAAGAGGAATCAGGCCTTGAAGGATCTGAATAAGATGTTTGTGTATATCTGACACCTTTTTCTGGGTAAAAATCAGACAAAATTATAACATAAAAGTTAAAAGCTGTAATCACTGTTGCAATTTTTCTTTCCCTTTTAGCCCATTTTGATGTGTGTGTTTTCTTAGCCCCTCTTGTACTTCACTACCTCCCCAATACATTGCACATTGTAGTTTCCTTCTCATCCATCCAGCCTTTGGGGTGAGCAGAGTTATGTCTGCCAGAATTTTTAAGTTCTTTGGCACTGTTTTCCTTTGCTCCGTCCCTTAAATCCTTTGTTACATGCCCCTAGATTATACCCTTGACTTATCTATGGTCATATCAAAAACAATAATTTGCCCCTCCCAAAGTTGCCCTTGACTTATACACGAGGTTGATTTTGGGCCTTTGCAGACTGCCAGAAATAATGCAACTTGAGTCCACTTTAATTGCCCTGGCTCAGTGCTAGGGAATCATGGGAACTGTAGTTTATTGTGGCACCAGAGCTCTCTGATGAGAAGGCTCAATGTCTCAGAAAAAAACTACAGATCCCATGATTCCCTAGTACTGAGCCAGGACAGTTAAAGTGGACTCAAGCTGCATTATTTCTGGAGGTCTGCAAAGGCCCTAATACTCAAGTATATACAGTACCCTACCACCTCACTCAGCATGACCAATGATCATGAAATATGCAGAAAGTAGTCATCCAACAATATCTGGATAACCATAAGCTCCTGACCCTTTTCATAAGATTATGACTTAAAATCCAAAGACAGATAGAAACGTTTACTTTGAGTGATAACTACTTTTGCATCATCGGTTACCTGATTTTTTTTTCCCCCAAGGGAGATGCCAGAGATTATAGGAGGAATGGTCTGTACTGTGCTACTGCACTATGGTCCACACATATCCAACACTAAAGGCTCAACCAGCTGGCTGAAAATCTTGGGATTTTTTTTTTAAATAAACATACAACATATCTTCTGATCCGGTCTAAAAGCTGCAACTTTTAAACTCATGGATATGGGTGTTTTTCTGCCTGTTGTGGGAATTTTCAGAACAAGCAAAGGTAAATTCCCTTGTCTGAATAAGAACAACTATTATAAAGCAGGGGTAGGCAACCTTTCCCCTTTAAGGGCCGAGGGACTTCAGCTCCCAGAATCCCTTGAGCTATTGGCCAACATGGCTGAGGCTTCTGGGAGCTGAAGTCCCTCGGCCCTTAAAAGGGAAAAGTTGCCTACCCCTGATTATAAAGCATTAGGTAAAGGTAAAGACCTTGATATGAATATCTAGTCATAACTGACTGTAGGAGGTGGTGCCCATCTCCATTACTTAGCTGAAGAGCCAGCATTATCTGAAGATGACTGTGGTCATGTGGCTTCTACTTTCCCACTGAAGTGGTACCTATTTATCTACTTGCATTTGTATACTTTCGAACTGCTAGGTTGGCAGAAGCTGGGACTAGTGATGGGAGCTCAGTCCATCACACGGCATATGGGCCTCAAATTGCCAACCTTCTGATTGTCACAATTGGCATCTTAACCACTAAGCCACTTCATCCATTATAAAGCATTACAAGCCTTGAAATCTAGAAACAGAAGAGCCTGACATTTAGCAGAACACTGGCCCATCTGGAGCTCTACATAGAGATGTGCATGAATAGCATCTGTCAAAATATCAGCTATATTAGCACTGATTATTTGTTCAAAGTAGAAAAGTGGGGTAACCAACAGATGACTGATATTATCTTACAGTCTGACTAACTTTGCTGGGCAGAGCTTTTTAAGTAATAGGGATTTTCTACCCAGGTCTTGTTATCTGCAATATTCTTAACAGAAGCCCATTTTGCCAAACATATAGTCCATGCTTAATCAGGAGACTTGCGCTAGATTTATTTAAAGGTGGCACTTTCCTTATAACAACACCTGCAAAATACTACAGGTTGTGACCAGTGCAGTTATTCCAGTGCTAATAATTCACCAGTTAGGCTACTGCTGGATGAGTAGATATTACACATGGCCCCATTTTAACAGCAACGTCGTCTGAAAATCTGCCCGTTTTCGTGGTTATTTTTCAATTTAAAACCCTGTTTCTACACGGGATTTCCCCCATATGATAAACTCCATAGTCTTGTTAAGCCAAGTGTCCCCCATCATATATTTATGCATTTCATTTTTTTTGCCCTAAGTACAGTACTTTACATTTTGTTGAAATTCATTTTTGAAATGAATGTTGAAATTCATTTTGCTAGTTTGGCCCAGCTTTCTAATCTATTAAGGTTATTTTGAATTTTCATCCTGTCCTCTGGGGTATTAGCTATTCCTCCTAATTTGGTGTAATCTTCAAATTTGATAAGTATGCCCCTATTCTTTCATCCAAGTCAGAGGCCGGTAACATTCACATATCTGGGGCTGGTTGCTGGTCCCCAGGTCTTCCGCCGGGCCGACCCCAGCCGCCACCACTGCCACCGCCATTTTGGCAAATACTCTTGCGCATGCGCAAATGAGTCGTGGCTGCCATTTTGGCAAACAACATTTTGGCAGCAGCGGGGTGGTGGGAACATGAAGCGGCGGTGGGGGTCGCCAGCGGCAGCGGCAAAACTCGGTGGGGGCCAGTCATTGATAAAGCCGTAGGTTGCCAACCCCTGATCCAAGTCATTGATAAATATGCTGAATAGCACTAGGCCCAGGACAGAGCGCTGTGGCGCCCCACTGGTCACTTCTCTCCAGGATGAAGAGGAGCCATTGCTGAGTACCCTTTGGGTTTGGTCAGTCAACCAGTTACTAATCCACCTAACAGTTGTATTGTCTAACCCACAAATCTGAAGATGCCAGCCACAGATGCAGGCGAAAACGTCAGGAATACATTCTTCTAGAACATGGCCTCACAGCCCCAAAAACCCACAAAAGCCTATTTTGCTGCTCCTCTATTCTTCCAAAATGGGGGTTGGGATCTCCTTTATTCACCAGGGAAACAATTAGAAACAAATATTCTTTCCATCTCAAATATTCTTTCCATGCTTATTCCACACTGGTATCATTGAATGTATACCATACCATTCAATGGTACCATTGGATCATATACACCACTGGATGTTGGATATGAAGAAATGTTCCCAGTGCCTCATTTGATATGACTGAGACAAGCTGTCTTGACAAGAGGAGATAGCCTGTCAAGGATTCCAAACCCCTGTGAGAAGTCTCACAACTTCCATCATGCAAGTGAAGCTCCAAGCCCTTTGGTTCTATGTCATGCTTTCTGCAATGTCTATTTTGTTCTTTTGTTTTTGTTTTTCTTTTGTTTTTTGATGAAAATATATCAAACCTTTCTATTTTTTTACTGCAAGAAGGTAACAGTTAATTTACATTTTATACACTTACAGGAATATGTGTGTGTATGCACACGCACGCACACACACACACACACACACACACACACAAATCAGCTTTGCAAATTGTTTCTGAGGGTCCATATACACTGTAGAAATAATGCAATTTCACATTACTTTAACTGCCATGTGTCCATCCTATAGAATCCTGGGATTTGTAGTTTTGTGAAGCACCAGCACTCTTTGGCAGAGAAGGCTAAAGACCTTGTAAAACTACAAATCCCAGGATTCTATGTATTCTACAAATACATAGAAAATACAGTACTGTTCACCACATCTCTGCTTATAACTTCATGTACTACAGAGGAGTGGAGCAGTACACCTTTGCTAACCAAAACCATAGACTAAATATGTTGTCTGACAGCTGTGTGGCCTATTGTATCAGTCATATAGGAATCATTTTGTGTTAATGAATACAACAGAACTTGGAGAATTGCCTTTAAAAAGTAATTAGCTTTTTAATTACTTAGCCACTTCAAAGCTCCAACAGGTATTTAGCTACAGTTATAGTTGCATTTTGGAAGCATCCCTTTCCTTTTTTTCTTATTCAAACATAATTAGATATTTTACATAATGGATACTTTTATTTACTTTTGAAATGACATTGAACTGTTACAAGCTGCCACCCTGTGGTACAAAGCCCCTCTAAGTAGCATGACCACACACTTAATATTACAATTGTGTTTTAATTTTCTGATCATTTGATTTGGAGATCTAGCTTCCCCTGTCTTTGTTGTAAGCATCATGGGATCCTATGTTGGGAGTGTGCAGAGATGTAAATAAAATCAATCAAGCAAAATAACATTTGTTATTGACTGCCATCAAGTTGGTTTTGACTTATGGCAACCCTATCAATGAGAGATTTCCAGAGATTTCCTTGTCAGCAACAGCCCTAGTCAGATCCAATAAACTCAGGACCATGGTTTCCTTGCTTATATCTACGCACTTGTAAGGTACTACCTTTTTGTGGCACTCTCCAGCTGTAGTATGGCCTTCTTCTTTTCCTACTGTCTCTCATTTTACTGGATATCACCATCTTTTCTAATGAACCATGTTGTCTCATGTATTAGTCTAGTTATTAAAGAACATTTTAAAAAGGAATCATGGGTACCTTTGTCTCTTGTGACAGTCCACGGCTTCTGTTGAACCCACCTCCAGCTTCACACTCCAACAAACAAACACACACAAACCTATTGCTATCTACAGTTTGAAAAGGTACAGTCCAGAATAGTTTTACCACTGCATTCTACAACCCCTCACCTGAATTCACCAGGCCCTGCAGAACAGAACAAAACTATCCCTCTGTTCTTATCCTTTTCTCATGGCTGTTTTTTTTAAAGCCTTTGAATAATGTAGTAAAGCCACTTGGAGAAATAATGAAAATCCCCCCAATGCACAGTGACAATAAAAGCTAAAGGAGAGGATCAGGAAAGAGGGGAATACTAAAAGGATACAGGTCTAGTTGGATTTTATTTGAAATCAGTTTCTCAGTGTCACAAGGAAAGCAGGCCATTATGAAGCTAATATAGAACTGTGGGGAAGAAATCTTCTCAAAAGAGGGGGGGGGGGAACCAAAAGAAGATTTTAAAAAGGAATCATGGCTACCTTTCAGGAAACAACAACACCCCAGACAGATTTCTTTGAATGACATTAATACTAACTAGCTGCAGTGATCCGCATGGAAGGAGGAGACATGTTCCCCCTGTGTATATGTGAAGGGCCATGTGATGTATTTAATTTGCTAGCACACAACCATTTGACCTAATATTACTAACAGATGGCTGTTTTCTTTTTCCTGGGCTTTAAGCATCAAAGGGATACAAGAGAATATTTCAATTCCTCTGTGGTGAACAGTGGTAGCTTAAACAGGGATCGTAACTGGAAGATGTTCTTTGTAACAGATGCTTGGTGTGTTCAATTAGACTGGGAAGTAATACTGAAGCAGAGTCTTTAAAGTTCAAGGCACACCAGGGAAATGCAAGGACTTAGGATGAAAAGGAGGAGAATATTGAAAGTAAGCCTGCACCTGGTTACTTTATAAAGTCAACCAGCACAGTTTAGAGCAGGTGTGCAAAGTATGGAGCTAATCAGCTGCCAAAGATGGGGCTGGAGGTTGGATTAATGAAAGGGCACTCAATTAATCTGTCATTCTCTAAAGGGCCCCAAATCTAGTATCTAGTGGTGTAGCCATGGCTGGTGTCACCTGGTGCAGCCCTACCACCCTTGCTCCATCTGAATTGCTTGCCTGCCCCTCAACAGACCCTCTACCACCTGGCAAGACTGCTTCTGGGGGTGTAAAAATGGCCATTTGGCATCCAGAGTGGCTGCTCAACAGAGCACAAACCTCAAACAAAAGGCACCCCCCCAAGCAGTGCTTGGGGAACAATACTGTGGCCTCCACATTGCTGTTTGGGGTCTCCTGAGGCTGCTAGGCAAGTGAAAAAACCTTTTCTCACTTGTCCAACAACCCCAGCAGCCCCACCGGGTGTATCAGCCCACTGGGTGTATACCCATCTCTCTGGGGTGTCACCCAATGTGGTCAGTACCCCTCACATTCTCCTAGTGATGCCACTGCTAATACCTGAGTTGAGTGTTCTGGTCTTCCTTATGAGAAAAAAAGCAGTCAAGCACTAACAAGCCAACATTCATGAATGGTGGTTAAGTTTATTCTAATGAGCCACATATTGTCTTATTGTCATAATGTCCACCTAGTTGGGGTGAACAGACTGATCCAAATTAATGCAGCATTGGTGGTAAAATGTCATGCACACAATTAGTGCTTTAAATCAAGGGGCACATATGGCATGTACCCCCCCTTCAACCCCCTGAGAGCCCTCAGTTTTGTGCTCTCCACTACCATTTGCCACCACCAACACTGAAAGATTATTAGGAATATCAGATATGCTGTTACTTGCACCAGCAAAACTCTTCAGGGCAGCAAACCCTGGGAACATTTCATGCACAAAGGTTTAGGTCTTTCCCCCCATCTTAGGTGCATCCACACTGCAGAATTAAAGCAGTTTGGTAGCTTGGTGAGTCAATAGCCATAACTCTATTCTACAAAATCTCAAGATTTGTAGTTTGGTAAGGCACTAGATCTCTCTGGCAGACCAGGCTGAATCCCTTACCAAACTATACTTTCCAGGATTCTGTAGGATAGAGTCATAGCAGTTAAAGTGGTGTCAAACTGCTTTAATGCTGCAGTGTAGATACACCCTTAAGTAAGCTGTCTTGGAGGAAACTGATTATCTAGACCTATTTCAAACTGGCTTTAGGACAGGATTTGGAGTTGAGACCACCATGGTTGCCTTGGCTGATGACCTTTGTCTGAGCATTGACAGGGGTAGTGTGACCCTGCTGGTGCTGTTAAACCTCTCAGCGGCTTTTGACACAATAGATCACAACATCTTATTGGATCGCCTGAGAAGGTTAGGAATTGGAGGCACTGCACTGCAGTGGTTCTGTTCGTTCCTCTCGGGCAGATTCCAGAGAGTGTTGGTCAGGGATAGTTGCTCCACTAAGAAAGAGGTTAACTGTGGCATCCCTCAAGGCACCATCCTGTCCCTGATGTTGTTTAATATATATATGAAGCCACTGGGAGAGATCTTTCATGAGCTGGGGTGTTATCAGTATGCTGATGATACCCAGATATATTTCTCCATGCCTCGGTTGTCAGCTATGACTTCAGATGGCGTCTCTCTCCATAATGACTGTCTTAAGTCAGTAATGGGCTGGATGAGGAAAAATAGATTGAGACTGAATCCAGATAAAATGGAGTTACTAACAGTAGCGGCCCTGAAACTAGGTATTGGGGTACAACCTCCAGTCCTGGATGGGGGTCACACTCTCTGCAAAGAACTGTGTTCACAGTCGGGGGGTACTCCTTGATCCGTCGCTCCAGATGACTAATTAGGTAAATGCGATGGTCAGAAGTGCCTGGTATCAGCTTCAGCTGATTTGCCAGCTGCGCCCCTTCCTGGAAGTAAGGGATCTTGAAACTGTGGTACATGTGCTAGTAATCTCTTGTCTTAATTTTTGTGATGTGCTCTACATGGGCCTTGTGCTTAGTCTGGAAACTTCAATTAATACAGAATATGGCAGCCTGACTGGTCTCTGGTACATTTAGGAGAGACCATATATCACCTGTCTTAAAAAGACTCCACTGGCTACTGATCAGTTTCTGGGCTCAGTACAAGATGTTGGTCATCACCTTTAAAGCCCTAAATGGCTTGGGTCCAATCTATCTTCGGGACCGCCTCATTCCATATAACCCAACCAACACACTCTGGTCCTCTGGGAGGAATTTGCTTCAGCCTGTTAAAACTAGCCTGTCTGTAACCTCCCAGAGGGCCTTCTCAGCAACCACTCCCAAATTATGGAACGACCTGCCAGAAGAAATCTGTCAGATTACCCACTTAAATAGCTTTAAAAATAGCTGTGAAGAAAATTCTCTTCTGGCAGGCCTTTCCTGACTAGTTTTTCCCAGCCTAAGGAATGAGTTTATCCCTTCCCCTACCCTCTGCTACATTTATCGCTGGTTGTCTGCCCACTATTATGATTCCTTCAGTTGTTATTATCTGTTGTTCTTTTATTGTTTTAAATTTTTTGACGCTTAATAATATTTTAAGGGGTGGGTGGGTTTTGGGAATGTACATTGTGGTATTTTATTGTTGTAAGCTGCCCCGATTGCTTCTGCAGAAGAGAGGGATAGAAATTATTATTATTATTATTATTATTATTATTATTATTATTATTGTTGTTGTTGTTGTTGTTGTTATCTTTTGCCAGATAATATAAGAAATAAGAAAATGAGCTCCTGTTCCCTTAATGGTTATGTAGAAGAAAGAATTTCAGCAGGTTTTGATTCTCATGCAAGTGACACGTTTCATCCCATACCTTAGCTTCAGTGCCAAGACATACTGATAGTGATGAGGATGAGGATGACTACTATTAATTGGTTGTATTCTGTGCAAAATATACATCTGTCTTTTTTGCACAACAAAATACATTTATTTATTTTTTTGCACAGAAAGCAGCAAAAATGTGTGAATTTTAAACAGAATTCATCCTATCTACAGAATATTCTATACAGGAAACAACATTTTTGTGCACAAAAAACACACAAAAAACACACAGAAATTAAATGTTGTTGAACTTCATGTCCAGAAGCTGTAGCTAATATATTGTGAAGACTGTAGTCCAACAGATTCTGAAGGTCCACAAAATACGCACTTCTGTCCGAAACCCTATTTTTGGTCTGAACTTGAGTAGATTTACTGAACTGATGGTCACTTGTTAAGTCAACACAATTCTTTTGATTTAATGAATCTGCTCTAATTGGGACAAACAATGAGGTTCAGACCTTAGTCTCTTAAACAAACAACAACCAATCAACATGCCTTAGGTGTGTGCAGAAATAAAGCAGTTTGACACCATTTTAGCTGTCATAGCTCCATCCTGTGGAATCCTGGGATTTGTAGTTTAGGGATGTAATCAGCCTGGTCTGTTAGAGAGCTCTGGTACTTCACCAAACCACAAACCCCAGGATTCCAAGGGTTGGAGCCATGACAGCTAAAGTGGTGTCAAACCGCTTTATTTCTGTAGTCTTACTACATCACTTGTCACCTCAAAGTGAAGTAAAAACTTTAGCTCAGCATGCAAAGGCAAAACAAGTTAATATTTACATCCCTACTAATCTGCAAAATGCATAGCACTGCCTAACAGCATGGTTCTGTAGTCAATGCCCATTTATCACTTTCCAACTAAGAATTTAGCCAATGCTTCTGTAATATACATATATTCACACTAGACAAAGATGTTGGCTAGTAGCAAGCAATATTTTAAACAGTGTTGAATAAATCCATGCAAATTTATTCCAGCTATAATTTGCATGCATGGTGCTGAGTTCTGTGCATTACATTATTTGAACCATGGCTATCAGAAAATGCATCACACAAGTAATTAGGTGCTTTGGCCTGACTGATGCCAGAGGAATTTTTGCCTGTAGTATATAGTCATGGCTTGGCTCCAAAATACCTAAAGGAAACATGATGAAAATGTATAAGCATTTGACAGTTGTAAACTCAAAAGAGAGGAGAAGAACCAATGCTAGAGGAACTCTTGGCCAATCTTAGAGGAGAAATGATGCTGGTGAAGAGAAGGAAAGCATTTCTGGCATGAAATCTTAGGCTGTTAACCAGCATTTAATGAGAAGCAATGAGAACCTGATTGTGTGATACACTTAAACTAGAATAATAGAATCATAGAACTGGAGAGCTGGAAAATGCCACAAAAACCACAAGGAAGACACAAACAAAGCACTTCTGCAAATGACTATCCAGCTCTTTTTAGCAACCACCAAAGGAGGAGACTTTACCACTTTCCAAGGCAATGTCAAACAGCTCTTACTGTCAGGAAGTTCTTCCTAATGTTTAGGGGGAATCTCTTTTCCCGTAGCTTAAATCCATTGCTGTGTCCTAGCCTCTGGAGCTGCAGAAAACAAGATTGGCCTATCCTCAATATGACATTCCTTCAAATATTAAAAAAATAGATTAATATGTGCATATGTGGTGCATTTCCACAATTGTGCAAAATTTAAAGCCACAATAACTTCTGCTTTGTTGCATGGCCTTTGAAAAATAGAGGCATTGGAAGAACTGCATATGTCAAGAATTGTTTTGTGACTCCTTTTAAGTATGCTCAGCTTTACTAAAGGGGAAAGACTCTAGAGATACATTTTGCAAACAACATAAAGCACAACAGAAAACAAAGCTTCTCATGCCTTGCACTTGTGGATTTAGGATTCATGCAAGGGCTGGAGAATCCCCAACATGCTGTTAGGAAGATCCAGTTACGGGAATTATGCAAGAGTGAGGTCCTAACAACACCCCATGAGACTGGAGTACAGTCGTGTATACCGGAGGACTGAGAGATCCCACAATGGATGATGGTGAGACAGGCTTCTTCAATTAAGGTCTAAATATTTATTAAAAGGGGAAAACTGCACACAAATGTGGCACACACACATGCACTGCACACTAGAGGCGAAGGAGTGAAAACAGGAATAGATTGAGATGGGCCAGACTACAGGAAATACTCTCTTCTGAAGGCTTCTTAGGGATCTGTTGTGGATGTGGATGATGATAATGATGATGCACAGCTGCCAAAATGGATGAAGGGATGGCTGAGGGAGCTATGATCAGAGCACAAACTGACGTGGAACCAAGATACACTCTAAGAATAGCACGTGGAGTCTAAGAATCTAGAGGTTTTTATAGGAAATCTAGCTTCTGGCTAGAGACTTGATGGCTTGGTTGAAGCCTGGACAAAGGTGCTGATTACTTAGGGCCTTTGCAGACTGCCAGAAATAGTGCACATTAAATTGAGGCACTGCCCTGGATCAGTGCTAGGGAATCATGGGAACTGTATTTTATTGTGGCACCAGAGCTCTCTGACAGAGAAGGCTCAATGTTTCAGAAAAAAATACAATTCCCATGACTCCCTAGCACTGAGCCAGGGCAGTGCCTCAATTTAATGTGCACTATTTCTGGCAGTCTGCAGAGGCCCTTAGGCTTTGTTAAGCTGAGGTGTGAGGATGACCTAGACAATGTACTCCTACATGACTTGCCATTTTGAGGCTTATGGTTGACATCCCATTGAGGTCAATTTGGGATCATAGAGGGAATTTCACATGTCCAAAATTTTATTAAAATCATATATGCTAACAAGGCTATGTAGCTATGTTGAGCCTGTCTTGAGCATAAAGAAGGCACTAGTGACTTCCCTACATGTTATGCTGCATAATCGGGCTTGCAAGACAAAGCAAGTGAGTTGCAAAACAGTAGCTGTAGAGAAAGCTAAGTAATGCAGTAGTGGACAACTTCAGGGGAGGAGGGAGCCACATGGTAAAGATAATCTATCAAAGAGAATCCAGTGGACCAACTAGAAAGAGAATCCATCAAAGCATCACTGAATTCTATTGTCCCACTGTAGCGGTGGAAGTATAAAAGCTCCATTTTCCATTTAAAGATGAGGCATGTGGATAGGTTAATTCTGCTTTTGAACAATATATTTACTATAAAGGAGATAGGTGGCTCTGATTTTAGTAGGGAGATCCACTTTTAATCTAGAGATTCAAGGTACTGAATACGATCTCTAAATCGTTCCCATACCTCAGACTAAACTCAGAGTGGTTTCACTGCCCTCTGATATTGACTCACCCACCTCTTATGGTATGCCCATTCATTCTGTTTTTGAAGGAAAATTCAGCTTTTTTGGCCTCCATTGTTGCACTACTGGGGTTTGGAAGTGCAGGAGTAAACTTGACAGGAGGGTGTCTAATACTAAAACAGGCAGAGGAAGAAATGTGAGAGTCAAACCACATGCCTTAGACCAGATGCAGAAAGTATTTGACCTGTGGGCTGTATGTGGCTCTTGGGACTCCAAAGTGTTGGCCCTGAAACTCCCCAAAGACACCCCAATGCTTAATGTTTTCACCTCATTTTTCATTCTAAAACTTGACCAAGGGTATAGCTACACTGTAGAAATATTGAAGATTGTTAGCACTTTAACTACTGTAGCTCCAGCTTATGGAATCCTGGGGTTTGTAGTTTTATAAGGTCTTTAGCCTTCTCTGCCAAAGAGTGTTGGTGTCTCACAAACTACAAATCCCAGGATTCTATAGGATGGAGCTATAGCACTTAAGGTGGTGAAAACTTCATTATTTCTACAGTATAGATGCACCCAAAATTAGTTTTAAAAAAGTCCCAAATGTGGCAGTTTCCTCCCTCATTGCCTACAAACTGAAAACAAAACAAAACAAACAAACCCCCCCAAAAAGAAAACCTGAAACTGAATTTTGACCAAAATGATAGCCATAAATGACATGATGTAGTGGCAAGCTGAAATGTGACAGTGTGGCCCCTTGGGGGAGAAACTAGCCCCCACCCCTCCACAGTTGCCCACCTTTGCTTTAGCAAAATTACTCAGTGGTTTTTAGCTGAGTTGTACTGATGTGGTAATTCAGCAGGTACTGAACAGATAAAGTACTATTTCAGCTGCCCAGAAAAATCAACAGTTCAGCTGTCTGGGCTGGTCTCAAGCTTGATCCTCAATCCAGTGGAAATGAGAATATGGCTATCAATCTAGATTAGATTTGGGGAAACCTTTTCAGTCAAAGGGCTGGATTGCCATCAGGGAAATTCTTGTAGAGCACATACCAACATTGTGAATGGATTCATCCTAGAGCTGGCATGGCTAGACCACTCCCTCTCACCCAGTTCAGACATGCATACCCCATTCATATAGATCTTTCATCTTTCTCATACACTTCCCCACATACTTTCTTCTGATGATCCATGCAGATCAACTGAAGATGGAGTTTCTTAACCTCCTTTTCTTACAAGCTCACCCCTTCTTAGCATTGAAAAAGAGGGCTGGAGCCATCATTGGGAAGAGGAAAAAAACTGACAGTGTGTCTACATTGGCTGCTTATCCCAGGGCCAGGCCAGAGCATTGTGTTCTAGACTGGCCCTGGACCAACCATGATGGACCACATTTACCAGGCTGAATCCAGTGCAATGCCATGTTGTACACACAGCCACCTATGCCAATACCACATTGACCCTGCAGGTCTGTCCCACTCAGGGCTGCTGCCACTGCTGTTCCAGCCCTGCCAGACAGCTCCCTGTAAGAGCTTGATTGTCACCATCACTAGGGTGTCTTGCCATGTGACCAACAAAGAGGTCATTCTGTCCTCTCCTCAATTCTATGATTCTAAGTGTCAGGACACCTGAACATGGAGAATGGTCTTCTGCCAAGAATCCTTGCAGTATGGGGTTTTTCTACACAGACAACCACATGTATTTTTTCCGGGGGTCAGGTTAAACAAAAAACAGTACTTCTGCAAAGAAAATGCAGTTTTCTGAACAGAAAAGCCACATGATTTTTTTTATTTTTTAATTTTTTTGCACAGAAAAGTCCTGAATAATTTCAACAACTGCCTAGTTTTCAAGCACTTTTTCACAGCTGGAAGAAAATTGCTGAAATTACTCTCTTTCCTTTGAGAAAGAAATTCAGAAAGATTTACATCCTTACCCCAGGATTTCAAAGGATAGAGCCATATTAATTAAAGTGGTGTCAAACTGCTATAGTGTGCAGTGTGGAAAATATTCTGGTCAGCTGCTGACCAGATTAGAGACAAATCTTATCACTGCCTAAGAGATTTGTAGGAGATGCTGGTGGGTTGGATGGGAAATCCTCATCAGCATGTAGGGACTGTGAATCAGAGGTTCTCTATGACTGTCCTAGATTGCTGTAGTACAACAGGGCCAGTGCACAGACTATTGGCCCAAAGGTAATTTTTCTTATCTCCTAATGATGGTGAGGAAATCTCCCCAAGACCCTGCTGACTCTGATTCTCCTTACTTTCACTAGGTTTGATGCTCATTTCCTTTCAGATTTCATGGTAATGGTAATGGTGCGCCACTATTGCACTGATGCAGCCAAAATTATTTTCAACCAAAGCCAGTTTTTAAACCAAAGATGAAAATTTGAAACCAATGTCTGGAATTAGAAACATGAGATGGAGAAATCAGCACAACATTACCAAGCTGGAATCCAATGGGCATTTCTAACTAGTCATTTGGTGTGGGTGTGGGACTTCTGTGGGGTGAAACTTCCGGGCGGGACTTCCGGTTGTAGGGTCATGGTGGAGCAGCTGCATAGGCCAGAGGAATGGCTGTGCAGGTGAGAGAAATCACCATGTGGGCAGAGGAAGTACTGTGCAGGGCTGGGGAAGCAGCCGCCAACCACTTGCCTAGGCCGGATACTCCTCCAAGGCCCAGAGACCTCCCAAGGCCCAGAGTGGCACCTGCATGGGCCTAAGGAGCACCTGTGGAGGGTGGGGAGCTTACCGTGTGTCACCCCACTCTTCTGAGGTGTCACCCCCCTTCTGGGGTGTCATCCGGTGCAGCCCACACACCCCCAGGGACGCCAGAGCCCCTCGGGCTGAGAGATTTGCCCAAGGTCACCCAGTGGGTTTTTATGCTCAAGCAGGGATTTGAACCCTGCTCTCCAGAGTTGTAGTCCAATGATCAAACCACTACACTACACTAACCATTGTCAAGTTGCCAACAATCAGAGTCCAGAAAAGATGCCATTTTGGACTATGGTTCCCCAAAACACTCAGGCTAACAAGGCCAGTGGGATTCTGGCTGCAAGACTGTGGAGTTTCCCAAACTTTGCCAATAGCAACAATTGTAAAGTGGGTAGGAAGGGGGAATAAAGAGCTGAAATGTGAGGGAGAGTGTCATCACATGATAGGATAATGATAAGGATAAATAGCATACACTGTAAACAAAATCCGGCTCAAATTCCTTACCAGCACCATTTATCAAATCATTAAAAAAAGTTTTAAGTATATATATATTTTTTTGTTGTTGGTGGTGGTGGCGGTTTGTCAATTTGTGTTTATCTTTTTATTATTATTATTATTATTTATTATTTTGTGTGTGTTATGCTTTTTCTTTCTTTATTATTATGATTATTATTATTTTATTGTCTACGATTTGTGTTATATTGTCTCATTGTAATAAGTATAATTGTTGTTTGATGTTTATAAAATAAAATTTAATTAAAAAAATAAAAAAATAAAAAAAAGTTTTAAGTCCATGTATATACATATCCATCTTAAAAAAATCTTGCAATAAAGCAAACTTAATTTAATTCATTTGGTGGTAGATGAATACTATGAGATGAATTAAATTAAATCCCTATTTTTAAGAAGTATTTCAAAGAATATGCAAACAGAGAGCCATTTGATTCTCAGCATGTCTGCCTTTTTAAATGAAGTCCTTTTAATTTTTTTTAAATGCATACTGAGTGAAATGGGGGGGAAATTCACTAACTCAGCAATATGATTTCCCCTTTGAAGTGATTTTTTTTAAAGCTTAAAAAAAGAGGAAGACCATCTTCTATTCTTTTTGAGGATAAAAGAATATTCACAAAACTTGTCTTGTGGCAGGACTGAAACATTATTCAGTTCATGCCCTTTGTTCTCTGT
Source organism: Phrynosoma platyrhinos (assembly GCA_020142125.1). Lineage (NCBI taxonomy): Eukaryota > Metazoa > Chordata > Lepidosauria > Squamata > Phrynosomatidae > Phrynosoma > Phrynosoma platyrhinos. The sequence goes on along the minus strand of JAIPUX010001232.1, from coordinate 156,432,045 downwards.
TGGTTCTTGGCTTAACTGAATGTGCTGCCTGACAGCAAATTTTAGGGGAAAATGGATGAATATTAGAATCTAGGGTCACTCCATGAACCTGAATGAGGGAATCAATATTCATGACAAGCAGAAGGGAGTACCGGTACTTCACAGGGACCATAGTTGAATGAGGGAATTAACCTATCACATGGGGTAAGGGTAGCCACCAACTTAAACAGCTTTGAAAGGACAAACTCATGGAGACTTCAGCTATTGATGGTTACAAGTCTCAAGACTTATGTGCTACCTTCTCTCAGTCCCACTACCTTTGCAGGCCTATTTGGTGGTTACAAGGAAGTGGGCCTTTTTGGTGGCTGCTCTCACACTTTGCAACTCCTGCCCTAGAGAGGTTAGGATAGCCCCATCCTTCTTCCAAATGAAAATCTTCCTATTCCAACAAGCTCTTAAAAACTCATTGCAACGGGATTTTAGTTGTGCATTGATTTACATCCTGTTTTCTAACAATTTTTAAATTTGTAATTCTATAGATTGTTTGATTGCTTTTCAAACACACACACATATAAGAAAAAGCAATCAAACTATTCATAATCTGTTTATGCTTCCTTGAGTCTCTATATTATCATCTTGAGTCCTTCTATGGGGATATAAGATTATTATTATTATTATTATTATTATTATTATTATTATTATTATTATTATTATTATTCTTTAAGATGCCTTGAGGAGAGCCAGTGTGGCAAATATTAGATTATGACTCTAGAGATCAGGGTTTGAATCCCTGTCCACCATGGAATCCCACTGCGTGACTTTAGGCAAGTCACACACTCAATCTCAGAGGAACAAATCTGCCACAGATTTGCCTTAGGATTTCCATATTTCAGAAATGATTTCAAGGCAGACAAAAACAAGATGCCTTGAATCCTAGTATTGGGGAGGAGGTCCACCATGGAATCATAATCCATAGAAGATTATACATAATCTTCTTACATTCTTATGACTTATGAATATTACAGTTAGGGTCACCGCATGAAACTGAATGAGGGAATCAATATTCATGACAAGGAGAAGGAGGTACAGTTGGCCCTCCTTATTCACAGATGTTTTTATCCACCGATTCAAGCATCCACAGCATCAAAATATTTTTTAAAATATAAATACCTAACCTGGATTTTGCTATTGTATTTGATGGGACTTGAGCATCCAGGGATTTTGGACTCCATGGCAGGTGCTGGAACCAAACCTCAGTTGATACCAAGGGCCTGCTGCAGAGGGGTCATAGTTGAATGATGGAATTACCTTATCACATGGGTAAAGGTAGCCACCAATTTAAACAGCTTTGAAAGGACAAACCTATGAATGATATGGCTATTGATGGCTACAAGTTTCAATATCTATGTGCTACCTTATATCAGACCCACCACCTTTGCAGGTACATTTGGTGGGTACAAGGGAAAGGTCCATTTTGACTGATCCTAGGGCATTTAGGAGAGGTCCACTTTGGCTGATCCCACACTTTGCAACTCCTAGGGTGACTAGGATAGCTGGAAAGACAATGATGAGCTGGAAAGTCAATGACTAAAGTCCCTGGAGGGACTGCCCAACTATTTTTAGCATGGGCTAGAATCTGCCTGGGTCAGAACTCCAGCCTCTCACTCCCAACCACTTCCTACTTGGCTAGGAAGAGAGGAAAGAGAGCAGTTGATGCTATACCTGGTAGTTATCTGTCAGCACTGTGGCCAGATGACTGGCTACATGCTTACCTCCACTCCTATGCACAGCACAAAACCAAAGAGGGGCAAGTAGGACTCCCAGTAATGCATAGCTAAGAAGATTAACTTCTGTCAAGAGTTGCATATGCACCTTTCCAGCCATCAAATATTGGGAAGATTATGTGATGGGTTATGGTAGAAACAGGTATTGCAGAGGTGGTGAGGAAATTCTGGAGAGGAGGCAGGTATAATTCAAGCCTGTTCAAGGTTTTTCTTGTGTGAGAAATCTAGCTGTAACAACAAATAGCATGGGGAAGAGAGAGGCAAATGTATTTATCAATTGTAATGAACGAGAACTGAGCCTGCTATGCATCTGAAATTGTGTGTAGGTTAATTAGGCATGTTAACTCTTGCTGTTTAATTCTGACAATGAATGTCTCTGGACTGAATCTATAGATATTCAATAAAGGTTTAATGTGTTTTAACTACTGAGGCCTGTGTTTCTGAACTGAGTTCCTAATGGATTTACAGCTTCTTCCCAAGGTGGAGCAGTAGGTAGCAATGGTTAATTCCACCATTCATGGTACAAATATGCCCCAAATGTGATTGCAGTTTGTATGATTGTTTTGCCCTCAACCCATGGTATGCTAGGTGAAATTCATCTGGATTTTGATCTTACAAACTGTGCAGTTTTAGAAAATGCCTTGTCCCCTCAATTTAGGAATATTGTGAGCAAAATGCAGTAATCCTTAGGTATTACTTATCTCAAATGTTGTGGTGCAGCTATCTAATCAGAAAATGTATGTAAAGTGCGTATAATACAAAAAATTCATGCACAGAAATGGGGAGGGGAAATAACAAAAACAGGATTATATTATAGAAAACTGCTTCCAGCCATGCACCTATTAAGCAAACTTGTATAGCATCTATTAAGCAAACTTGTATAAACATATATATGTTTACATGAATCCTTTATAAATGTCCTGGGTTAATCCAAGCAGTTTAAAACACTCACACACACAAAACAATCACATTTCCTGCTTCCTCATCTGTAAGCAGATGTGGAAAAATGTGATCTTCCAGATGTTGCCAGATTGAAGCTTCCAGCATCCTCCAGCCTTTGTTATATTAGCTGGGTATAAAGTGAGTTGTAGGTCAAAAACATATGAAGGGCCAAAGTTGTTTCTCCCTATGTTAAAACAAGCCAGTGGAAAAGCCATTGATAGAGGCAGAGTACAAATAGAAATGGGGAAGATCTTTCCTTCCTCCCCTCCTCTTTTGTCCCTAGAGAAAAGAAAAAATGACACCCATATTTGATCTGCAAATTTCAAATTTATTTTTACATGCTCGAAGCATTCCATCAGATTCATAAGATGTTGCAGTTACTTTGTTCCTGCACAGCAGACAGTGTCAATTTTTTGTCGAGTTTCTAACTCAAATAAAGGTTATGGGATAAAGGCACTGATATTCTGTGGAAAGTCACACAACACACACACAAGAAAGGAAAACAAAAGACAAAAAACCATGTCACTTGAATTGAAATGTCACTCTGCAGGTGTCTATAAAGAACTCAATTTTGAAATATTTGCCATGGCAAAAGCTGCTCAACTGTTTTTCCTAACCAAATAATACAAGTAAAATGCTGTCAAATGATAGAACCGTCACTGATTCAAAGGCATCATCATACTATTCTTGTTCAAATTGCCTGCAACTATGGGCTTTGATGTGCCATTCACCTTATAAAATATTGAACTCATTCAACATTACTGTATCACATTCTATCTTACCAAACGTGGTTCAGTGTAGCCCTAAGCATATTTGCAGAAAGATAAGTCCCACTGGTTTGAGTGAGATTTACTCCTAAATTAGTGTGTATAGAATTGAAGCATTAGCCTATTACAGCAAAAACCCAGGCCAAAAGAGATTTATGGCACTTTAAGGACTAACAAATTTGGGGCCTTTACAGACTGTAGTTTATTGTGGCATCAGAGCTCCCTGACAGAAAAGGCTCATTGTCCAGAAAAAAAAAATACAATTCCCATGATTCCCTAAAACTGATCCAGGACAGTTAAAGTGGCCTCAAGCTGCATTATTTCTGGCAGTCTGTAAAGGCCCTTGGTTTCACATGAACCTTCAAAGGGTTCATATTGAATGCATCTGAGGGCAACAGTTGCCTACCCCTTCTATTTCTTGCATATTAAGACTGAGATTGTACTACCGACACTCATCCGCTCTTTAATATATCAATGTAGGCCTTGGTCTCAGGTGAGCCATAATGGTCGGTCCATCCAAAGGTGTCTCTAAAGGTGTATGGGGAGGTATGTGGACCACAGAAGGTGTATGGACCACTCAGAGGGGGTGAACAGCTAGTGGGCATGGTCACTCATTGTTTGTCCCAAGACCCCCTCTCCAGCCACCTCCTCTGCCACCCATTCACTGTGGCCTCTGGTGGGGGTAGCATGCTTTTGTCACCTGGAAGCCCCTTCTAAGCCTGGCACGGCTGCTGACTGGGCCAGGAAAAGGAGGTATGGACAGTGGTAGTCATGGTCTCCTTCCTTTCCCTAGGGTCTGTGGCCTGCCCACCACCACGTCTCCCTTTCCTGCTCAGCAGCAGCCCCACTTGACCTGGAAGAAGCTGCCAGATGGCAGCAACACCCTCTTCTCCACCAGCAGCTGCAGCAAATGGCCAGCAGAGGTGCTCTGAGTGGTGGGGTGTGTGGCTGAGGGGTGTTCCAGGCAGCTTGGCTGGGATGAGGAGGGCAATGAAGCAGACAAGATGGGGAAAAATGGATAGAGAGCACCCCTCCCTGCTTGCTGCTGCTGCTCCTTCCACTACCCTTCCCTTCCACTCTCTCTCCACCTGACAATGCCTGCAGGGGGATTTGGAGCATCAGGCCAAATACAGCTGTTGCAATGGCAAAGATGGCATCCTACTCCTTTTCCTAGACCAGATCCCTCCCTCCCTTGGCAACTCACACTCATTGCAGCTGTTAGGTGGCTGTCTGCTTGAGGGTGGCAACATGAGTTACCACACTGGGGTGACAACAGCCCTAATGATGCCACTGGATCTATCCACTGTGTTTTCTTTTTGTTTGTAAAGTTATGCAAAGAGACATTTTCTATCCTTTCCTTCTTAAGCGAGAGTTGAAAATGGGAATCAATGGAAGGGGCAAGTTCAGATGGCATCATAGGTGGGTGACATAGACTTGAAGGAGCCTAATTCTGAATCTTACCATTAGCCAGCCTGCTGGATTACTCCCGGGGGGAGACTCAACCATCAAAACCAAAACAGTTCCCTGTTCATGACATAGCCTGGAAGAGTTACATTCTTAGGCTACAATCCCAGAATCCCTCAGTGACATCTTCAAATTAGTAACAGATGTAAGAGCGAGTCTTGACATTCCAAATCTATTTTTGTTCTGTCTTTCTGTCCAAGAGTACTCTTGTCACGCTCGCTCTCAGACTGATAATGAAGGCAGAAGTGTACCTGGGACCAGAGCTACTGATATTATGATGTTCCTTGAGGACAGATCTAAATGAACACTTAATGTAACTGCATTTCACACAAGGCTTTTGAGGCAATTAGAGAAATGTTCCATTTCCATTCTCTGGCAACATTTCAACCCAGACATCACAGCCCTTCAAACCTCTTGTCTAGTGCTTAGGTATGAGCTCCTGAAAAAAAATGATGTAAAAACAACTAATAGTCAAGGGGAGAAAACTATGAAAGATAAATGTCATTGGAGAAAAGTTATATAAGGGACATCAGAAGAAAGTTACCATTCAAGATTATGAATACATAAATATTAGGACTTCATGTTAGGTAAGGCCACATCACCTCAGGATTATTTTCCAGATGTAGGGGCAGAATCTTGATATGATGGAATACGCTATACCATTTAGACTAAAGGTGGATTATATGCTTTTTTTATTTTTATATTTATATTTAAAGAAATGCAGTTCCCTATTTAAAACCATCCTGTAATTGAATCACTAACATTTCAAAGAGAAAAATTCAAGCTCATTCTTAATCCTGCTGTCATAAGTTTATGTGTACTGGAGGATTTGTTTAATGCAAGAAAGCATATATGTACTCTTCTGTTTTCTGATTTAAAAGTCTATCCCTATTATTCTGTTGGGAGTGCTTTGACTGTGTATTCCTGCATGGTGGGAAGTTGGACTGGATGGCCCTTGAGGTCACTTCCAATTCTATGAGTCTATGATTCTATCCTATGATTCTTTTCATGTTATTGCTATCTCTGGTATTGACGTTTATGTTAAGTAAAGCCCAGGACTACATCTACTTCTTAACTGATGTATATACCCAATAGGTACAATATTATTTCATTACTGTGTTTGAAAAGGTATTAGAAAAATAATTCAAATGATATTGTAAAATAGTACATTAATGACTCTGATAAATAAAAGCTAAGGAAACATGCAGTGGTGGTGTATTTTGGCATAGAAATACTTGTTCCTTTTGTTAATTGGTTTGTCCTGGGTGGATTAATTAAAATGGATCAGAACTGTTTTCCTGGAACTTTTTGTTATTGTAGAAACCTGATCAAATGCTTTCTGAGGAAAATCTTAACAACTATCAGGCACCAAAGACTTTGAAAGCTCTGTTCTTATGACCTTTTTCCTATAGAAGATGAGGGGGAAATATACATATGTATTTATTGTTGAGTTATGAATATAGCCATAGCACGTAGCTTGTTCGGATTACATATTCTGAGAAACTGCATTTGGTTCCATATGTCTGTGATCATAGCAAATGGTGAATAACAATTCAGAGCCAGTGTGGTATAGTGGTTTGAGCATCAGACTATGACTCTGGAGACTAGGGTTCAAATCCAGGCTTGGCCATGTAAACCCACTGGGTGACTTTGGGCAAGTCAGACTCTCTCAGCCTCAGAGGATGGCAAAGGCAAACCCCCCATGAAGAAAAAAACTTGCCAAGAAAATCCCATGATAGGGTTGCCATACGTTGGAAATGACTTGAAGGCACACTACAGTAACCAGGAAATGGACATTTAAAGTTGTAAAATTTTATCACCTAACCTATAATTAATTATCAAGAGGGATATAGAGAAGCTGGAGCATGTCCAGAACATGATCAAAAGTCTGGAACCAAGCCTTATGAGGGATAACTTAGGTCTAATCTGCACTGTCAAAATAATGCAGTTTGACATTGCTTTAACTGCCATGGCTCAGTGCTATGGAATCCTGGAATTTGTACTTTGTTGTGACATTAGAGCTCTTTGATAGGGAAGGCTAAATATCTCACAAAATTACAAATCCTAGAAATTCATAGCATTGAGTTGTGGCTGTTAAAGCAGCATCAAATTGCATTATTTTTTGCTAGTGCCAGTTAGACCTTAGAGAGCTGGTTATGTTTAGCTTGGAGAAGAGAAGACAGAGGTGACATGACAACCATCTTTAAATGCCATATAGGGATGTCATATGGAAGATGAACAGAGTTTGTTTTATGCTGATCCAGGGACTAGAATGTGAATTAATGGATTCAAATTACAAGAAAAGTGATAGCACTTAAACATAAGGAAGAATTTCTTTTCTGTAAGAACTTTTCATAGTGGAGTAGCATGCCTCAGGATGTGGTGGATTCACCTTCTATGGTTGAATTGATATCTTTTAGGAGTGTTTTCCTGAATGGCAGGGTGCTGGACTGTGTGCCCCTTATGGTCCCTTCCATCTCTAATATTCTATGATTCTATGAACTCTATGTAGGAAAACATAGTCTTGTGACACTAGTGGCACTAATCCTAGGGTAGGTGAAGTGTAGTCCTTCAGATGTTGTCGGATTGAACCTTCTAGCACTCCTCACCATCTGCTCTTATGACTTTGGCTTATGGAAGTTATAGTCCAATAACATCAGGAGAACCACACTTCCTCTCCACCCCTCCCAAACATCCAGCAGAGAAGGTGTCCAGCTGTCACAGGAAGAACACAATATAATAAGAATATAATAGATGGTTCCATTACTGCCTATTTTACATAGCCTTCTTGAACCTTTTTCACACTTAGATTTTAATATGAATGTGATATACTTGAGTGCCAGTGTGGTGTAGTGGTTTGAGTGTTGGACTACAACTCCGGTGACCAGGATCCAATTCCCAGCTTAGCCATGAAACCCAGCCAAAGGGGAGGTCAATGATAAGCCTCTGAACAAATCTTACCATGAAAACACCATGATAAGTTTACCTTAGGGTCATCATGTCAGAAACTACTTGAAAGCACACAACAAAATAGCAATTCTTGCTTACTAGGTTCCAACAGTTATTTTCCCGTGATCTTTTCCTATTGCTATTCCATATCTTTCAAATCAGAAATATGACTTTTTAATGTGTTGAACATAAGCTATTGATATCTTTATTTTGTTGTAAATATGCCAATCTTAGAAGTGTGAAAACCCCAAAGTGTCACATGTTAGTGTAACATGTCTTACAATTGGATGTTATCACACGGGGAGTCGTGGGGAGAAAGTGGAAATAAACGGGCACGAGCGGAAGTCTTTAATTTATGGGATTTGTCCCGTTCCGCCTCATCTGATAACTAAATTCAAATTTAAAAGGGGGTTAATTCGAACGCAAACCTGATCTTTTCATTTTCGGGATTTTTGAGGATTTGAAAAGATCAGGTTTTTGTTCGAATTAACCCCCTTTTAAATTCGAATTTAGTTATCAGACGAGGCAGAACGGGACAAATCCCGTGAATTAAAGTCTTCCGCTCGTCCAGTTTATTTCCACTTTCTCTCCGCAACTCCCCGTGTGATAACGTCCTTACAATCACATCTCCTGTTCTTGGTCTACATCTCTCACCTTCAGTGCATTTTCTGGAGGTGGAACAAGATGGATTGTTCCAAAAGAACAGGTCACTGTGTCCTTTGCTAGAAATATTCCATAATTATAAATTCCTGTTAGCCCATGGCTTTTGCATTTCCTGCAAATCCCACTTGTGCTTTGTAGCATTATTATATGGGTAATATTTAGGATCTTTTGTTGTTACTATGTGATTTTGTATTGTTTCTGACTCATGGCATCCCTAAGTCAAGGTTTTCTTGGCAAGGTTTGTTCAGAGAGTGTTTCCTTGGTTTTCTTCTGAGGCTGAGAGAATGTGACTTGCCCATGATAACAAAGTCAATTTCCATGGTCAAGTGGGGATTTGAATGCTCATCTTCCAGAATCCTAGCCCACTACACCATACTTTTCCCTAGGCTGTTAGTCAAGTTATAGGGATGAGCATCACTGAGGAATATAACCATATCTTCTTTTTGGGAAGTCCTTAAATTGTAAAGTCTATTTTTGCACAGAGCAAAGAGGTGCAAAGTCACTTTCCTGCTCCTTTATCTCAATTTTGTCAGAGATAATCCCTTCCTGAGAGTCTCTTATTGTACAAAATGCATCCCATTTTGGCAAACAGGCAAGAGAAGGGACTGTTGCTTTTTGCTGTCCAATGATTTTCAAAGGGAAGCACTGAAATCTTAATTCCTGAGGTAAGATTCAAGTTTGGACCCAAGTCAAATGGGGGGAGGCTGCTGAATCAGTCCAAGTCAATTTGGTCTGCGTTGGACTGTTTTTAAAATCACCAACATGTGGTCCAAACTATGTCAGTGCATGCCACTGTTCCATACCCTTATCTTTAGTCACCCTGAGTCCCAATTCTTGGAAAAGAGTGGGATAATAATAATAATAATAATAATAATAATAATAATAATAATATTTAGTAGCTGCAAATGGTGATCACTCCTTTGAGTCCCGTTGTAGCACCATCACTACCTTGTAACTGAAGGTGCCAATGGACAAGCAAGGAATACATGGCTGAACCAGTTCTTTTTTCATGAAGGAGTTATGGAAAAGGTGATGAAAATGAAAGAATGGTTTCCAGGAATTTCTGGAATGCTTAGACATTTCAGAGGAAATTGCTGAGGATTGCATACATTTTTGAGGCTGACAAACTGGTTGCGCCCCTGAGATATTCTTAACTCTGAACTTGTCCTGTTATTGAAAGCTTCTAAGCTTTCAGATACTAAGCAATTAGTTTCAAAAACTCACCAAGCCCTCTTTTTGAATATAAAACTCATTTCAGCAGAAACTTGCTAAGCTACGTTTTTGAATGCAAAACTCTCTGAGGGCTGTATGCTTGTGACCAGCGCCTGGAAGGATCTCTCTTTATATGTACTGTTTATTGCTTTTTCCTCCTCCTATCCTCCTTTTGATGCTTTCTACTTTGTCAAGTGAATCTGTAATGCATTTTCTTTATCTCCTTGAAAACATGGAGTTTTATTCTCAAGTAGATAGCTAAGGGATTTACAGAAGTAATTCTAATTAATGCTAATGAGAGAGTTAGCCAATTTTTATACCCACACTTACTGATAATGGGAACAAACTAAACTTCTTAATGGCAGAGAGGCACTAGAAAGCAAGCCTGCAAATGTACAATATAGGAGGAATGGCAGATTGATGGTGGTACAGTCAGCATGGTTTTCATTCCCCCTCCCCTCATGTTTCTGATCCATTAAATTTTTAAATCGTATTTGACCACAAGTAAGGATGGGGAATTATCCAATAATTGTTTTGAATTTATCCAATTTGTGATATTAAAGATTTTTTTAAAAAAAAAAAAACACACACACACATGTGTTTGTATCTTTCAGTTTCCTGTCATCAGGAAGAAAACTGTGAGCATCAGATTATTTTCTATTTGTAAAACAACAACAAAAAAACTGTAGAGGTTCACCCAATTAAAAATGCATAATTTGACACATGCAGAAAAATATGGGAAAATGCATTTTCAACAGTATACATAAAGAAAAATGCCACAAATGCATACATTAGGAAATGTAAATATCAAAGCATGCATCCATTCCTTGGGGGAGGCCTGCAAACCACTATATCTGTGATGAAATGACAAAGCAGGCTGGATTCTGGCTAATACCAACCGGATCTGAGAAAATAAAATAAAAGTGACTTATTTCCACATCTCTAGACTTGGGAAATATTAACTTCCTTTTAAAAAGAAAAGGCAACATGTTTGTGAGATACATGGAATTGTCACATAGCACTGTGCATGTAAAATGTTGGCTAATTGTTGGAAATTTTTATTTATTATCCATGTTGGAGCCATCTGCAAGCTTCGTTGCAAGGACATATCAACAGCAGGTGCATCTACATTTGACACCACTTTAACTGCAATGGTTCTATCCTTCAGAATCCTGGAATTGTAGTTTTGTGAGGCACCAGCACTCTTTGGCAGATAAGGCTAAAGACATGGTAAAGCTACAAATCCCAGGATTCTTTAAGATGGCGCTACAACACTTAAAGTGGTGTCAAACTGCATTATTTCTACAGTGTAGACACCCCCTGGAAGCATACAGGCATGCAATTCCTAGGTTTTGCATTAATTTTTATTCTTACAAATTCCCCAATAGGAGACATTCCCCAGTGATTTTAATGCAGGAAGAAGGATTGGTTTGTGAAGTCATAGGCTTTCATAGCCGGCGTCCAAAGTTTTTTGTGGGTTTCAGTTTTCTAGAACATGGCCACACAGCCTGAAAAACCCACAAAAAAAACTATGGATGCCGGCCATGAAAGCCTACGACTTCACATTGGAAATCTCTATGGGGAGAAACTGTTCAAGATACCCAGAGACTGGAAAAACTCCGGACCAGGAAAGCACATCTACTCTGCTCACTAACTTTCCTGCTATATATAGACCCATTCTCTTCCATTTCAGTCTTCTCTGAAGATGTCAGCCACAGATGCTGGCAAAATGTCAGAAAGAAACTCTTCTAGAACATGGCCACACAGCCTGAAAAACCCACAAAAAACTAAGGATTGGTTTGTTTCATTACATTTTCATATGTTGAGATCTGTTGCCATGTGAGGAAGCTTTCAGAACAAAGGTTCCTGATCTGTGAGACCAGTAGAGAAGTCTCTTGACTTCATCATGTCAAGGATTAGCATGGTCTTTCAATCACTGACAACTTGGTGTTGTGGTATTATAAAAAATGCTGTGAAACTGAGGGACACCACAAATGTTGTTACTCCACCCACACAAAATCTACCCAAAGACAATTCTATATGGTTTAAGATTTGTAAACTAGTTACCTGATGCATCATCCCAATTGCATGGGCTACCTCCACGCCAGCTTTTCATATCTCCTAATTTAGCTACTACTACCATGGAAATATGCCAGCTGATTAACACAACAACCCACAAAACAAATGCTGACAAATACAATCTCCAGATTGTTTTGTAAGAATAAGTGACACTTATGTATCCATGGGGCAGGTATTATTGTTAATATTTATATTCTGCATGCACTTTATCACCATATCGAAAACAGAATAGCTTTTTTTGGTAGCTGTAGGATAAAATGACAGCAATAGGTCACATCGGAGGAGATGCATCTAGTGGTTAACTTGTTCTTTATATACTGGAGTGTTTAGGAAATCTTCTAGCAAGGGTCAACCAGGTTTCAAAGCTGATCAAAAGTGTTGGGTAGAAACAGAGTAGACAAGAAGAGTGTTGCCTAGCAACTATACAGAACCTAGAAGTTTCTCTCAAAGAGGTCTCCTGTGTGTATATTTATTTCACATATATATAGTCCATATATAAAGAAACAAGGAGTCACCAGGTAAAATCTAGTAAAGGGCTCCTGTACCTTTAATGGTTGTGTGAAAAAGGAAATATCAGCAGGTGGAAGTTGTGTGACAAAGAAAACCTATTGAAATTCCCTCTTCTGAAAACTATTAAAGGTACAAAAAGCCTTGCCTGTTCTTCACCTTGCAGCCCTCTTCATATGGTTCACATTTAGGCGGAAATCCAAAATCAGGTTTGTATAATGTAAATCCATATTCATGGAGTTACATGGTGGTTGGACTACACCACCAACACTGTTTAACCCATTGTACATTTGTCAATGTACCTGTTTATTGTCCTTCTGTGCAATGGGGCATGCACAAAGATTGTTTCTGCAATTCCAGTGAAGAAATTGGCATACTGAAGGTACAGACAAATACTTATGTGCCATGCAAAAATGCAAAAATCCATGGCTGAAATTATTTCCAAGTAGAATAGAGCCCTTGAACCAATTGTTGAATGGTGAAATAACACCTAGATAAATCTATGTGGTTCAATGGCTCTATTCTAACTGAGACTAAAAGTAGGATTTAGGCCCCTCTGAAGAGATTATACCTGTGGAACTCCAATGTATAGATCTGTGTAAAGGAGCTTACACAAGTGTATGATACTAACAAGGTTCCAATCATTTAATTCAGTTGTGTCTGGTAGTCTCTGTGGCTGCATCCACACTGTAGAAATAATCTACTTTGACATCACTTTAACTGCCATGGTACAATGTTCTGGAATTCTGGGATTTGTAGTTTCAGAAGACATTTAGCCTTCTCTGTCAGAGAGCTCTGGTGTCACAACAAATTACAGTTCTGTAGAATTCGACAGCATGGAGTCATGGCAGTTAAGGTGGTGTCAACCTGGATTATGTCTGCAGTGCAGAGGCAGTTTCTGTGTTTTGTTTTGTTTTTGGTCTCTAAATAAGAAGTGAAATTTGTTTTACCTAGCAATCAGTTTTTGATTCTGTTATCAAGCAACTCTTGCAAACAAATTCTAAATGCACAAGATAGTTCCTCCATTATGAGCTTGTTCATACATGTAGTCACTATTGCATCCTGTCATGACCTACATGTGTGACTGAATGAGCTGTTATTTGGCATAATAGCCAGCATCTTATGATCTTCTACATGTGTAAACCTTTTGAAAGAATAGCTCCCTCATTCAGCAGCCTACTATCAAGAACTATCCTCCTACCAAGGATTAGGTATCAAGGCACACATATGCAAGTATCAGAACCAAGATTCTGATAGTAATTATATTGTTGTTGTGTGCCTTGAAGTCATTTCTGACTTATGGTGACTCTAAAGTGAACCTATCACAGGGTTTTCTTGACAATATTTGTTCAGAAGGGGTTTGCCTTAGCCTTCCTCTGTGTCTGAGACAATGTGACTTGCTCAAGGTCACCCAGTGGGTTTCTATGGCTGAGCAGGGACTTGAACCCTAATTTCCAGTCATAGGGCCTTTACAGGCTGCCTGAAATAATACAGCTGGAGTCTACTTTAACTGTCCTGGCTCAGTGCTAGGGAATGATGGGAACTGTATTTTTGCTGGGACATTGAGCCTTCTCTGTCAGAGAGCTTTGATGCCATAATAACTACAGTTTCCATGATTCCCTAGCACTGAGCCAGGGCAGTTAAAGTGGTATTAAGCTGCATTATTTCTGGAAGTCTGTAAATGCCCATAGTCCAGTTCTCAAACCACTACACCATGCTGGCCCATGTGTCAAGTTGTTTTTCCAGCTTATGGGGGAGAGGAGAGGAGGGATGGAATCTTATTCTTCCCAGGAGCTTCAGGCAAAAGCAATCTGCTTCATCCTCTCCTGGTTTGTGTGTTCTTCTTCATTAATAAATTTCCCCATCTTGATCATACTTTGATGTTCCTTGGCCACAAGTGTCATGATCTTCATCTATAAATGTTGGAGGGGATGCATCTGTCATCTTTTCCTTGTCTATCCTGTCAGACTACAGCAATCAACATGTTAACTCCCTATCATGGGTTTCTGCAGGTATTGTGATGAAGGAGGTTGGATCATTATGTTTCAGGATGCTGCTTATTCTTTAAGAGATGCTAGAATGACATTTGGGGTTGTCATCTTAGTAAACTATAGCAAAAGGAAGGCAGAGACACATATACATTTTCTTATCCTATCCTATTGGCAAGATATTTCCATACTGGTTCCTCCTACTGGTTTCTCCTAGTATGCCTTATCAGTACTTGTAAATAGAAACTCTTGGTCAACATCAGATTTTCCTTTAGCAATTCAGTGGAAAATAAATTAGTTTTTTAAAAATTTATGCAGCCTTTTTCTTCTGTTCGAAGCTCAAAATGAAAATGTGAGGGGAAATGAAATCATGGGAAGGCTTTCCACATTCATTCTGGCAAGGTTTTTAACATTGAAATGTAATGTAAATTAATGTTTTGAACACCAAATAAAGGATGTCTCTAGATGGGCCAATGGTTTCAGTAAATGGCAGATCACTCTGTTTTTGGATTTCATACTTAGTAAAGTATGCAAAGGGATCTTGTAGAACCTGTGTAGCTGACTATTCAAAAGAAGTTGTAGCATAAGCTTTCATAGACTTGGGGCTAAAACAGACAAACACAATACATCGGCTTCCTGGCGGTTTGAAGGCATGAGGTACACACGGCGCATGCCTTCAAGATGCTGGGAATCTGTCATTACACGGCCTCGCTGACCACACAGTGGCTGGCTTTACAGCATTCTGACAGCACAGCATTTAGATACTGCATGCCAAAAGAGTGCCAGAAAGTTGCCATGGCACAAAAAAAGCCAGCTTTTTGCTGGCTCAGAAAGGAACAGCAATTTGCCACTTCTCTTTGAACTGGAAAACACCTGGAGTGGGGTTGATGCTGCCCCTTCAATGCCATCTACTTTGCCCCTTGGTCTACTTTTTCAGATGCAAGTCTATGAAAGCTTAAGCTCCAACTTCTTTTGCACAGAGAGGGGGGATGCAGACCAGGGCGTCGGGGACGCCCTGGGACGGTGCGCCACTGGAGCGAGGCACTCGCACAGCAGCACACCGACAGCATCCCTGAAAGCATCCCAATTTGGCACTCCTTTCAGAAGTCAGGGAAAGTGCGCCTTCAACACGTAGGGCGCACTTTCCCTGACTTTTCCGCCGCAGCGTGTGAGGATGCTGTGGCAGGAGGTTGCCCTGGGACCGCCGGCTGTGCAGAGGGCTGGCAGCTCCGAGGGCAACCTTGGGAGGAGGAAGGGGCACCACTCGTGTGGCTGCCCCTCCTCTTCCCTGCCTCCAAGACGACTTTATTAGTCGTCTGCCGAGGCTGTTAGTCTCAAATGTGTTACAGAATTCTTTAGCATACTAATATTCCATACTAACACAGCTATGTCTCTGAATACTTCGTAAAGGTTGTGCCCACTTCCCCATCCAATCACACCCTAAATATACTGGCATTTTATCCAATCCTCCCCTCCCCCCACCACTTGATGTGTGATTAACTGTGAGAAAGGTGAGTTCTCCATACCTCCCTATCATCCCACCCATGAACTCAACATCTCCCTCCACACTCCTCAGCCACTATCACTGTTCAACTGTTCCCAGAAATTCATAAGAAATAGAACATATTCGAAAATAGAAATAGAAATAGAAATATTTTTAAAATTCTGATAAACACAGGTACAATTCCCACCAAATCCCAAAGCTTTGACCAATATGGATGAGCACTTAGAATTAACTTAAGTGCAATTCATATCTCCTTTTCAATGTGCATTTCTTTCAGCTTCTGGTTTAAACCCACATGCCAGACAAGATTTCCAGTTTCTCCAGCAATTTCCATATGTCTACATATGTACACACATGAATTTTCAATGTGAATGTAATTAACGTAAGTGTCTTAGCTTTCAACTCTAAACCCTCCTTTGGATGGAGAGAAGAAGAGGCAGACACTGCTCCACCATGCCTAGCTCAGAGGCAGAAGAAAGGCCCTCCATCCATTCCAACTGCCACTGCCCTAACCTTGGAGGAAGAGAAGAAGAGGCAGTTTCTGCTGGACTTAATCCCGTTCCCCGCTGTAATCCCCTTTCCTTGTGTGCCCTGTCTTTAGATTGTAAGCCTGAGAAATAGAAGAAGAAAAAGACCAGAATATGAATGCAAAATGAAAATAATTCAATTATACATGGATGAAAATACACCTGTTGGAAGTACTAAGATAACAGTAATGTTTGAGAAATACAAATATTAAAAGATCTTCAGAATTTATTGTAAATATGAAAGAAACAAAGGAATATGAATCAGAATAAGGTACAGGTGTTGGTTTGATTAACTGTGTTATGGATGATGATGAAATTAGATTTATGTTTGTATTTGTCTGTAGTTGTATTTGTAGTTGTGTTATGTTTATTGTTTATGGTTATGGTTATGTCTATTAGTTTGTTATGTTTTGTTTTTATAAATAAAATTTATTAATAAAAAAATAGATTGTAAGCCTGAGGACAGGGAACTGTCTAATTACCAGTTTGTGCTCTGGGAACATTTCTAAAGAGTGGAGTATAAATGCAATAAATAAATAAATAAATAAATAAAATATGAATGAGCAAAATGTAATGCCTCCCTCTTTTAATTAATCTTTCTATCTCTGTAAATGTGCATATGTGAATGAAAATTGTTCCTTCTGAATATTTGAGAGGGCCTTGTTAGGAAACCTTTGCTTCCCATTGAATGATTTATCTTGGTTTGCTGAGGCTCCAATGAGATAATCCAGAGTCCTTTAAAACAAATTCAACTCCTTCTCCAGTGCAATAAACTTTGAAGCTATTCACTTTATGTTCCATAGGTTTTTATGCAAATTATCACTTTAAAAGTTCAACAGATATCATTACAGGTGTACAATGGGATTCCATAGGGGCCCTATAGGGGATAGAGAATCCAATAAAGAATTCTAGGGAGTGTTCTTTATGCATTCTCAGATGAAGCCATTATCAGAAAAAGACAGTTTGATTTGGATTCTTCATTTCTTTTATTTGAATAATCAACCTCTCAAAATTGGAGCACTTACATGGAAGTCAGAGAACCTGAAGGGTGATGGAAAAAGCAGCAATCAGTTTGAAAAGACGCTGCACCTCTGAAGAGAGCTAAAGATGTCAGATGATGTTATGTCCTACAAAGGGAGGATCCCTGAATAACTGCTAGTCACTTTAAATTATTCTGCATTTCAAACAGGAAATCATCCAATTAGGCTAACAGCTGCAGAGATGGGAATAATATATTAGGAACAGGGGGGAAAATAAAGAAAACTCAGCTGAACACTATATAAAGATGCTAAAACAACCCCCCTTTTCTTCCCTCTCTTTTATCTACAGTAGAATTCCTACCCACGCTGTACATTTTTCTCAAGGGTGTTTTAATGGTAATGTAATGATTCCCAAGTGTCTGTACTTGGTTTAGATTCATACAGAAGGAAGAAATAACTTGAGATGTAAGTGCTGAAGATATGCAGACTTTCCAGTTTTGTGCATATTTATTTACTGGGAAATGTTTAGCCAATGGGAAGTTATGAAGTTGCGGTATTGCTGAAGTCAACTGTTTTTAGAACTGATAAATGCCTAGACGGGAGAGCAGTAGGTCATCTTACAAAAACTATTCATAACAATTTCAATACAAAGTTTAAAAATATAAAACAATACTCAAAACTCAGTCCATTGAATTAACTGGGTTCTAAATTCCTATAAAAACAGTGGTTCACACTCAGGGAGGCATCAAATATTCTTGGACGACAGTGGCCAGAATCCCTTATTCTTGGGTAAGAGAGCTGAGGGATCTGGGAGCAACATCTGGACCTTCCTGTGGAGAAGCATTGCTGTAGAGTGCAAAATTATCTTCTAAAAGCTGTTTGTCTTTCAGATGTGATAGACTCTGCTTGATGCACACATATACTCATTCTCATTTTCTCACTTTCTCTCTTTCTCACTCGGGGGGAAGCAGATGGCAGCCATGGGCCGCTCTGAGAAGCTGCACCGTGGGGCCGAGGTATCCCCACACCTCGGCCCTGTGGTGCAGCTTCACCACCCCTAAAAGGAGCACTAAATTGGCGCTCCTTTCACAAGTCGCTGAAGGTGAATTGCAAAAGGCTGTTGGCACACCTTTGGCGACTCTTCCGCTGCAGCGTGTGTGAACGCTGCAGCAGGAGATCCTCCTCGGAGCGCCGGCCGTGCGGAGGGCCGGCTGCTCCGAGGACGACCTGGGGAAGGGGTTGGGGCGCTGATCCTGAGGCTGCCCCTCCCCTTCCCTGCCCCCAAAACAGCTCAATTAGCCGTCTGCTTCCCCCCACACACTACTATGAACTTCATTCTGTTCCCTTAATGTTTCCCTGGCTTCACTGACACAGGTGAACCTCAGTTTGCACCACCTCAATTTACAACATTTCTCCAGAAATAAATAAATGCATGAAAATCTAAATCACAATGCATACCTCCCCCTGCCCCAATGCTCCTGTGCAGTTGAGTGAGGTAAAGAGTAAGGAGAGTAAGGTGAATGAGTAAGGCTGTTTGGAGTTTGGCATGGAGTTTTGAATGGCATCAGCAGCTGTAGCCTCTTCTAGTCCCTCTAGAGACCATCTGGACATTAGCCTGGAAAAGATAAACTCCGATACTTTATGCTTTAAATGTCTTTAAAATTGGTAGTGGTTGAGTAAAATCCCTTATTGTGTGGCTTTTTTTCTTTTTTCTTTTGCTCTGTCAGAACACATCCCTCTGGTCTCAATTATTTCTGTAGGGAAATAGCTCTATCCACTTACATCAATCTCAGTTTACATCACAAGTCAAGGAGTGCAGCCCCAATGTAAATCAAGCCTTGCTTTTACAAAATCACACTCACAGAATTACAAGAGCAGCGTTATAAGGAAATTTGGAAAAAAAACTTGTCCAACCACCTGTTCAGTCCAAAACAAGTATAAAACTGCTGTCATATGACTATTCACCCTCTTCTTGAATCCCCTATTAAGGTGAGCAATCTGTTTTTATATCAAACAGTTCTTGCTATCAGTTTTTCCTAATGTTTAGCCAAAAACCCTTTATATTATTTGCAAGTCTCCTGTCAAAATAGGTTTGTCCAATACTGAATATGTGAGGCTTTCATTGATATAATGGACCTCTACAATGAAGCAGAGATATTAGTTTACATGATTATTCCAGAAATCACTTGGGATAACAAGGTTCCACATTTCCTTCTTGACCAAGGTGGTGATTATAGTTTGGTTTCTTCCCCCTCCCACCATTTTTACTATGCAAAAAAAAAAGAAAAGAAAAGAAAAGAAACTTAAGTGAAAATAATAAACATACAGATAGTGAAGGTGACCAAATGTCAAAAAACATATCCACACAAATCTGATAGAAGTTTAACTAGAGAAAAAGATGCAAAACTCAAAAACAGTTCTGAGACAAAATTAATTTTAGTAATGATTTCTCCCCAAGAGGTTAACAGTCATTGGGCATAGCTAATAATATGTTTAGAATCATATAATTGAAATGGATCCCATAGGCCACTGAGTCCAACCACCCTGTTAAGTGCAGCAAATCCAGCTAGAGCATCTCCAGCAGGTCTAGGATTTTTTAAAAAATGTTCATGTGTATATGTATATATATATATATATATATATGTATATATATATATATATATATATATATACATTGTCATCTAAATAGCTGCAATCAGCATCCTTTTTAATCCATTCTATTTTTCCCCCCACTGGGATTGAGGTCCAGCTGACTTACCTGCAGTTTCTTGGATATTCTTTTTTGCAGAGAGGTACATTGTTTGCCCTTCTCTAATCATCTGGCACCTCACCTGTTCTCCAAGATTTCTATTAAAAATGATGGCAAGTCATTTAGAGAGTACATCAAGTTCTCTCAGTACGCTGGGATGTGGTTCATCTGGCTCTGAAGATCTGAACTCATTTAGGTTCACCAGAGCCTGAAATAGATAGCCAAAAAGTGCTGCCTTCAAGCTAATCTGGGGGTGTGGTATGCAGATAGCACACCCCACCCCAGACGCTGCACCAAGGCCAGCTAATGCAGCCTAAAGCTGGCTGCAAAAAGAGTAGGGAAAACCCGCTCCTTGCCGGTGGTCCATTCCTGACCACAGCATCTGGTTGCCATGGTTCTGCACTGATCAGGGGTTGATTGGGGCTGGAGTGGCTTCTGGCCACTCCAAGCTGCCAGTCGGTTTGACTCCTCTGTGATTCCTGACTGTTGTCAATTTTGATTCACAATCCAGACCCCTTGCCAAGTTCTCTGCTGATGCAGGGATGAAAACTGAAGCAAAATAGGTACTGAGTTCTGCCTTTTCATTGTGATCTGTTAGCTTTTTATCATATTGAGCATCATCTGCACTGTTCCATTCATTATTCTCTTGCTTCAAATATATCTGGGGGAAAAACCTTTTGTTGCTTCCTGCTTACTTATCCATTCTCAGCTCATTCTGAGCTTTAGATTTCCTTATACTATCAGGAATGCTTTGGTTGTATGTTTTGGCATGTCAATGTGTTGGACTACATGGTTCTTACAGTCCCTTCCAACTCTTAACTGTTATTCTATGACTCCTTTTGCGGCATGACTGTCATGCCCCATCCTTGAGACTTTGGCATCTGAAGACAAAACAGACCTACGCATTAGGCCTCCCCTTGAGAGTTTGGCTTCTAAAGAAGAAACAGTCCTACTTCAGCTATGCTCTCCTCCAGCTCAGTCTGATATCCACCCAAGTGCTTCACAAGAGGAGGATGTAGGACAGATAGCTCCAAGTCCTCAGGAAAGGTGAAACCTGTGGTATCTGGCCCAAACCCAGTTCCTCCCCCTCAGGAGAAGTGAGACTATGTGCATGCAGCTGGGAAAAACCATCTTGAAATACAGTCTGCAAGCTGGGTGGGGATGTGTCAGTCAAGGGCTTTCCTTTTTTCATTTCTGGAGAAAAAACTTGGTTTCTCTCTCAGCCTGAGTCTACTGGGAGATCTGTCTCTGTGATTTACAACCTTGGGCTGTTGCTTGACTCTTATCTTGTTACCTGTGGGCTTTGCTTGGATTTATAGCTCCTAACTCCAAACTGTTTGTTATTGGATACTGCTTGTTGTAGCCAAAAGTCTAGTATGGGGAATTTTATTTAGCTCAAACTGAGAGGGGGTCAGCTACAAGGACTGTGCAAGACTGTTTCCCATATGTATACTAAGAGGCCGATGGATCTAAGAATTGATGCAGAGACAGAATTCTCCAATTAAAGTATTATTTTATTAAAGGGGGGAAATTACATAGCAGTTCACACACATACACTCACTCATTCAAGGCTCAGGAAACCATGGGTTAGCTTGGAAAATATGTTGAGGCAAAACTACCAGTGATAGTTACTACAAATGAGGCTTTGGGTCCAATCTGAGTGAAGTGGTGTGGGACACAACCATTCTGACAATGTTGGTTTGAACTGAAGTGCCAGTAACTAGATTAGAGAGTACAGTGACATAGTGTCCCCATGAACTCCAAATTAGCAACACTGAGGGGGGAAAATCCAGGATTTTTAAGGGCTAAAACTAGCTGCAGGGCAAAAGTGTGAGATTGTATGGGTGAGGTAATCTGGTCTGGCAATATTCAAGGTGAATGGGAAAAGGATTAAGTCACTAGCTGGCCTGTCAGGTGAGATATCTAGGCAATTATCACTCATTCTTCTGATTGTGAAGGTGATGATGGTCCATTTGCAACTCCCACACTATCTGCCTCTCTTTGAAATGGTTTCTTCCAAGTGACCTTGGTACGACTTGCCTGTCATTGCCCAGGTGGCACTTGGGGTCAACTGCAGGGTACATCTGGGGTTATATAGAATTCACACACACACCAAAATTTGGAAAAAAAATGCACGTTGGCTAACATTGTTTCTTTGGCTATTGAATTGTGGGCATTCAACATTCTCTTACAGTATGATGACAATGACCAAGGGACATTCTAACTGTGGTTGTCCTGGGATGCTACATTAGGTTTGCCTAGGATACATCCCTGCATGAAGAGATACTCATGAATTTTACTATGTGGATTTTTGTTGAGCAGCAACACCAAATATAGAACCAACTGTATAACTAAATAGGCACTTGCATCCATGTGTAAAACACACCCATACAATCTACAAAAAGTATCTCTGTGCAATGTGCAAGGCTCCATTCACACCCATATACAATGAACGTTCATGTGAAACTCCACTTCTTCCATCTTGAACCAAATGAAGCTTATCTGCACCATACAGAAGCAGTCAACCACTTTTGAAGGGGAACTGATGCATGCGTAAGATCTTAATAGAATTGCTGCCTAAGATTTGTACTCTCCCCAAAGTAACTGTTTTGTTAGTTGATCTGCTTGAATGTAAGGAACTTGTCTTGATCAGCAGCAGAGGACGCCATTTACTGGCTAGCATATCTGGAAATGTTTTAGAGTACTGGAACATCTTCAGAATTTTGCTGCACAACTTCATCCATTAAAAAAAAAAAGAAATCACTCCTGGTGTGATTCAAATTCACAACTTCAGCATTGTGCTTTTCCTGTACAGCCTTCCAGGTTTCTAACAATGACCGATTGTCATGGCAGCAGCAATGAGAAGGAAAGAGTGAGGCCAACATACAAGGATAATCTTGGAAAGGTAGGGAATGAAATGAAAAATTCTGATGTAAGGGTGAATCAGTCTTTTTCTTTTCTTTCTAGTTTTCCTCTATGAGAAAATAGTGGCTTTGCCTCTTACCAAAATAAACTGAATGAAGTTCTTACCCTTTTGCAGCCCCTTCAAACGCTAAAATTCTATGAATCACAGTGTTAGACATTGGCCCATATGTTCAAAATTACATGGTGTACTGGTGCTTTGTGGGATGCATGGCACTCTAGAAGACTGTATATATGTTGGAGTTAGTGTAAAATATATAGTATTTTTACTACTTTGTTTTGTGTGTGTGTGTGTGTGTGTGTGTGTGTGTGTGTTGGTGTTTGCCTTCAAATAGTTTCCATCTTATTGTGATCCTAATGCAAACCTATCACAGGGTTTTCTTGGCAGGTTTCTTTGTGGGAGGGTACCATTGCCATCCTCTGAGGCTGAGAGACTGTGACTTGCCCAAGGTCTTCCAGTGGGTTTTCATTGCTAAACAGGAATTTGAACCCTGCTCTCCAGATACATACATACATATAGAATCTGAAAACAGTTTGCTTTTGTAATTGTGTTTGCAATACTCATGTATAAATTGGTTCTACATAACCTAAGACAGTACTACACCAAGTGTTTTGAAAGCCCTCCTATAGCTCTTTCATAAATAGTTCAATAAAATATGCCCCTAATTAACCCAGCAAAAGTGACTCATTATTCCTGGTGAATAAAGAAGCTCATTTGGGTCAATGGAGGAAATGCACACAAGCAATGCACATGATCTGCAAATGCACACTAAAATCCATGCATTTAAAAAAAAAATAGGCAAGAGGAAGGATTTCAGCCTGTTTACTAGTCAGATGAAAATGAGCACCAACCAAACATGGAAGTTAAAGGAAAGGAAATCTGCAAATGTGATGTGACAGATGAGCACATTGCTGAGAACAGGTTTACACAATTTATAATTTACTAGCCCACACAAAGTTCACCATGTATATGCACCAGCAACTGACATTCCCCCCACACAACCTATCAGTCAGTTTGCCATATATATGGAGTGAAATCAAGTGTTAAGCCTAATTAGAACAGACCCAGTGAAATGACTGGCAATTGTTAGTTACAGCTCACTTAACTCCATTGATTTCAATGTGACTGAACTAGGTAGAACTAATGGCACATTTAGCCCAGAGGTCAACAGGACTGGAAGCAGGTTTTCTGCCCCTGAAAGTTGCTGGGATTCACGAAAACAGCCAAAAGTGTCAAAAGAGATATGAAAAATAAAACACATCTAGAAGTGGCCAGAAGTCTAGTTTGAAAAACAGTTTTAAATATAGTTTTTTTGTGGGTTTTTCGGGCTCTGTAGCCATGTTCTAGAAGAGTTTCTTTCTGATGTTTTGCAAGCATCTGTGGCTGGCATCTTCAGAGAATCAAATATAGTTTTAAATATATCTTAAAAGAGTGTAGAGGAGGCATTTTTGCAAGGAAAAAAAAGCAGTTTGAGGTAGTTGACAGAGTTAAAGCTGTAAAAAACAGGGTCTCACTTTTTTATATATTATTAACTGCCATCAATTCAGCTTTGACCTATGACAACCCTATGGATGAGAGACAACAAGACACTCTACCATCAACAGTCCTGCTCATGTCTTGCACAGTCAGAGCTGTTGTTTCTTTGACTGAGGGGCTGTACAAACCAGCCAAAAGGACCAGCCTGGGGGTGGAGTCGAGGCATGGTGACCACACACTGGCCATCCTGACTCTGCTCCAACTCCACCACTCCAACCCTGGTGGCGCAGTGGTTAAATTCCTGTACTGCAGCCACTCACTCATAGACCACAAGGTTGTGAGTTCAATACCAGCCACAGCTGAGGCTTGACTCAGGCCTGCATCCTTCCGAGGTCGCTAAAATGAGTACTCAGATTGTTGGGGGGCAATCAGCTCACAGTTGTAAACCGCTTAGACATCCCATGTGCGTTATGAAGCGGTATATAAATGAAGCTGCTTTTTTTTTCTTTTTTTTTTGCTTTTGCACCATCATGCTACCCACCCAACCAAATGACAGGCAGCATCAGGGTGCTCCCTTGGCACAGCATTCACATATACCACACCAAAGGAGAGCCGAAAAGCTGCTGCCATGGCAAGGGTAGCTTTTTGCCACTCTAAAAAGGTGTGGCATTTGCCGGTTCTTTTTAGAGAGACAAAGCGCTGGATCAGGGTGCTGTAGGGCCCCTCAGTCTATCTACCTGTAATGAGATCTTCCTCTTTTTATATTGCCTTTCATTTTGCCAAGCACTATCATTTTTTTTAATGAGTTATGTTGTTTCATGATATGTCCAAAGTATGATTGCCTCTATTTAGTTGTATATGGCATCTAGAGAGAGATCAGGCTTGTTTTGCTGCAGGAACCATTCATTTTTATTTTTAGCATTTTATGGTATGCATAGAACTCTCCTCCAGTACCACATTTCAAATGAGTTGATTTTCATTCTATCCACTTTCTTCACTATCCAGGTTCCTGGCCATAAATAGAAATTGGAAATATGATGGCATAATCCTAACTTTGGTATTCAATTATATATTTCAACTCTTGAGGATATTGTCTCATTCCTTCATAGCTGCTATTCCAAATCCTAGTCTAGTGTTTTCTTGACTACAGCCTCAATTTTGACTAATTACTGAGCCAAGACAGATAGGATTTTTTAAAACAAACAAACAAACAAACCTGTTTTAATGTCTTCATCATTCACTTTAAAGCTAAGAGCACCATCTGAGGTCATTGTTTTTGTTTTCTTACTGTGTTGCCCCAAGGTTTGGTCATCTGCACTCTCCTCTTTTTCAGTATCAAGTAGATATCAAAAGGGATTTTTGGGGAGCATGAAGCCAAGAAGGAACCAAGTGCAGGAATATAATGACATCTGTGACCATATACAGAAATCTGACTTTGCTCAGCATGGGGAAAATCCAAGAGCATGTGACCAGGATAGATCAATAAAGATTGGAATTTGCATAATCCCTTACTTGATAGGAGTCATAGTGCAAGATAGATCTGCTGACAAATTAACAGAAACCCAAGCATACACCCCCACCCCCCGAGGAGATACTCCATTGTCCAGGGACATTTGCTCTGATTGTGCTGTCATTTACAAGCTCATTTCTCATTCTTCTCTCCTGGAAACTTCATTCCAAAATCTGCCACAGGATAGATTTTGTCCTATAAATATGCCTGCCAAAGCACAACCAATTTGGTCGTGTTTGAAATTCAGACAGATACTCTGTCAGTATTTTCTTGATTCTTCAGCATTGCTGGAAGCTGCTGAGCCATTTCACTCCACAGAACCCCCCTGACTGGAGCCCTTCTTCTGGAATCAGTACAGTATTGCCCTCTGAAATCCCTAAAGTCACTATCTCCTACAAACTTTTATATCATTAGTTCTCACAAGTGTATGTGAGTATGCTTTTGTGTGAGTGAGGATTCCCTTCTACAAATAAAACTACATTTAGACTTTGCATTCTGGAGTTCTGTTTCTCAGAACTGACATATACAGGCTTGATCCCTGCTTTTAGTTGTCCACTCCCTCTCAGCAGCTTTAGTTGAACTAATAAGTTTCCTCTGTTAAATATTGATTGTGGGTACTCTCTCAGGACCATGACATTTTGGGTAATAACTGCTTTTGCCACACTTTGCCCACACCTAACATAGCTCCTGGATGCCATGCTATGCGACCAAAAAATTATATTCAGTTTTGTGGGCTAACAGGAAAGTGGAGATAGCTGGGAAGGCTGCAGAAAAATAAAGAAATATCTGACACAAAAAAGGATAGCGTGGCACCTTCGGCCTCTTCTTCTTCTTCTTCCTTACTCACCTCTTCCCCTGGATTGAGATGGGGAACAACAACAATTAACAGACAAACAATAGTCAAAACACATCAGTTAAAATACACATCAATTTAAAAGAACAAATAAGATATACACATATTAAAACAATGTACATTTAAAATTCACTATTTAAAAATCATCTGGATGAGACTGCCCAAAGTGACTGGTCTTTAATGCTCTTTTAAACTCAGAGTATTCAGCTATTTAATCTCTTCCAGCAGATCATTCCACAGTCTAGGGGTGGCAGAAGAAAAAGTCCTCTGGCTGCCTGTTGCCAACCTAGTCCTGGCTGGCTGGAATAATGCCTGTCAATTGATAAAGTGTACTCCAAATATGAGCACAATTCCTAAAATGAGATAGAAAAGCAAAGCCGCAATTGCAGGAGGGAAGGAAAAACATTCTACAAGTAGAGAACAGATTTAGGTATAACATTAGAGCTAAATTTGAACTGTAGATTAAAAAGTCCACTTTGGGTTTGATTGTTTTTGTGAACAAGGAATCTTAGCTTTACTAAAATTGACCTGAGGCTGAGTTGCTTGCATTGCCATGTTTCCTTAATAATTGAAGAATCACACCTGCTTTTAAGATACTACTGAAATAAGATTCTCCTCCCTCAGCGCATTTTATATCAGAATTACTCTGGGAGACACTAGGTTCTTTTATTAAAAAAAAAAAAACACCCAGACAGAGACAGTATTTTTCTCAAAAGATCCATACATGTATCCATTTATTACTTCTTATAATAGCAGCCTCATACAAAAGGGTATAGAAAATATCTAGTGGGAGATAGAAATGGCTATTTTACTTTCAGGGGAGATCTCTACTGTTGCTTTAAATTATCGTTAAGCAGCATTTTAGAACCCTCTTTGTACGGGAAGAAAATGTATAAAGTATGTTTTTATAAGTTCTTAATTTATTTCATAATCCTTTTAAATGAATCATTGTAAATAAAGAGAATCTAAGGGGGTTGCAGACTGCCAGAAATAGTGCAAATTGAGTCCACTTTTAGGGTTAGGGTTAGGGAATCATTTTATTGTGGCATCAGAGCTCTCTGACAGAGAAGGCTCAATGTCTCAGAAAAAAAACACAATTCCCATGATTTCCTAGCACTAATCCTAACCCTTAAAGTGGACTCAATTTGCACTATTTCTGGCAGTCTGCAATCCCTCTAAGTATTGACATCTTATGGGCCTCTGTAAAACAAGTTGACTCCTTTCAATAACTTTTAATTATAAAGTACAAAGGGGTGAAATTAAAGATATTAGAAGCCCCTCAACAAATATTGTGAGTCAATACTTTCCTCAGTTGATTTACTCAGACAGGAACTTTAATTTTTCTTCCAATTTTGTTCTTCTCCAAAAATCTGCTAACAAGCTAAGGATGCATGGCAATCCCACCACTCTGAGAAAATGTATTGAATCTTTTTCAAACCAGGGATATGAAAATCTCTTGGTCTGGATTTCACTATGTTTAACCAAAACCTACTCACATTTCCATCCAGCATTTTGTAGGGTGCTAGACATTAGTTATTCCTACACTGAAATTTATGGATTTTTTTACAATTTATTTTTGTAATTTTGTGCAGGTTGCTCAAATTACACAATTTTTCCAGTATTGGCTAGAGTGTGCTACTATGTAATCTTTCAGTTCTGCCCATTTTATCCACTCATGTTTTAAAATATGCACTTTGTTTTGTGACTCAGGCCCTCTGCAGACCAGGGCGTTTGGGACGCCCTGGTCCGGAGCGCCGCGGGGCTATGGCAGCCCCACCGCGGCGCTCCTAGAGCGGCCCTGAAAGGAGCGCCGAAAAGGCACTCCTTTCATAAGTCGCAAAAAGAGCGCCCTAAAAGCGGCGGGCGCCCTTTTTGCGACTCATCCTCCACAGCGCGTCCGGACGCTGTGGAGGGAGGTCGCCCTGAACGCGTCCGGCGTGCGGTGACCCGGAAGCGTTCAGGGCGACCTCAGGAAGAGGAAGGGCCGCCGCGCGTGCGGTGGCCCCTCCTCTTCCAGGCCTCGGAGACGGCTCAATTGAGCCGTCTGCCGAGGCCCTGAGTTATTTCTTAGAAATGCTATGTAAGCTTTGCAAATATGCAAATGTGTGAGGCAAGGTATGCATTTTTTCACAACAGTTGGAAAATGAGACTTTCATTGAGAACAGTTGTTAAAACAGTGAGACTAAAAATTTCTTTGACTTATAAATTTCACAGGTACTTTGTCTAACACAGAAATCTACACAAAGACTTCAGATCTTGCTTGAGGTGACATTTTGATGCAGATGCTTAACGAAAAGAAGAAATGGGCCTTTTTCACTTTATTATTAAAATTGGTTGTATTTCACACAGTCTAGGTCAACACTTAAATAGAGTTTAACTACATAGTCATAAACCCTATTCTTTTGTTGTTGTTGTTAGTTTGCTTTGAGATGTGTTCTAAGATGTTTCATTGACTAGTACCTTTAAAGATAAACATTGCTTGGACATGTTGAAGAAACAGATTAATTTAACAACATTAAATTCATTTCACCCTATTCTGGCACCAGTTTGTACTGAGGGGGAAAACTGAAATCTTCAGAGCTCATACAGATTTTCATGTACATGTTTCTTAATATGAATTTGTGTGCTTTTTAAATTTTGTTGTTGTTAATTGCCACCAAGTCAAATTTGACTCATGGTGCAAACTCAGGGCTGTGGTTTTCCTCTTTTACTAAGACTTCTACCTTAGCATTATTGTCTTTTCTAGTGAGTCATTTCTTGTTGTGATATGTCCAAAGTGCAATAGTCTCAGTTTATTCATCCTGGCTTCTAAAGAGAGAGTTTTGTTTTGATTTGCTCTAGGATCCATTTATTTGTCATTTTGGCTGCATCCACACTGCAGAAATAATCCAGTTTGCCATCACTTTAACTGCCATAACTTAATAATATGAAATTCTGGGAATTGTAATTTGTTATGGCAACAGAACTCTCTGACAGAGAAGGCTAAATGTCTAAGAACAGCTACAGTTCCCATAATTCCAAAGCATTGAAACATGGCAGTTAATGAATTATTTCTGCAGTGCAGATACAGCTTTGACAGTTTTCTCAAAAGCAAAGCATTATTGTACATTAATTTCATGAATGATGGATAACTGCATTACAATACCGAGAGAAAATTGGAAACCAAAAAATAACTTAATTTGATGTTTGCATATTGGACATGAGAAACGTGGTTTGTGTTGTCTGTGCCAAAAGAGAAAACTGAAAGAATTCTCTCCCCCATCCCTACATGGTACCCAAATACTGTGAAGGAGCACCTCTCTACCTAGAGATGTGAAAAATTCTCAGTCTGCACTCAACTGCTTTTCTTCAATTCTCTTTAGAATTTTCAGTCTGTTCTTTGTATCAGGTTGTGATTTACCTCTTCCTTTCCTCTACATTCATTTTGGAAAATGTATAATTTTGTACACATTTTCCCCATTGACAAGGCATATTTGTGCATATTTTCAACTGTACATACAGAACACTTTTTATTATGGAGTTGCAATGTGTGAAGTGGTGTACTGTCTTTCTATCTATCTTTTACTGAAATTGTTTTAGATATGTTTTAAGTGGTTTTAGTGATGTAGCTATTTTAGTGTTTTAGCATGTTTTTTTAAAAAAATGTTGATGTTTAATTCCTTTTTAACTTTTGTAAATTAATGTTTTCATTGGACCTTTAGTTGAATTATTGTAAGCCACCTTAGATTCCATTTTGAGAGCAAGTTGGGATCTAAATTTAATAAATGAATGAATGAATAAAGCAAGCCACCTTTTGCAATATTGTGGATTTATTGTAATAGATTCCCTTTCCAACTCTAAGGTGTCCTTTCCAACTCTAAGATGTTATGTCAGCTAATTCCTGGCTATATAGCCAGGGAGGAACACCTGGCCCCTACTGGTTGGGGCTCAGGGAAGCTAGCAGAGAGGGGAAAGAAGAACTGCCACCCCCACACTCCAGGAAGAGGTTCACTACCACCTGCCTGTTGGCTGCTGCTACTGTGGCTTCTGTTGCTGCTGCTGTGGTTTCTGCTGCTGCTGCTGTGGCTTCTGCTGGCCTCACTTTACCTGGAGGGCAATAATTACCTGGAGGACAGCACTAAATTGAGGGGATTTGGAAGGACTTGTAAAGGGACAGGCAGGTGTGGCCAGGATGATGTGGGAGTGGAAATTGAGGTTGTGCAGGGGAAAGGAAGGTATGGTGGGAATAGAGTGAAGGGTTGCTACAAAAGAAGACAGAATCGATGTTTGAAAGCTATCCCACCTTCAGTTGACTCTGTTTCCCAGAATGGACTGGAGAGCATACCAACCATTCCATAGAACCTTACCTAATAATAATAAATAATAATAAAATTTATTTATATTCCGCCCTTTGGTAACCCAATCAG
>JAIPUX010001232.1:156365840-156378726 GCA_020142125.1 Phrynosoma platyrhinos | reverse complement strand
CTTAAACTGTAACACTCTCCATGTGGGTCAGCATTGCTTATTTTGGTTGGTTCAGCTTTCTATCATCAGATAAAGGTCTTTCCCTATCACTTGCTTCTTAATATACTGGGAACTGAACCTGGCACTACACTTCCAAGAATTCCACATTGATTTGTGATTCTTACACCTGTTTGCATGGGCCAAATAGGACAGCCTCCCCTGTCCTCTCAGTAGGGAGTATAGATGGCATAGGGCACAATCCTCAAGTCTGGAACAAACAACTCAGATGACATCTGACCCACTTTTGTAGGAAGTGTATACTTTTTGTGCATTCTTTAATTTCAATTTCAATTAAACTCAGGGTATACCCCTCTTAAAATGATGTAAAATAAGTCCCTGTTTGCTCCCAATCTTCCCAGAAGATCTGGAGCCTTTTGTTTTGATGCTGGACAGATGTTTAAAATGCATCCAGCTGAGTTGAGCAGCACAGCCTCTGGTGGTGTGGTCACTCACTCTGAGGTCAGGCTGAGGTGCCCAGCTATGTTATCAATGCTGGACACCTCATTCTGACCTCAGGATTGAGTGACTCACCATTGCAGAAGCAGTGGCTGCTAGCACAGCAGGATACGTGTGTGAACAATTGTTGCTCAGCATTGGAACAGAGGGCCTGAGGTAATGGGGAGGTTGGCAGATCTCTGAGGCCTGGCTACTCTGGGCTGCCCTTGGGGTATTCTGGCCAGTGCAGACATGACCTATGTCCTGCTTGCATATTTGAAGAGGTGTCATATTGACAATGGAGCAAGCTTGTTTTCTGCTGCTCCAGAATCAAACATAGAAATGAATTCAAACTACAGGAAAAGACACAGCACAATGAATGCAAGCTACAGAAAAAGAGATTCCACCTCAACATTAAGAGGAACTTCCTGACAGTAAGAGCTGTTTGACAGTGGAACACACTTCCTTGGAGTGTGGTGGGGTCTCCTTCTTTGGAGGTTTTTAAACAGAGGCTGGATGGCCATCTGTCAGGGGTGCTCTGATTGTGAGTTTCTGCATGGCCGGGGATTGGACTGGATGCCCTTGTGGTCTCTTCCCACTCTATGGTTCTATGATTCTATATAATGCTGGAAAGAGAGAATGATTACTCTCTACATGGATGACTAATGTATATAAGATATATTCCATATGTGATAAGATAGACAGCAAAATAAATTAAGATGATGAAAAGCCTTCATAAGTATGTGAGATCTATTATGCCTAGTATGCAGTTCATGCAGCAAGATGATATTCCTTAGTATCATGTGAGTACAATGCTCTTTATAAGTCTCAACTAAGTCCCTCATAAGTGGTATAAGCCTAGCCTTTGAAATGTTTATGAATAAAAATGTGCTGAGACCATATAAAGCAGGGATGGGCAACTGTGCAAGGATATTGGCCCACATTAGCTCCTCAGGAGAACTTAGAGATGGATGCAAACTCCACCACCACCGTACCTGTTCCACAAAAAGAAATTATAGCTTCTTACCCCAAATGTTCCCTAGAGCATATAGGGGACAGTTTTAAACATGCTTTCAGGCCTCCCTTGGCCATGTTAGTCCCAGGAAAGGCTTGTCAGCTGAATGAAATTACTTCAAGTAGAGGAATCTGAGATTCATTACAAGGCAGCAGCTTGTCAATGATTCTATTTATTCTAATATTTTGGTATAAAGTTGTTGTTTTCCTGACTTTCCAAGATGACCCCCTCTCTAACTTTATCCTATACATTTTAATCATTTTAATCTTTTTGTCAATTTCTTTTGTCAAAACTGCCATAAAGCATAACATATATTGGCTGTTCGTTAAACTGTAACATCATAAATCCTAAAGACAATCAATTACATATTCTGCTTCATATTTTTTTTATTTGACTTGTCACCTGCGCACCTATTTTTTATTAACAACTTCAATTTTTTGTAGCCCGCTGTGGTTCAATAATGGGGGGGGGATCCTACCAGAGAAAGGGCTAGAGCCAGAGAAAGGTATCAGTTTATCCCACATTCACATTTTTGTTTAAAATGTGTTTTAAACAAACAGGTTTTGTCCTTTTCATCCAGAATATAAAGACATTTCTGAATTCTGGCATGAAAATGAACAAATTTCTCCCACATCTACAAGCCAGATTTAATAGATTTGAGTAATTCTCAGCAAAGAAAGAAATATTGGGGCTGCCATACAGATCAGGTAGGGAAAGTGGCCCATAGAATTCATGTGATCACCAAAGCCTTTGCAGCCCTAATCTGCATGGGCAATGTACATCTGCTTATATGATGTGCAGGTGTAAAAACTTTGTATGCAGAATCTACTCCCATAACTTTAAAGTGAACACAGATATTTTGCACTGGACAAAAATGTAGTAAATAAGACAGCCACATACAGTAAACCCTTGGTATCTACTGGGTTTCGAGGACCTCCCGTGATACCAGAATCCATGGATGCTCAGGTCCCATTAAATAAAATGGCATAGAAAAATGGTGTCTCTTATATACAAGGGAAAAATCAAGGTTTGCTTTTGGAAGAAAAAAAATTAAGCCATGAATGGTTGAATCTGGGGATTAAAAAAAATATCAGTGGATACAGAGATCTGACTGCAATACATAAGTCACCAAGAGGGGAGGAGGAGGATTCTAGCCAATCTTTCTAAGTCTAGGAGATCAAAACAGACCCAAGATTAAATAAATGATCCATATTTTAACTCAAGGTTCTTGAGATCAGTTGTTCTATAGAGGTGTGGGCAAAGTTTGGCCCATGAACCATATAAGGCCCCAACACCTATTTCATGGCCCCAAATCCTATTATATGGTTCCCTCAGCTCTATTAAAAATTGCCAAAGTGAACAGGAAGATGCCCCAACTGCCACAGAAATGCAGTATGGATTTGGGTAGTGGAGAGATTTGGGTAGTCTTTGTTGATTTGTGTGATTTGCACCCTGCTTCCTTTCACCAGCCATCCTGGAAATGCTGTTTCCACGAAGACACATTTGTAAATAATAAAAACAGAAAAGAAATATATACAATCCATCTTGCCAATGGCAAAGACCATAAGATCACATCTTGTTGATGTTGTTCTCGTCCAGTTGAAAAGACATATAGCAAGTACTTAACAAAGGAGAAAGAAAGGAACTCTTGGCCCATCCCATACTCCACCTCCTTGGTGTCAACCTATATGATGATTGGATGATCTGCTGTATCCCAGCCTCTAGACCAGCCTCTAGCTGTGTGTCATTCCCCATGTGACCTGGTTCTTATGAGAAACAAATTAGCTCATGTGTTTACCTTTCAGCATCCTGTTCCCAGGCCCAAAGAGTTTTTGTTATTCTGTACTGTGTGAAATTGTTTTGGCTTTAAACCAGCTGCTGGCTGAGTCCTCTTTGTTTCCTTAAACACTTTTCCCATAAGAGATTTTTTTTTCACACACACACACATCTCTACGTTTCTACTTTGATTGTATATCCCATCCATATTCCAACAGTCTTCCCCACTACTCCCATAATTCCCAAAATTTCCCAAAACTAAAAAAAATGTACTGTTCACATCACTCTGGAGTCCTTTGAGATGTGTTCAAGTGCCCTCTTGGAAAGGTAAGGGAGTTAAAATATTCTCGCTGACAAGCTACCCATCCTAGTCTTATACCTTTTCAGACTAATTGGAAATACAAACACACATTTGTGTTGTGCACCTTCAAGTCATTCTTAACTTATGGAGTCTCTAAGCTGAGGCTATCACAGGATTTTCTGGGGCTGAGAGTGTGTGGCCCACCCAAGGTCACCCACTGAGTTTCCATGGACAAATGGGGAATCAAACCCTGATCTCCAGAGTTGAAGTCCATTGCTCAAACCACTGCACCATGCTGGCTCTCACAAACAGAGCCAGCATGGTGCAGTGGTTGTTTTCTACCTCCATTTGTTTTCTACCTCCATGTTGTTGTTTTCTACCTCCATTTCCCCTTCTTTCTCCATTTGTTTTTCTCTTCTTTCTTCATGCTTTCACCTTTCTGTTTTGCATTAAAAAAAATACACACAAAATTAATGGTGTTTGAGTTTCCTCCTCATTTTGGCCTCAGTCCACCAGCTGAAAAACATCATGCCAGAATTAACTTTTCAAATCTTTACACATTTATCCTCTTTACTTGTACTTTACTTTTTAAAGATAAAGGTATTCCCTGTTGACAAGGTTGTCAAATCATGTCTGACCATAGGGGGCAGTGCTCATCTCTGTTACTAAGCTGAAGAGCCAGAGTTGTCAGAGACTACTCTTTAATCATGTGTCCAGCATGATTGCATAGTATGCTGTTTACCTTCCCACTGAGGTATACCTGTTTATCTACTTGCATTTGCATGCTTTCGAACTGCTAGGTTGGCAGAAGCTGAGACTAGTGGCAGGAGCTCACCCCATCATTCAACACTCGGGCCTCGAACTGCCAACCTTCTGATCTTGCAATCAACAGAGTCAGCATCTTAACCACTTGAGCCATTGCACTTTTTACACATGCAGAAAAACTATGCAGTGAACTGTAACAGTTCTTGAATTGTTTGAATAAAGAAAGTTGTCTAGCAGATAAGAATTCTGATGACCCTGTAAGATCAAATTCCACTGCTTTTTCAGACATAAAGGTATATCTTGTATCTTTGCTGGCAATAGACAAAACTTTTCAAAAACCTTTTGCCTTTCCTTTCTAATATTGGAGAAACACCATCATTGCTGGGGTGGAGGCAAGACAAGGATAATGCTTCTTGAATTGCTTGCTAGGTTTTCAAAGTTAAAAAAAAAAAAGCACCAGTATATACTAGAGACTTATAATTCAGGAGAGAGAGCGACTCTTATAGTCCACTTTTACTGTTCTAGCTGCCTGCTGTTGCATTCTGAGGCTTGTACAGTCGGCCCTCCATTTTCATGGAACCCTTCTGGAACCACTACCCCCACGAAAACAGAGACTTGCCAATATTCAAGCCCCATAGGCACCACAGGTGGGTGCCCAACTGAAATTAAAGCTGGTCGCCGTGGATCTCAAGTCTGCAAGAATGGAGAGGTGACTGTAGCTCATTGAGGCCTAAGAGTTCTCTGGCTGAGAATTGTAAATGTCACTCCCTCAATTGCAAGTCCCAGAATGCAACAGGAGAAAGCAAGAGCAGTTATAGTGGAATAGCAGTTCTATAAGAGTGTAGTAAGGTAATCTAGCAGGTCATTAGCTTGTCCCTGTGATGGATATTGCTGGCTGTTCTTCATATTGTATCATAGAAGTATCATACAGTCATGTCGTATTTAAACAGTATCATACAATCTTTGATCAAATTCCCTCCACTTTGTAATAACCAAACCACCATCACCACACCACTTCTGTTGGGATCACCTAAACACCAAAGTATTATGATCTATCCCAGGGGTAGGCAACCTTTCCCCTTTAAGGGCCGAGGGACTTCAACTCCCAGAAGCCTCAGCCATGTCGGCCAATAGTCCCATGTTGGCCAATAGCTCCTGGGATTCTGGGAGCTGAAGTCTCTCGGCCCTTAAAGGGGAAAGGTTGCCTATCCCTGATCTATCCAATCCAATGATCATTGCACTCAACATCAGATGTTTTGCATGAATGAATGCACAACATTGTAAGGATCCCTGCTAGCCTGTATTGGAATGTATGCTTTTTTTCCACCCTTCAGTTTTTTAAATCTCATGTACTAAAATGTTTGCAAATTTTGGTAAGATGTTATCAAAACTGAGTTGAAATAGAATTGTTGCCCATTTGCACTGGTCAAATCCAGTAAGCATTCACAAGATATTGGGAATCATATTAAACCTACCTCAAAAGAGCTTCTGCACACTGGATAACACAAATTTTGGGGGATTTTAGGGTGGGAAATACCCCCAAATTTGTGCTATTTAAAAAAAAAAACAAAATGTGTTCCAGGGTTTGGAGGGTTGCTGTTTGGTGTCCAATCTTAAAGTTACTTTTCCCTAGCCTTCTGTAATTAAGTAAATGCAAGACCCCATACCAAGTCCACATAGGAAATGGCATGATCCTTTCTTTCCTTCCTTCCTTCTTTCTTTCCACATTGGAAATGGCATAATAAAGCAATCGCAGCTGGTGGCTTTCCTAGTAGTATGGGGTGGCTGTGATGTTACAGACTTTTTAATATATATATATATATATATATATATATATATATATATATTAAAAAGTCTGTAACATCACAGCCACCCCATACTACTAGGAAAGCCACCAGCTGCGATTGCTTACATAAATTAGGCTAAAGGATAATTAGGCTAAAGGATGCTTATAGATGTCATGTAATAAGGTAAGGAGGGAGTGAGGGAGAATACCAATGTTGGGGTGACTCATGGTTGGCTGAAGTTTTTCTAGGCAAGTGTGTATGTCAGAGATAGTCAGAGTAGGAATTATTAGTTAGGCTAGAAGTTAGAGGGAGAGAGAGAGAAATATTGCTAGTGCAAGAAATATGAGAGAGAAGGGTGAGTTGGAGTTAGTAAGCTAGGATTTAGATGTACTAAATAAGTGATATTTGATGTTACATTCAACCTCCATCTAAAAGAAATATCGGGGTTTTTTTGGGGGGGTTGGGTTGTTTTTTTGGGTTTTTTAGTTTTTGTTTTTGCATTATACATTTGTGTCTCTGAGCACACTACAGAAAATATACTGGAAAACTGGAAGTCAGACACAGGGTGTTTGTTGGAACAACAGTTATTCCTATAGCTTGAATCAGTTGCTCTGTGTCCCAATCACTAGAGCAGCAGAAAGCATGTTTGTTCCAATATGTCATCCCTTCAAATTTTTAAGCATGGCCATCACATCATCCCTTAACCGTCTCTTCTCCAGGTTAAACATATCCAATTCCCTAAGTTGCTCCTCATAGGGCATGGTTTCCAGACCTTTCAAAATTTTGCTTGCCCTGCTCTGGATACACTCCAGTTTGTCCATATTCTTCTTGAGTTGTGGCTAGAATTAGATTCAGTATTCCAGATAAGGTCTGACCAAAGAAGAATAAAGTACAGTGGGTCCTTGGTATCCACTGGTGTTTGCTTCCAGGACACCCCCCCCCCCCCCCCCGAGATACAAAATCCGTGGATGCTCATCCCATTAAATACTGTGGCATAGTAAAAAGGTGTCCCTTGTATAAAGTGACAAAATCAAGATTTGCTCTTTGGAATTTATAATATTTTTTTAATATTTCCAAACCATGGATGCTTGAATTCATGGATAAAGAAATATTTATGCAGCCTAGAATGGCACTGGCTTTCTTAGGTGCAACATCACATTACTGACTCATGTTCAGCCTGTGGTCCACTAAGGGCCTCTGCAGACCGGCCCAAAGGGCCAGCTTGGAGGCAGAGATGGGGAGAGGCAGCCACAGCCCAATGACGTCCTGACACCGTGTGCCATTACACATGGTGCACGGCGTCAGGACGTCCTCCCGGCACACCATTTTTACGCACTGCATCAGAAGGGGTGCTAAAGAGCTGCATAGCACTCTTTTGCCTCCCCTGAAAGGAGCAGCATTTCACCGCTCTTTTAGGAACAGCAAAAGGGAGAATTGGGGCCATGGCATATGCTAGCAGGGGCGGCCCAGAGCCGCCTGTCTGTATAGCCCCTAAGAATTCTTGATTCTTTTGCACGTACTGCCATCAAGTCAGGTGTCCCCCATCTATATCTATGCATCTCATTTTTACTGTCTAATTGTGGTATTCTACATTTCTCCCTGTTGAAATGTATTATGTTGGCTTTGCCCCAGCTTTCTAATCTGTTAACATCATTTTGAATTCTGATCATCTCCTCTGGGATATTAGCAACCCCTCCTAATTTGGTGTCATCTGCAAAATTGATAAGCATGTCTTCTATTCCATCACCCAAGTAATTGATAAAGATATTGAATAGTTTGATGATCTTCTCTAGAAGATACAGTTCAAAGATGGTAGTGTCCAATGGGGAAATTAGATGTAGTTTCACAGAGGAACCATAAAGGCATCTAGAAAGTCCCCACATTTGATGCCATAGAGTTAGGGGGAAGTTCCCATATTGATGACAAAAAGAGGAATAAGCCCGCAATGTGGTAGTTTCCACAAACATTATCAAAGTTTTATCAAGGATTTATCAAAATTACTGAACTTATTTTTGAAACAGCTCCGTGCTTTCAAGCTGCTATCCAGGGTGCTGAATACTATCCTCCAAATAAGTTCAGCTCCTTGGAAAGCTCCTTTAAACTCTGAAGGAAAACTCACAGCAGATTCACTGTCTTACTGACATAGAAACCACCAGGTGCCAACTGTGAGAAGGATTTGAACAAAACATGAGGAAAAAATTGTGTCACAGCATTAGAATGAGCCATTGCTCTTCCTTTAAAGGCAGCTGTGTGCCATTGTACAAATACTCGTTTCATTAAATGAAGGAATCATAGTGGCAAAGAACAACTGATGGATACTATGTGTGCTCTTTCAAAAGGAGGAACAAAATGTGACAAGCCAGAATTCATAATCCACTGGGATGTGATGGTACAGGATAAGGCAAAAGGAGTCATGGTATGTGACATCATTAGCCTGAGGTGAGGAAGTGACATTCTCTGTTTCATTTCAAAGCTCCTGACTGGAGGACAGTTTTCTGTCAAATCATTACTCTAAACAAGATACACGATGCATACTGAATACAGTACAGCCTCACTGGGAGGATAATGTGTTTCGA
Organism: Phrynosoma platyrhinos; assembly: GCA_020142125.1. NCBI lineage: Eukaryota > Metazoa > Chordata > Lepidosauria > Squamata > Phrynosomatidae > Phrynosoma > Phrynosoma platyrhinos. Next base: position 156,370,032 of record JAIPUX010001232.1, on the reverse strand, counting down.
TATCACCAGCCTGAAAAGACAGATGAACTCTGACTTCATGTGCCCAAAGAAAAGAGAGTGAAGGATTGGAGCAATAACCTACATACAATGAGTAATGCATTTTTTACATCATTAGCAAAAGCAGAATGAATGTTCTATTTTCGTAAGCCCAGGAACAGTTGGGGAAATCTGGGTTCATATCACATCCATCACATTCCATCTCCTGCAAGTCATTGTATCCAATGTGAAAAGCCTTCCCGCAACGGATTTGGCTGCCACTCATAAAGGCATTGCTCAGTTCGCTTCATAAAGAATGCAGGCAACCATCTGGATTTGCTTTCTAAAGCCAAGACCTATACATTTCTATAAACAGAAATAAAGAGGCAAAATAATAACTTCACCTGTGAGAACAGCTGCTCATAAGAATGTATTGTTATCATATGATGGCATATAAGCCAATGTGACTCCCCTGGTTTCTCTGTGTTAGTTCAGACATGCATTCTGATTACTTTATGTACCTACTCATAAGCAGACTTGGCAGGAAATGAGTCCCCTTGAATTCAAAGGAATTTATTTGAGACCAAACATGCCTCTAGTTATCCTAGATTTGGGAGTATAGGTGTGTCAAAAATCAATATTCAGTCCAAAGTCCAATGGGCTTACCTCAGTACAAACGTCTGGAACTTTTCATAGTTTGGATATCAATTTGCATTCTGGAATCCCCACAAATGGAGGGGAAAATGCAACAGCTATGACTGCCATTGTTATTGTATTCCTCCTCCTCCTCCATCTCTTCCTCTTGCTTTATTCCCAGAATAAGGACTCAAAGTAGTTTGTGCCAATTTGATATGTGTTTAAAGAAGAAGACACACATTTGATTAAAATACATTTTAATCAAGGAGGAAATGCATTCAAGAAATATAAAATATGTACAAAAATATGTATCTAAAACATGTACAAAAACCTAACAAACTTGGCCTGTTTAAAAAAAACACTGAAAGCAAAACAGCATATAAACTAGACATGAAAGTGAGAAAGAAAAGGTGGCAAAAAATTGAATTTCTGTTGTTGTTGAAGCAAAGTAATTTTTGTTCAAGCAAGCTTTTAATGTGTAATCAGTGTAATCACACTGTAAATCATTGTGTGCTTTGTTTATGTTTCCAACTTTTTGTATTTTAAAGTAATTTTATACTGTTTACTTTAAATGAAATGATTTTAATTGTTTTTACAATTGTATTAGTATATTTTTAACCAATTTTTCTGTGAGCTGCCTGGGACCCCCCTCTCAGAGAAAAAGATCATAATGAATGAATGAATGAATGAAGTTAGCTTTATGAACCCAGATATCAGAATCACACAAAAATCATAATCACATCTAGAGTTTGTCATCCAGTTAGTAAGTTTTGTAAGCTCTGTGTGGACTTTATATGTTTGCACATCTCTAACTGGGATATCAAGTGATTTTTGATTAGCATCTTTCAAGAGTGGTTTAGCCCAAAGCTCTAACCACTACACTACAGTAGCTTTCTAGGAAAAACTATACCTATTGAATATAGGCTTCTCAGGAGGGTGAGAATTTCATTCAGTTTCTTTTTCTTATGAATATTTTCAAATTTCTTCATACACAGCAGGGAGCAAACTTGATATTTAAAAATCTGAATGTATGAGAAAGAGAAACAGACGTATCTAACTATTCCAATATGTTAATGGGAATCCACTGGTAATTTATGTGCACTGACACAATTACTTGGATCCTATTGATAATTTCAGCTAGAGAAATCTCTATCAATGGGACTAACCAACAATTTACACCAATGCATATCTGTACAGATAAAACTATTTTAAAAAGGCAGCTTTGTGTGCAGTGCGCTCATGCAAATATATATTTTAAATATCATTTGTTACTGATGTGAATGGATGCATCTACACTGTAGAAACAGTGTACTTTGACATCCCCTTAAATGCTGTAGGGAATCTTGGATTCTGCAGTTTTTCAAGGTCTTCTGCTTATTCAGCCAAAGATTGCTGATGTCTCACAAAACTACAAAACCCAGGAATCAGTAGGATGGAGCCATGGTGAACTGCATTATTCCTACAATGTAAATGCATCCTAAGATTCTGGCCTAAACTCTAATATTTGTCACACCTAGAGTAGAGTCATTGAATCAATCAGATTTACCTACCTGTTGACTCATCATTCCATATTTGATGCAATGGGACTACTTGAGCTGGGACTCAACAGCAAGATCCATGCCTCTACATAAAAAACACAACAACCCTGTGATTCAAGGTTACTATGCACTATTAAGCACAAGAGAAAATAAGATGCAAACAAATTAACTTCTACAGCCAAAATTATACCAGAAATCATATGGGAAAGGACACAGTGTAGAAGGTACCAATGGATTTATAGTCCAGGAAGACAATAATGGACAATCTGCTCATCCCTAATTTAAAGCTGCTAACTAACTTTTAAAAGAAAGACCAAGATTAATGCCAACAAAGATTGTAGAGCAGCATTTGCAGTTTTTCAGGCTGCACTGCTAGAATCTCATTAGTCATTGCCAATCATTTTCTTCTGAAACAGTCATTTGCTGTACCAGAAATGAACTCTAGATCTCATTTTCATCTCACTGTTAAGAAGGTGATTCATATTTTGTGTTCTCCCAGGCAGTACATATCCAATGAGGGTTTGTGGAAATTTAGATAGCATGTGTGATTAATACAGAAATCACTAAGCAGTGAATGTGAATCCTGTGGTTGTTGTTTTTTTTAAATCCAGTGGACCAAAAAGCTGTACAATACAGTTAATTCCCATGTGCTTTTTTGGGGGGGGGTCCCTTTGAGTTATTTCCAGCTCCCTTTAACATGTAAATCCTTTGTGTTAAGATGAAGTACAGTCGGCCCTCCGTTTTCATGGGGGATCCATTTTGTATTGTATTTCATGGGGGATCCCCATAGGCTTGAATGGGGTATGCCCACATGGGCATGTGTGGGCACGTGCCCACGGGGGTGCTCCCCATTGATCTTAATGGAGTCACCCCTCCATGAATATTCAAATCCGCAGATCTCAAGTCTGCAAGAATGGAGGGGCAACTGTAATGCCTTCTTGCCAGTAAAAATGAGAAAGAAATCTTATAAATTCTTAAAAAAAACATCAACCAGAATCCTCTTGTTGATTTACTTAGGTTTTCAAGAAGGTGTTCAGTACCTCCTTGTACAATAGTTTTTCCTCGTGATGAGCAACTGCATCTGGACAGCACAAGGTTCAACAGCATGGACTTGAGATGGACTCAGGTTGTTTCAGTGACTTACCTGGACTTGATTTTGCCATAAAGAAGCACTGACTTGACTTGACTCAAGGCTTGCATGTTTTTAACTACTAACTTGCTGGCCTTGGAGGAGGAGGAGTCCTCTAAAGTACTTGCTAACAGCAGGCAAAACTTGCCCCTGAGAGTGCATGAAGTGTTTCTTGGAAGTGAACATAACAAACAAGTTTGGCAACAGGATTAAAGTGGAAGGATCTTCTAAGCTTTTACTAAGCAGCAGGCAAAACTCCCCAGAGCATGGGAAGCATTTCTCACAGGCTGCAGAACAAACCTCAAACCCACCTCTAGTTTAGTTTCCCCATTTGTTCTTATATCTTTCCTGATTCTTCCCCAAACCAAAACACTTTTGCACACACACTCAGTCCCCTTGGTGCTGCTGGATCTCTCCTTTCCACCCACCACTTCCATCAGAAACACATGCACACATACACACCCCTCCATCGCCTCCTATTTTTCTGTTAAAATTGGCTCCCAGACTTGACTTGACAGTATGTTGCAAGGACTTGAGATTCAGCTTGAGACTTGAAGGTAAGGACTTGAGACTTGACTTGAAATCGGAAGTAAAAGAGTTGAATACCTCACTGGATCTCAAGGTGGGTTTACTCAGTTTTTAAAACCTGTGGTTCTCCCACCTTTGGTCCTCCATTTGTTTTGGACCTCAGATCCCAGAAGCCCCAGCCAAGTTCGCTAACTGATAGGAATTATGAGAGCTGAAGTCTTTAACATTTGGAAGACCAAAGGTTGGGAACCACTGATCTAGAATATTCAGCACGAATGTAGTGCAATATAGAGGCATTCAAAACCTGGCTTTAATACTCAAGCACTCAAAGCCTTTGGTCTGAGTGGATAAATTGATCAGTTACTATTTGTTCCATATCTGACTT
>JAIPUX010001232.1:156333948-156356606 GCA_020142125.1 Phrynosoma platyrhinos | reverse complement strand
CTTTTCCTTGCCGCGTCGTCATCCTCCTCCATTTATATCCGGCGTATTTGACGACCCCCCCACACACTTTGGAGACACACCTCCAGGGTTCAAAAACCGTGTAATACGCCAGAAAATACGGTAGCTTTCATAGACTTGCTCTGCTTCACTTTTTTTGCATGGTTAGTCTCAAAGGGGCTACAAAAGTACTCCTACTTGTAGGAACTGCGCCAATGTTCTCACTAGGGCAGGTCCATGGTGTGACCTGCAACAGGTGACACCCCAGAAGAGGAGTGACACCAGATCAGGTCATCTTCCCACTGGGGGGAGAGGTGAGCACCCCCAACCCTGCTTTTCTCCAGTGGAGGTGGTACCTAACAAGGAGCTGTCACCACTGTGGGGAAGGACAAGGTTGAGGGCACCCAGCCCTGCCTCTTTGAGGTGGTGGCAGTTCCCCATGAATGAGAAGGCCAAGCACCCTCAGCCCTGCTTCCCCATGGTGTTAGTGGTCCCCTTGTGAGGAGAAAACCACCACTATGGCAAAGGAGAAGAGGTGAGCATTGCCTTTGGCATGTCCCCCAGCAGCCCTGCCCCCAACACTGTGTGACACTGAGGGTAGCAATGCCAATGACCTGGGCCACTGATGGAATAAATTTGTATACTGTAGCCATTATTCATGGCAGATTTACTTCATGCTACCACCACTGTACAAGTCCTAGTGTGTGTGTGTGTGTGTGCGCGTGTGTGTGTATTTTAAACCCCTATATGGAGACTTCACATCTCACAGTTAGAGTCCTTCCATATTTTCTTTTGAGATGAATACACATAGATTTTGTTGTAAGTTCAAATTACTCCCATTTCGTTTGTTTATAAGAGGGTTGCTCTGAGACATGCATGCACCAAACTAGTGCTAAATCAAAAGAAACAAAAAAAGATCAGGAGTGGCAGCTAGGATACTCTGTTGTCTTGTTAAAGTACAGCCAGCTTTGCCCGTTTGCTCCGGCAATGGCAAGGCTAGTTTTGCAATATTCATGGTGTGCGCGGACAGGCGTTTATATAACTAATCCTATTATCCAAATGTGCTGGGCTGTGGCCAAACCCTTTTTATCATTAAAATTCAGCACCACCACTGAAATGCAAAGGCAAGCCCTTGGAAACATATGGAAACGAGATGAAAGGCAAACCATGATAAAAGGGATTCCTGTTGGGATCTCTCCCTTTCCCTTACTTTGCACATAATGTGTTGGTGGAGGAGAAAAGTTGTCAGATTTTCACACAGTCTGAAGATCTGCAAGCTAGTATTAAATGCAAAAAGGAATAAAAGACTGAAACGAAAACATGTAGGATTTGCCAGGCTGGGATATAATTAATTTCAGAAGCAGATGTTTATCAGGCAGATATTGTTCAGAAATGGCAAACTGTACTTGAATTCAGAAGGATGATTTGGATCCTTTTCTTTTGTCCTGCCCAGGTTCAGGCCAAAACAGTTCATTATGCAAACAATAAATGATGTTGCGTCTTCTGTTTATTGAGTTCTCCAGAAACTGCGATTGCTATTACAGAGCCCAGTTATTTCACATGTTCTGAAATATACTGGGATATTGATTTCAATCAGCAGGTTTAATAGATTCATTTGTCTAAAATCAAGACATTTGACTATCTTTTTTTTAAAAAAATCCTAAGATTGACAGGTCCAGAAATCACACTCACTATAGTGCTTTCTAAGAGCCAGTGTGGTGTAGTGTTTTCAGCACTGAACTACCACTCTGGAGACCATGGTTTAAATTCCTACTCAGGGCCTTTGCAGACTGTCAGAAATAGTGCAAACTGAGTCCACTTTAAGGGTAAGGGTTAGTGCTAGGGAAACATGGGAATTGGTTTTTTTTTCTGAGACATTGAGCCTTCTCTGTCAGAGAGCTCTGGTGCCACAATAAAATACAGTTTCCATGATTCCCTAACCCTAACCCTAACCCTAACAGTGGACTCAATTTGCACTGTTCCTGGCAGTCTGCAAAGGCCCTCAGTCATGGAAAGCTACTGGGTGAGGCTGGGCAAGTCACATTCTGTTGGCCTAAAGAAAGACAAAGGCAAACCCCTTCTGAACAAATTTTACCTAGAAAATTTGTGCTAGGTTTGCCTTAGGATCTCCATGTGTCAGAAACTACTTGAAGGCACACAGCAACATAATGCTTTCTGCAGAACAACCAATACTTTGTCATGGAAGGAAAGAGAAAAGAGATATATACTCTCAACCTGGAATTATCTTCCTACTGTTTGACTTTCTATTTGATCCTGATGGATCAAAAGATGCCACACACCTGGTGAATCAAAAGATATCGCACACAACATGTATGGGGACAATTATCATTTTCTATTATTCTGAATTTATTCTTATATGGCCAACAAGCTCAATGAGAGTCAGAAGGAAGGAAGGAAAATGAAAGAAAGAACCATTTTTTTTTAAATTCCTGAAAGGCTGCCTGTCTGGAAAAAATATTGGCTTTTCCTTTCCATTTTTCACTATCACCTTCTCAAGAAGCTATGCTTTGTCTTGAACAAATGGCAGTTGCTCCACCAGGTTACTTCAAGGATCTGACTGCTGGAATGGAAACACTGGACAAATCCCCCCTGTGGCCTACGACTTGGTGAAATTTGACATTTCCATTCTATTAGCACCTCAATATAAAACTACTTCAGTTCATTTCACACAGTCCAATGCTGGCAAATTTTGATGTCAGTGTGAGGGAAATCAATCCTCTTGTGTTACTAAGTTATTTCCATCCCATCACCACATCTCATGCTCCTGAGTATATATCAATGTTACTTTTTGGGTCACTGTCATGTTTCAAGAAATAATTATGCAGTGGGTGATATTGCTCTAGAAATGGAAAAGCTGCTGAAAACAGGGATGCTATAAAACCATTACCCAACAGAGATTACTATATTTTCATAGGATAAGCAGCATGGATGTGTATCAATTACTGATGTGTGGTAAAATATGCAACTGCATGCTGGGCCAACTGTATCATTAGGCAGACTGAGGGTGCATCTGCACTGCAGAAATAATGCAGATTGACACTACTTTAGTTGTCATGGCACCATCTCACAGAATCCTAGGATTGTAGTTTGGTGAGATATTCAGCCTGGTCACCTTTCTTCCATTATTGCTTGTAATATTAGAGTCACTGTTCTTTGTGTGTCAAAATTCAGTGGCCTGTTAGTAACATACTTGCATTTAGCATGGAGATCTGGGTGGACATCCAGGAGGACAATGTTAGCTGTCCTCACCAAGCTGCAGAACCACAGCCAGTTGCTGCTTGGATGCTTCCCAGCCTCCAGTAAGTAGATGTGGTACCACATTCGCATCAGGTATTTGGAGACAATAGAGACATGGAACAGTAAAAGCAGAATTATATGCTCCTTCTGTATGATGGAGGATATTGATCAATAATTCCAGGTCATAGGGGAGAATGGCTTTTCAGAATAAGAGTCTTATTGAAGCTCCCCAATGTCATGGTGTTGGTTTGCAATGAAGCATAATTAATTGTTTCCTTCTGCATGACCTGGGAAGTCTGATGGCAATACCTGTTGTACAACATCTTCTACAATGCTAACTTACAATGCTAACTTAAGTAGTAATTTGACATTGTCTTCTGGTAACAGATATGGACTTTTCTGTTTGTTTCTAGGTGGAAAAGAAGATTTTTGGAACCCAGGCTCTTCTCTTCAGATTGCCACTCTCCACATGAGCAGCTGAACTCTTGCACTACTACTACACACACGCTGTCATTGATAGCATGGTGCTTGACAGCAATGTGCTTGATGCATATTGTGTGTACACAGCCTTTAACCATGGGACTTATTAGACCATGAGAGCGGCCATCTGTCTTTCCCTGAATTTTGCTAAATTAGACTGGTAGACATAACTATCCACTTGGCACAAAATGTAGCATTAAAAACACCTTAATGCACAGGTGAAATATATTGTCCAGCATTCACCACACACTGGACATTGCCAGGTCACTCTTAACTTTTTGGCACAGCATTGACTCCCCCTCAGACAGTACCTGTCCAGGGTTTCTGGCAGGGAATCTTTCATTGTCCCCTGTTATCTTATCCTTTTAGCTTGAAGTTTTAGGGCTGAATTTGTAACCTCATTTGTGCAAGTCACAGGCTTTAGTAGAACTTGGAAATTTTATGTTTTGGCCCACAATACTCACAATCTTCTAACCAGCATGATTAGATGACATGCTGACTGGGAGTTTTTAGGAGTTGAACTCCAAAAAAGGAACTTCTTTCAAATTAAGGTTCCTTTCCAGTATATGTAGTTATTATACCCAGTTTATTTACTTTATTCTCAACTGAATTCCAGACCAAGATTTATATAGATTATGATTATGTGTGTCACCCATGTGTCCAGGCAGAGGTACTTATTTGAACACACTTATATTTAATCCCTGATACTCTTTTCCTAAATATAAGCTGTGAAATAACCTCCCTAGCAATCAATGTGATTTACTTGATTTCACATCACGTGCCTACCAGGATCAAGAGGCTTGTGTCAATATGAATGGATAAAATTGAAGAAGAACATAAAATGAGCCTTGGAATGATTTACTGGACATCTGCTTTGATAGTGGGGGTCATGTAAATGAACTTCATTGATTCTTACACACCAATTGTTGGGAGTTTTACAGGAATCCAACATTTGCTATTAAGCCTATATGATTTATTTACTGCCATATTTTGCAGAGAATACAATGTCTGAGATAATGAGATTTTCTGGGGCTTATTGTTAGGAGCATTTGTTTTTTTAAAAAAGAAAATGAATCTTACAATATATTGCATGATATAATATAAGATGTTATTCTTTAAGAAATTTGGAATTAAAATAAGTCTGCAATTTTGCTGAGGACACATAGGGTTGATGTATCTCATCCTGTGTGGTATCTCTGATTAGTGTTCTATTTCCAGGTTTGCTTTGTGAAAATTAATACCTTATTAAAAAGGTACCATCTTGCTCAAAATAATCCTTATAATTTCTGGATACACATTGTGAGGAATGCTGCTCCCTGTAAGTTTGTTTGCCGGAAGTGGCAAATTTCCTTGTGAGTAGATCTGCTTTCTTGTTTATCCACCAGTTTATCCTGAAGCACAATCTATACTCAGGACAAGAGACTACAGTTAGAACAGAATACAGAGAAACAGAGTAGTTTCAAGTTGGAAAGGGAGTTAGACAAGGATACATCTTATCACTCTATTTGTTCAACTTATAAGCAGAAAATAGGCACACTGACAAGGATACAGTTTGTTGCATAATGCTGGTATGCAGCCAAAGGGTGGTGCATTACAACCACTGTGTAACTACATGAGTGTAGACTTACACTATGGAAGCATGCCCCCCCCCCCCGGTACTCTTTTTATGCAGAAACCAATGGCTAGAATCCTCTAAGTATCTTACATGTGTGTAAGTTCCCCATAGAAGCAGTCTCACATTTCTGTGAGATGTGGAAATGCCTATCCAATTCAGCATTATGGAAGTGCACATGCAACTCCATTGTACAGGAATGTGCATCACTCATTGAATATGAATGTCCATTGATATTCAATATGCAGGTATATGTGTATATGCATTTGTTGTGCATTTTCAAAATTCACTAATGAAGCAGTATTGTGCAACTTAACTCTATTTCCATGCAGTTGCATTTTGGCTTGATGTAGGAATTCTGCCTATTTTTCTGCATTAAAGGAGTATTTCATGGGAAACCCATAACTTTTTTTGACACACACACACACACACATCCCAGATTGAGAAAAATCATTGAAAAACACACAAAAGCTCTCATAATCTCAACAAGCATAAACAGTTTGCTATGATTTTATTCTTCAAGGCAAGAATGGAATAAGTAAAGATTTGCATCACTAGCCTCCAGTTTCTCTGAGGTTTGTGCATTAAGCGAGACATTCAGTTCTCTCTCTCTGGAATCCCATCTAAAATGCTAAACTGATTATAAACATGTTTCATTTTATTGAGAGAAATACTCCATAGGTTTGCACCTATGCAAAGGAGATGATAAATATATATAGCTAAAATAGGATTATAATTTGCTTCTCCAAATTCACAGACATCATTGTAACCCTCTCTACTGCACCATCGGGAACAATCAGCTCATTCTAAACAGCCAAGTCTGATTTGGCTGAGAGAAAGATGGCAACATTTTAAGAGATGTTTACACATTTATCCCATTCCAAATTTATTTCCACATTGCAGGGATTCAATAGGGATTTAAATATTTGCTTATTTGATTCTCAAATACAAGAATGAAGATTTTTTTAAAACAAAAACAAAAAAAAAAACCAAAATTGTCAGTTGAGTTTCTGCATTTAGGAACTTTTTGTGTAAATTTCATTTGCACAAATCATTGTTTCACAAGCAACAATGTTTTTTTTTCTGTGCAAAGAATAGTGTTTTCTGTGTAAGGACCTTCTTGAAAACCCTTAGGGTGGTTCTTCATTTTATTGTCCTTCTCAAAATCAAGAAAATTTACAAGCATTATTTTAATCTGTCACTTCTGAATGCACGTCTTATTTCCAAAGCAGTATCAAGATGTTATACTTCCAAAATAAAATGCTGTACTTGTGTACATTCATACAATGGTACAATGGAGGCACATAGCCATGTTAGTTTGGAATATCAGTATGCAAAGGGATATTGTAACACCTTTGAAACTGACTATGTGAAAGAGGTTGTAGCATATGTTTTTGCAGACTTGGTCTATATCAGAAGTATGGACTCCATGACCATGCATCTGAGGAAGGAGACCTAGGAGATTACCATATATGACTTTTAAACCATGATTTCCTTGGGAAGGAAGTTGCTTGGGAAGGAAGCTGCTGATCGCATAATGCCACCTCCCATCCATAGCTGTCTTGTCCCCCCACCAATCCTTTTTCATTCACAGGGAAACTGGTGAATGACTTGACTATCGATCAATGCCCCAGAGAGGTAGGGAGGCAGGGTTAAGGGAGAAGACAAGAAGAGAGAGTGATGGGGACAGCAGCCCTGGTTGAGCAAATGAAAGTGGTGCTGTGGTGGCTGCTCCACAAATAGCATGTTACCATTTTATTTTACTTCCATGACTGCAGTGAGAAAGGGGCTGGTGTGACAATCTCCCAAGCTAAAGAAGACTTATGCTACAATTTGGTTTTTCTCCTGTCAGTCTCAAAGATGCTACAAGAACCCTTTGCATGAGGTTACAATGTGTACACAGACAAAGTGCTCTGAATGTGCCTTAATTCCCAAAAAATTACATTTTATTTTTATTTTTGTTGCAGTTAGGCATTTTCATTGGCATCCATTCACCCTGCCTCTTTACAGACCAGCAGTTCTACCACATGTTATGGCTTCTTTTTATACTGTCTTGCCTTTCTATCCATCACTCCATCCATCAGTCCTGAAGGTCACCAGATGCCACTGAACATGGAGAAGCATAACATGCAGTTGGTAGAATGGAGGTGGGGAACTGGCTTAAAGAGATTGGCTGGACATGGACCACAACTCGAACATCAGGGGTGTTTTAACCCCCTAATATCATTGGTACCTTACTTGGAGCTCAGGATTTGTTCTTCATCCATGGACTAGACTACACGCTTCCAACTTTTCCTGTATAGTAAAGGTGAAGCAGGGTGGGCTAAAGCTGTATTCAATAAGCCAGCATTTTGAGAGCCAGCCAAAAATTATTTTCCTTCTCTCATAATACTGAAATTTAATTTAACAAATTAAATTGATTCTCAGTGGATTCAGGACACACATACCGGGAAGCCTTCCATAACTAAAGATGTAAATCTTCATGTTCTTCATCTTCACAGACAGAAATGAATTAATTCTTCCAGTATTCCTCAGGTAGATGAGAACATGAAGATTTCTGCACAGTTCCCAATTGCTTTTCATGATTTGGGTAGTCTTACTTTGTGCAGAAATATATATGGGTCATGATCCAATACTGTACTTGCATAGTGTAAATCTGAGAGCCAGTGTGATGTTGTGGTTTAAGTGTTGGGCTAGGGCTCCAGGAGGACTTGTATGCACATTCAGTAATGGGAACCCACTGAGTAACCTCTCTGAGTCTAAGAGGAAGGAAATGGCAAACTTTCTCCGAATAAATATTGTAAAGAAAAACCTGAAAAAGGATCACCATAAGCCAGAATTGACTTGAAGGAACATAATAAGTGTAAATCTGCACTGATGATGGCTGTTCTACATCTTCCTTTCTGCTGAATAGACAAACTGTGTATCTGCCAGTGTAATGGCTTATTGTCCCATTGAAGAGAAGACATTGGGCTGCTCATACCAAGTTTGGAACTTCAATTAGTTCAAAACATGGCAGCCAGATTGGTTACTGGTACATCTAGGAGTGACCATACTACAGCGATATTAAAATCACTCTACTGGCTGCCAATTGGTTTCTCAGTACAAGTGTTGGTTACTGCCTTTAAAGCCCTACATGGTTTGGGTCCAGTTCCACTCCATACACTCAAGACCCCTGGGAGACATCTACACCAGTCAGCTAAAACTAGACTGACTGTAACCCAGATGGCATTTTCTTTATCTGCTACCAGGTTGTGGGATGACTTGCTGGAAGAGTGTCAGCATGAGATGCTAAGTCAGTTTAAGCTAGCATCTCAGGCTGACACCCTTAAGGTTATCTGTGCATGCACTACCATCTTTAGGTCCCCCAGTTCTAGGAAGGGACACAGCTAGCATAACACTCCTGGCTATCACAATTATATGTGCTCACATTTGGAGGGACAGATCCAGGAGCACCCTCACGCTGTGAACATTGTCTTTCAGGGAGAGTGTAACCCCCATCCAGGACTGTTGACACATCTCCAAACCCCCGAAAGCACCTCACCTTTTCTGGATTCAATTTCAGTTTGTTTTTCCTCATCCAGCCCATTACCTCCTTCAGGCATTCAGAGGAGACACACAACAGTTCTGCACCATCCCAGGGTGAGCAACTGCATGGCTGGTAGTCCAACTACAGGAGACTCATAAAATTAATTGCCAGTTGCTCAGCATATAAATTGATTGATTTAAGGATTCTAGTTGAGAATGACATCACAATTGAGGCTGATATGAAATTGCTATACATCTGCAACTCTGCTTAATCAGCCTTGAATTGATAATGCCCATTGCAAAGCAGCCAAAAATACTCAAAAAATACAAAAAGCAAATTTACACTGGTGTATTACACCAGCATGATTCTAGTCAGTGCATTCTGTGCTAAATACAATGGCTGACATCCTGTTCAGTGCTTATTATAATGGCAAGCCAGACTTCTAGTTATTGTTATTTGCCATCAAGCCAACTTCAGCTTACAAGAGTCTATGGGTGACAGACCTCCAAGCTCTCTGGTCATCAACTGTCTTACTTAGGTCCTGCAGACCCAAGACCATGGCTTTCTTGATTGAATCAATCAACCTGTAGCATGATTTTTATCTTTTGCTAACACTTCCACTTTACCAAGCATTATAATCTTTTCCAGTGAAACACATCATCTCATGAAAAAACGTCCAAAGTAATGGAAACATTATGGCCTGGATGATTCTGATTTTGGTATTCAGTGTGATCTCTTTACAATTGAGAGTCTTATCTATTTTCTTCATAGTTCCCCTCCCCCATCTCAGACTTCTTCCTCTTTTTTGTCTTTTTAAAGGATCACCTTCCTTCTCCTTTGGTATGAAGATTGCAACACCTCTGAACCTCAGCCAATTTGAAAGATGGATTTAGACTGGAAGTTTCATTGAAGTAGTATTTAGGACTGAAGAAAACATCCCTGTGAGATGCACTGAAGAATGTAAATGAACAGAAAGTGAACCAGTTGGGACTGGATATTATTTTTCTTATTCTTGAAAGCAAGACAATGTCAATTTTCATTCCTAATAGGTTGGATGTACTCTTTGGCCTGAGCAGAATTAGCCTGTAGTCTGTAAGAGGAATTTAAACTGAAATGGCTGAAAATGGATTGGATTCAATTGCATTATAAATGAAGAATGGGCTTAGAAGATAAGGAAAATATGTGCAGCAGAATTTTGTATCTACATGGTTAGAGGAACAACAATACTTGAAGGGACTTTGAGGTTGCTGTTCGCTTATAGGTTTGTACATGAAGAAGAAGAAAAAGCAGCATTATCCAACACTTTTCTTGGCTTGAGAACTCAAAATGCTATTTTTAATTCTCAGCAAAAAATATATACCTTCTGTTGATGTGCAAATGGGAGAATGAAAGCAAGTGATGTGAGTAGCCTCAGCAAGGAGATATCCATTTATACATAAATAATCCAGTTGCCAAGGTTTCATCACATTCCAGCACAACCAAAAGAAACACAATATAGGGTAGAGGTTTTATCTAAGATGTGAGCTGCTTTATAAATTCTTATTCTTATTGGGGATATGACAATGAATAGTGGAGGAAGCATGATCCTCAAAGTTTGGCATTTCACAAAAAACAGGGGAAGGGAACTGGTTCAGCCCTAATGTCATCTAATGCATCTTTTTGACTATGAAATTCAGGATTTCCTTGGTAACTGATTTGTTTCTAGCTGTAGATTTACAACTGTTCTTTACAATTCCATGGCAGAGCTCTTAATACAGGTCTGCAGCAGGTTGTTGTTGTTTATGATGATGGTGTTATATTGTTGTTATTTATAGGCCAAGTAAAATGGGGGAGAAAGCATTGATCTTGCACTGTACTCCAGCAGGTGTTCTTGCAATATGAAAGCCTTTCCTTCATATATAGTGTTATAATGATGATGGTGGGATTTCCAACTGTACAGGGGAGAAATAGCTTAGTGTGAATTATTCGCTTTGCTTTTGAGACAGTCATCAGAGCATGGACTAGTGATCTTATCTTCTAGTCCTCTCCTTTTTAGTGACAATGCAGGTGAATAGACATTTTTGTGCTGTCTATTGGAACATGTTTTTCTTTTTATTTCATCTCACAGAATGTCTCAGCTGGTGTGGTCATATATCTGAACCATTGCCAAGTTGGCTGGTTGGTTCAGGAAGCTTGAATCTGAAAAGTAATTGTTCCTAAATCAAATTGCTATTTCCAGCTGGAGTAAACCCACTAAATCCACTGCTGAATGCTAACTCAGCCATATGTGGTGTATCAACCACACATATATCCCATTAATTTATTGGGTCTACTCTAGTCGGGACTACCAATTAGGTTTAGGCTTCAGATCAGGATTCATTAAATCCACTTCTTGACTATATTCTATTGGAGTAGACACACTGAATCAGATGTTGAATGGCACATCAATAGGCATGTAATTCCCATTTATTCAATGGGTATACTCTATTTGAAACTAGCAATTAGATTTATGAAAGCCAGTATGGTTAGTGATTTTAGAGTTCAACTAGGACTCCAGGAAACCAGGGTTCAAATCTCCACTCAGCCATAGAAAAGTCACATTCACTCAGCCTCAGAGAAAGACAGTGGCAAATCTCATCTGAACTAATCTTCTTGGGAAAACTAGGGTTGCCATAAGCTGGAAACAGTTTGAAGGCACAAGAACAAGAACAAATTAGTTATATACCAATAATTATCCTATCTAGCCTAGACCAATTGAAATTAATGGGACTTAAATTACTTATGACCCAACAAGACCACTTCTAAGCAGGACTAACTGGATCTTGCCAAAATATTTTTGTATCTCTTTCTGTTTATTTTTTTAAAAATTAAAACAATATATGTCTGTATCCTACTGTGAGTTTAGCATACCTGGTTCAACATACAGGCTTAGCTCTGTGAATTTTTTCTCTTTGGCTTTGGAAAAGTAAAATAAAAAAAGTAAAATAGCATTGATTTGTTGCTTTATTGATTACTCCTTTTACTGGAGCTGTGAATTTTATTTACAAATCAATGATCCTATGATCCAATTGAATTTGACTCCACCCCCAACCCAGATAACTCTGTCTCTAGATTTTATTTACATGCCAGCAACAGCGGGCAATATTCAATGTTGACGAATTTGCTGGACCTCCATCTAATGAAATGCATGTGTATGCTCTATTTCCTAGCCCCAAAACTGTGTTTAGAACTTTCAGATTGTCCAGTGTAGCACCTCAGAAGCTTTCTATATCTTGAAACTCCCAGGAATGAGCTAAGAACTTGTAGCCTTCAAGCAGTGCTTAAATTATAAAAAGGTAAGGCAAGTGGTGGAGGGGAGGATGCAGAAAATGTCAGGCACAATTTGAATTTTTAGTGATGTGTATAGCAGAGATAATTAGTAGTACTTTGCATTGTGTTTGCCTACAGGGAGCAAAAGTTAAAGATGACTTCATGGTGGAGTCCTGTATGAATTCATTCCCAAATCCTGTTAGTCCTCTTCCTCTTCACAGTTAGAATGGAACTGAATTCACATGCCTTTCCTATTTACCCTTACCAGCATACTCTTTGTAGGTTGCATCTCTTGTTTGCTATTTTGTTGTTGTTGTTCTTGTTCTTGTTAAGTTGTCAAGGGATCCTATGAATGAGGGTCTCCAATGGCCCAGCTCAGGCCCTAAAATTCAGATTTATGATTCTTTAATTGAGTCTTGTGCAGCTTTGGACTTCCCTTTCATGTCTGAGCATATCAGCAGTAGAACATCCTTTCAGCTTGAATCCAGTTACATCATTAGGCACATGATGTCTACTCATATTTGCCCCCTGTTTTGCCCCAGGAACTAGCTGAGTACTTTCTAATCTGGGAGTTTCATTTTCCAGAACTATCTCTTGCCTCATTTTGTTTCATCATCATAAGCTTTTGGAGGTAAAATTCTAGAATAGTAACCTTCTTTTGTGGAACACTAAAGTGCCACTTCATTGTCTCTGAGAGATGCTTTAGCAACGTCACCCTACAATATTGCTGTTTCCCAGTAGATGTTTGGCCCATTTTAGCTGGCTCCTTAGTAAATGTCTGTATGATTTGGTAGACCCTATCAATAGCAATGTTCAGAATAGTCTCTTCTCTAAATGAAACAGGCAACATGAGAGAGCTTTGCCGTATGAAAATTAAAAGTAAGATAAAATCCCACCCACCCTGCTCATGATTGTGCAAAACACAGAAGAGTCAACAAATGGCAAAAGCTGACAAGAGACAATAAAATGTTTTGTTTTCCTCTGCTGCACTTTGTTCTTTATTGATTATTTTTTGCTGGTTCCTCCTTCACTCTCCTGGGTGTCCTTAATAAATCTTGTTTGATCAGAATATATCAAATAGGACCTACCATTTGAAAGACAACTGATGATCATCATTTGGCTTGACAAAGGCTGCAGGGGAAATGCATAATGGTCACAATACTCAGAAGTGATAGTGATTATCTACTGCCCAGCCTGAAATGCTGGAGTGATATCTGCAATTCAAAAGCCAGATACACTAGAGAAAAGGAAAGCAAACAATACAACATAATAGGATTCAGTGATGCTAGTGAAAAAACCTGATAGAAAGGAAATCAACTCATTTGATATTTGGTGCTAGAGAAGAGTGCTGAGGATACCGTGGACAGCCAAGAAGACAAACAAATGGATTCTAGAACAGATCAAGCCCAAACTATCCTTGAAAGCCAGAATTACTAAACTGAGGTTCTCATACATTGGACACATCATGAGGAAAAAAGAATAATAAGAAAAGGCAATGATGCTAAGAAAGCTGAAAACAGTAGAAAGTGAAGAAGACCACGTGCCATATGGTTAGACTAATCAGAGAGGACATAAGCCTAAGCCTGTAGGACCTGAGCAGAGCAGTGGAGGATAGGGGGTCTTGGAGATGTCTCAGCCACAGGGTTATTATGGGTCATTGTTGACTCAAGAGCAGTTAACAACAACAACAACAACAACAATGAGGTTTTCCAGTTTGGAAAAACAATCAGCAGAAGCTTTGTAGCTACCAGGTTTATTGTGCCTCTAGTCAAGCCCAGGAACATTCCAGATATTTCTGATTCTATCTCCCATTAGCCCCTGGCAGCAGGGATGATGGCAATGATAGTCCAAAACACCTGGTGGTTATCAGGTTGGAAAAAGCTGCTCTGCATCCTTGATGCTCGAGGTTGATTGAGTGACGCTAAAAACCAACCCTCTCACATTAATTTCTATGTGGTACAGTCCTAATGTGGGAATTCAGCCATTTCAGTTCCATGTTAAGAAGGATATGTTTTTTCTGAAACAAGTACTTTTACAAGGCTTTAGTATAAATCAATAATCACATTAAGATACTAAGGTGTACAGTCACCACACAGAGGCTATACAATGTTTTAGTGCTTATCAGAATTAGCCCTGCATCCTTAGAGATGCTTAAACACTTTTTTAAAATTTCTCACATTTATGTAGAGATGCCATATAAAATCACATCAGATGGGGAAAAATCCATTCTAAAACAAACTTTGAACTATCATTTAATTACTAAAGAGATCATTTCTTCCATAGAAGTGGGATGTTTATTATGTTTTGTCCAAAGCAAAGGAAGTTATCTGTGGGAGTGGCTTTTAATCTGTCTGATGGGTGAGAATGACAGGGTTTTTCTCCAATGTTCCAGAAAGAAAATGTCATACTTGTGCCCATTAACTACAACTGTTTCTTTTATGAATAATTTACCACAGACTTGCAATCAATAAAAGTCATAGACTAATTCTATTCCCTGGACCACTATTTGGAGTAACACTAAACTATGGCATTCTCTTCATCTTAAAAAATATATAATCAAGGGTCAATTGAAGGTATACCCCAAACCTTATCAGCACAGAAACAAGCTGAATTAACTGTTCTATGAGGGGGTATCATAAAGTTTTAATTTTCACCTTTAACAAAATTTGACAGAAAGTTTGTTTTGATTTGTAGTTGTTAACTTTTCTCTACATAGTTACCAATCAGATTTACACATTTTCCCAGTGTTTCTTGACCCTCCGAATACTGTTATTATAGAAGTCTGCAGATTGTGCCTTAAACCACTCTTCCATTTCATGAATGATGTAATTTCTGTTGTCAAGTCACTGACCCCACAACAGATTTTTCATTTCTGGATGCTGCAAATAACATGGATGCTGCAAAATCTCAAAGTCACATGCTCTTGCTCTGTTAACTGCAACTTCAGATGAGTGAGCTGGTGAATTGTCATCTCGCAGATGAATGCCTCTGGAAAGCATGCCACAGTTTTTCTTTTTCAGAGCATCTCGCAGCTTGTTCAGAAGATTGCTGTAGTATGTGCCAGTGATGGTTTGTCCCTTTGCAAGGTAATTTGTGAGGATGACTCCATAACAGTCCCAAAAAAAACTGAAAGCATGACCTTCCCTGCTGGCTTTTGAAACTTTGCCTTTTTTGGGGGGTGGGGGGTGGGGATAAGCATGCTTCTACTTCATGGTCATGGTTTTGGTCTCTGGATTGTACTGATGGATCCAAGATTCATCCATGGTTACCAAATGACTAAAAAAAATTCTCTTCATCCTGTTCCAACAGCATCAACATCTGTCTTGAAAGGTCACACCATGTTTGTTTCTGGAAAGAGGTTAGCAAATGTGGAACCTAGTGCACAGACACCTTAGATATGTGCAGTTTGGAAATTCCTTTTCCACCTCACATAGTGACATAAGATGGACAATGCTTTCCATAAAGTACCATCATCTCATCATGAATTTGCCGGGCACTATTCAAATGCAGGAACTTTATCACACTGCAAGCCTCAATCTTCTCCATCTTACACTTTAGTCACTTCTGGCACAACCTGTAACAAAAATAAAGGACACAATGAGCTGATTTTCTCAACATCATGCACATAGGGATGAATAATGACACTGACAAAATTTATCAATATCAAAGTTCTTTATTACGACCAATCGGTCAGCACAAAATTTATCAATATACTGTTATAACCTCTGGGTGATAATTATTACTTTATGATACCCCTTGTATCTCATCAACATTCCTCATACCCCACTATGTTCAACAGGATATGTGTTTATAGTTACCTGCTGAGGGCCATCTGTAACTATGCCATATCTGCTGTAGGATCTAAGAAAAGCCATGCTGGATCAACCAAAGACCTGTCTAATCTAGCATCCTGTTTACGTAGTGGTTGGCCAAATGCACATGGAAGCCCATGAACAGGATGTAAGTGTAATACTGTACTCCAGCCTGTGCTCACCAGCAAAAAGATGTGAGTTGTTGTTTGTTTTGTTTTTGGGTTTCTGTTTGTTTTGTTTTTGCATTTAGAGATTTTTTTTTACCCCTCCCCCAAATCATTTTGCTTAGAAAATAGTACTTCGGGGGGGGGGGGAATCTTTGTGCAAAAAAGTTTTTGTGGGAAAACATTTGATGTTTAAACCAGTGTTTTCCATGGCTGCATGGCTATTTACAGCACAATCTTATGCATGTCTACTTTGAAGTAAATCCCACTAAGTTAAATTAGTGTTAATTGTATGCAAATGGCACAGTATTACAGGGACATCATTTAAAAGTTTACCAGTTATTATGAAATATATTTCTTTATTTAACGTAAGAATCAATAAAAACTGGAGATGGAAAACAACATCTTAAAATAGCAGTATCTATTTGTGTTCCTCAGCAAGTGATAAAGGATCTAATACTGGAAGGAGGATATAGCTATCATGAGCAGCAGCCCAAGGCTTTATCTTTTCTGTATTTTTCTAACTTCCATTAAAACCATCCAAATTGGTAGCTATCCTTATATCTTATAGTAGCAAACTGCATCCTCTGACTACATACTGCATGAATATGTACTTCCTTTGGTATGTCTTTAACCTCCCAGTGTTTAGATTCATTGGTAGGGATGGAAAGAACATTTGCAAATATTTGAGAAATGGTCAAAAACATGTTTTTCAAATGCTGAGAAACCTTGCAAAGAAGTATGCTCGACTGATAAGAAGCTTCTTAGTGTCTATGTGTGGGAGGGGGGGGAATCACACAGAAATCTTATTTCCTGTGCATAAAATGTTGTTTCTAGTGTAGAAAATGTTTTTCTGTACAAATCATACAAATTCTGCACAGACTAAGTCCCAAGCTGCAAATGCTAGATTTCAAACATGTGATTTTCAGGATTTTCTTACAAGAAGAAGAAAGCTGGAAAATTGGTAAAATTAGTTGTTGATTCCTTCAAGAATAGAATTGGAAAATAATTGTACATCCCAATTCACTAAATGTACCTAGGTTCTAGTATCATCAAAGGAGGAGAAAAATGTGTCCCAGTTCACTTTTTTTAACCCTTTGCATACTTATTGTTGTTGGAGTGATTTGAAATTCAACATGGAATTTATATCTTCATAAGTGAACTTAGGGATGCAAGAAATAGAACTGAGTAGTTTTGCAACATATGTATTTACCTAGTAGGCACTGTGATGTTACAACATATGTGTGCCCATTGCACAATAGTAGCTGACTGGTGTGGCATTGCCCCATGTGCAATGGAAATGATGCACATCAAGTCACAACTGATGTGCATCTGAACACTAGCTAGAAAGTTCCAGAGTGTGACAGGAGCATCTAATGATGCCCAGTGTGCATCACATGTGCCTAGTGAGTATCACAAGTACTCAGTAAGGATGAGAAGTGCCTAGTGCACATTACCAGTACCCAGTGAGAATGAGAAGTGCTCAATGCACTTCAGAAGTGTCCAATATGCCTCAGCAGTGCCTTATGCTAATCAGAAGTGCCCAATGCATATCAGAAGCACCTGATGCACATCAAAATAATCTTATTGGTGCCCACATGCATATCTTTCCAACTCACTAACAGAGTTTCTATGTATTTCAACAACATATCTACAGGTTTGTACAGCCATGAAATGCAGATTATGCTGTGGAATCTTGGCCATTGTTTTCGTTGTTGTTCTTGTTCTTGTTGCTGTTGTTTAACTTATATCCTACTTTTTAAATTTAAAGCAGCAGGAAATAATGGACAAAGAAGATTCCATCTCAAAAAATTTTTTGAAGCTGAAATTTGCTAGAAAGGGTAGCATGAGCCTTTCTTCGCAAGTGGAAAAGAATAGACTGAAGACTGAAGACTTAAGGAGTTCAGCAAATACCCAGCAAAGGGAGGCTGAAGTCTCTTCGCATAATAATAAAAATACAGAAAACTATACGGTTTGATCCAGATTTATAGGCAGTGTAAATCTGCGAGTATATGCATAAATGTATTAAGTCACACACGGCTCTACAGTGCACAAGTATCATAAAAACAGCACAGCAATGTGATTTTGTGACTTTCACAACACCTGACCCATTATACTGTTCAGCATAAGAACTGGGCACAAATCAAAAAGTGTCCCTTCAGGTCATGGTTTCCTCTATGACATTTTTTAAAATATTAATTTAGCCTTTCAGTGCACTTAATAAGATTTGAAATATTTCCATTGCAGGCAGAGATTTATTTGTCAATTTATGACCTTCAACAATATATAACTTGCTTCTAAGCCTCATTCCAGTGTGGGGTTGGATTACCTCTTCTTCTTAAGGGTATAATAATTTAGCTCCTGCAAGTAATTTTCCATTTACTTGCAGGGGCAGCAGTACCAGTAACTGTCCCTGAAAAATGTTGTCAGCAGACCTGCTCATGTCAGAGTCTTTACTCATGCTTGCCTAATTTGCCAAGGGACAGTTGCTTCTGAAGTCAAACACTGATGGCACTCATTGACTGCAATCCTATTGGTTAGTTCTAAATAGAGTAGACTATTGAACCATGTGTAGGAACAGTGGGTCAACATATAGACAAATCCTGTCATATCATGCTTGGAGGAATCTTCTTCAGATGAAAAAGGGGAATAAGAGTTCCAGGATGACCAGACCCAACTGGGGCCAGTCTTTCCATAGCATTGTCAGAGGCAGAGCCCAATCCATTCCAGACACTAGTTGCAGATCAGGAGAAGGAGGAGGAAGCAGAGGATCTTCACCCTCTCAAGCCCTGTATAATAAAGTTCCAGAAGCAAAAGGTCAGGCAATACCCTGCTAGTCTGTTTAACATCTGGCTATAATTTAGCTCAGCCTAGGCCATGCCATTGCTACAGACCTACACTACCAACTCCCAATGAAACCATGTCAGACATCTCTGGTTTCCTGGCTCTCTGACTTTTGGTACATACTTTTGAACTAATCTTTCAAACAACTTTCCTCTTAGTTTCAGGGTGTACTCAGGATTGTTTTCTCCATACGAACCTTGGGCTGCCTGGATCATGCTTTCCTTGCAAAGCCTTGGCCTGTTCTTATGAACTATAGGTATACTACCTGGGCACTCTCTGGCATTTACAGTACAAATCCCACGGATCCAATAGATCTATTCCAATTGGAACTAGCAGTAGGATTTGGTCATCTCCCACAGCCTTCCTTCATGGTTCTACTGAGATTTCAACAAGGAAAGGCCAAAGGGCTGGAAAAGACAACACACAGTAAATATTTCTTTAAAGTGCATAGGCATCTCTGTGAGTGTTTAGCTCACCCAAGATTTTAGAAAGTAGTGTTTCCTTTGCATGCTAAATGGGAAGCCTACTTGAATAATGTGGAGAGTAGCCACCCCTCAGGAGCTTTGTCTAACCCAATCCTTGTGGACATGCAAGACTGCATCCAGATGAGCAGTGTCAATGCAATGTATTTCTTCTTTGTTCCTGTACAAAGGCCATTGCAATGAAGCCTTCTATGAGCTCAGAGCCATAACTGACCTGTTATTTTGAGACTATAGCACAGAAGTGGACAACTTCCCAGAGACAGGGAGGTCGCATTTGATACTGTAGCTAAAGTTGCTAAAGTTGCTTCTATAATCATTCCACTGAATTTGCTTCTAGACTGCTAAATTTAAGTGTTCGTGCAGAAGCAAAAAAAAAAGTTATGATTTCCTTTCCAAATAAAGCACCCTTTGTATGTGAAAAAGAATGGGCTGATACCTCTGCGAGCTACAGTTTACACCTGTGGTGGATTCAGGGGTCAGTTTCTGGCCCCTGAAGCTTCTAGTGGTGCCTCAAATGCCCCAATCCATTCTCAATTTTTGGAGGAATATTAAATAGTAGAGGGGGAAATTTGTTGCTGTTGTTGCATGCCTTCAAGTCATTTCTGATTTATGGCAACCCTCATGGGTTTTCTTGGAATGATTTGTTCAGAGGGAGTTTCCCATTGCCTTCCCCTGAGGATGAAAGCATGTGATCTACCCAAGGTCACCCAGTGGATTTCCATGGCCGAGCTGGGCTTTGAACCCTGGTCTTCAGGGTCATGGTCAAACACTCAAACTGCAACACCACACTGGCAATGTGAGATGTGAGCTATTAAAAAGGCAAATTACTGCTCCTGGAGCCTTCCAAAAGAGGCAGCTCATCCTTTCTTGTGGCCACAAAAGTGCAGTCAGGAGAAACTGGAGAGGTCAGAGGCCACAAAAACAGATTTGGTGTGACACAATTGCCCCCAGGAAGTTTGGCAGTGGGCCACATGCAGCCCACCCAATACAATGGAAGCAGTGCTCCCTAGGATTCATCCTTTTGCCCTTCCTTTGTTGCCTTGGGCCAAATATGCCCTCTGACTAGATATGCCCTCTGACTAGATATGCTCCATACAGGGATACAGAGATTATAAAGAGTGTTTATGTGTGTGCCTTCAAAGTCACACATCAGCCTAATCTGTGGTGGAACTGGAAAAAGGCTAAAAAATATTGGGTCACCACACATAAAACAATACAGGAGATATTGTCAATGCAAATAAACTTGGATCCCAAAATGTATTTACTGAATATATGTTTGGATAAAAATCTGGAACAAAAACAAAAATGGGAAACTCCTCTTTTACTTGATTATCAGTGTGAGGACTGTGTATGTCTGAAAATGGAAGAGTGAGACTGTTCCGCACCAAGGTGAATGGCTAGGTAAGCTACTTGAATTTATGCAACTGGATAAACTAACAATTATGCTGAGAGAACAGGACTGGGAAAAAGGCGAGAAAATTTGGAAGCTGCTACTCAATTATATCAATAACAGGAAAAAATAAAAAGGAGAAAATGACATTAATAAGTTAAAGTAGGAGAGATGACTGATAAATGTGCTGTTAGATTATCAGTACACTATTATATCACACTTGGTATAAAGATGATTAACTAAGAAGACATACAAAGATATAGACATGAGACTTATAGACAAAGCTACACATAGGTAGATTGAATCTCAGGGTACTTCTTAAAATAAGAAAGAAGGTTTATCATTTAACACTAATTTAGAAATGACTTGACAAAGGACCCAGGAAGTCATAAGGTTGTCTTTTGGTGTGTTTCTGTTAGTTTGACTGCTTTTTTCTTTTTCTTTTTCTTTTTCTTTTTCTTTTTCTTTTCTTTTCTTTTTTTGTTTAGCACTGTAAATATATGGAGTTTGTTTATCATTTGTTTTATATGTAGTATAGATAGTATCTGTATATATTTGATGTGATTTTTGTGATTTTTGTTACATATGTTGTATATTATGTTTAAAAAAAGTCACAGATCAACCTAAAGTGAGCCTGTAGGTTTCATAGGGTTTTCTTAGCCAAGGAATCCTCAAAGGTGATTTTGCCACTTACCGTACTTCCTCTGATAGTCTATTACAGCACCTGATATTCCCTGGTAGTTTCCCATCCAAGTACAAACCAGGGCTGACTGACCCTGCAAAGCTTTCAAAATCTGGATGTTGTTGGACTGCAGCTCCCAGAATTCCTCAGCATTGGCTACACCCTGGCATTTGCAGTCCAACAATACGTGGGGCAGATGAGATGATAAAATAACACAGTGGTCCAAACATTGCTCAACATGACTCCCATTTGGCTTTAAAAAGGGGGAAAGCTATATGTTTAATGGGACACTAGTATGCCTCACATTTGTATCATCTACTGATGAGAGGGAGAAGAGAGAGAGAGAGAGAGAGAGCTTGGAAAGATTTTCAACTACAGCTCCCATAATCCTCCTCACAACTCTAAAAGCTGCAGTCCAAACTGACCCAAACTGGTCTTTTTCTCTGCTTCCTCCTCAAAAACTGTATCAAGTTACCTCCCCCTCTGCCTCCGCCTCCCATGTGTGACAATTTCTGTTTTAGGATTGGCAAAGTTGAATTTAGTCATTTCAAAAGTAACAAAATAATACAATTTCAACATCTCATTGGCAAGACAGCTTCCTATGTTGCTTACTAGACCTTTCCAATGTGAAGATGCACAGACTCTTGCAACCCTGCTGTTTAACTGCACTGAAGCAATAATAAAATCAATAAAACACTCCCAAGCGTCCTTTCCAACCTGCTCCAAATTGACAACCCTGGTTCACAGATGAACTTAGAAAGATGAAGCGGGTTGGACAACTACTAGAGTGCACCTGGCAGAAAACTCAACTCTTATCTGGCAAGACTTGTCATAGGACATTTCTTTGTTCCTATCGAGAAGCAATATGTGCAGTGCAGGAATCTTTCTCCTCTGCACATACTGCATCTGTGGAATCTGATCCAACAGAACTGTTTAGGGTGGTAAGGGAGCTGACACAGGTTTCCCCTGTGCAGAACCCTTTACTCAACCCGACAACAGCCTGTTGTGACATTTTTAACAACTATTTCCCAGATAAAATCTCTCAGATAAGAGCTGACTTGGATGCCAGGACTACAGCAGAATTGACTGATGAGGTGTCCAGTAAACCCATTTTTGAGAT
>JAIPUX010001232.1:156317561-156333848 GCA_020142125.1 Phrynosoma platyrhinos | reverse complement strand
ACTGATGACATGGACAAGATCCTTGGAAAAGTGAAGAAGATGACGTGCTCCTTCGATCCCTACTCATCTTGGCTGGATGTCCAGGGGGGCGATGATGATGATGATGATGATGATGATGATGATAATAATAATAATTTATAACCCACCCCTTTGCTCAGCAATCGGGGCGGCATACAACAAGTTAAAAAACACAACAATTAAAGCATTATTTTCTTTTAAAGGTCATTAATGCATCCCTTAGGGAAGGAATTGTTCCAACATGTTTAAAGGAAGCGGTTGTTAGAAACCTTCCCTGGACCCCCTGGATCTGAAAAAATTATAGACCAGTTTCTCATCTACCTTTTTTGAGCAAGGTGATCGAGCGAGCCGTCACCTTTCAGCTTCAAATGATCTTGGATGAAACCGATTTTCTAGTTCCATTTCAAACCAGCTTCGGGCTGGGATATGGGGTGGAGACTGCCATGGTCACTTTGACAGATGAGCTGCGCCTAAGCATTGACAGGGGAAGTGTAACTGAGTTGGCACTTTTGGACTTCTCAGCAGCTTTTGATATGATAGACCATGACATCCTCTTGGAATCCCTGAGAGAGTTAGGAATGGGAGGTACTTCAGTGGTTCTGTTCCTTCCCCTCGGGAAGATTCCAGAGGGTGTTGCTCGGGGACAGTTGCTCTTCAAAAACAGAGCTTAAATGTGGCATCCCACAGGGTGTCATCCTGTCCCCGATGCTGTTCAATATCTATATGAAGCTGCTGGGGGAGATCATCCATAGACATGGGGTGGGGTGTTATCAATATGCTGATGACAGCCAAATATATTTCTCCATGTCTCGGTCAGCAGCCATGACAGAAGATGGCTGTTCTTCCCTCAATCAATGTCTCGAGGTGGTAATGGACTGGATGACGAAAAACTGACTCAAGCTGAATCTAGATAAAATGGAGGTACTCACAGTAGGGGCCCCCAAACCAGGCATTGGGTCACAATCTCCAGTCCTGAACAGGGTCACGCTCTCCTCTAAGGACTGTGTTCGCAGTTTGGGGGTGCTCCTAGACTCGTTGCTTCACATGACAGATCAAGTGAATGAGACAATCAGGAGTGCCTGTTATCAGCTTCGGCTAATGCCCCAGCTGCACCCTTTCCTGGAAGTAAGGGACCTAAAACTGTAGTGCATGCATTGGTCTCACAACTCGACTTCTGCAATGCACTCTGCATGGGGCTATCCTTATACCTAGTCCAGAAACTACAATTAGTACAAAACATGGCAGCCAAGTTGATCACTGGAAAATCTATAAGTGATCTTATTACACCTGTTCTGAAATCTCTCCACTGGCGGCCTATTGGTTTCTGAGCACAGTATAAGGTATTAGTGATAACCTTTAAAGCCCTACATGGCTTGGGTCCAACCTATCTAAAGGATCGCCTTCTTCCATATAATCTGCCACACACCCTCAGGTCCTCTGGGAGGAATTGACTGCAACCTAATAAAAACTAGATTAGCAGTAACTTCCCAGAGAACGTTTTCTGCTGCCACTCCCAGACTGTGGAACACCTTGCTGGAGGAGATCCATCAAATAACCAGCTTGAAGAGCTTTAAAAAAATCCATTTAAAAAAAGCTGTTAAAAAAATACAGATCTCTTCCAGCAGGCCTTCCCTGAATAGATCACCTCACCTAACCTGGCCTCCCTCCTTGTTAGACATCCTCTCCACGCTTTTACTGGTGTCCCAGAATGCCTGCTGTTTTAATCCGATGCTTTTAATTTTGTATTATATATTAAAGGGGGGGGTTAACTGTTATTTGTTAGTATTGTTTAGTATTGTTTATTATAGGGCAAGTTTTATTTAAATTTATATGTAAGCTGCCTTGATTGTCACAGCAGAAGGTGGGATATAAAAATAAAGCATTATTTATTATTATTATTATTATTATTATTATTATTATTATTATTATTATTAAAACAAAAAAGCTTCCAGAACATCTGAATTTCAAAAGGAATTTCCTGCCCCTGATTGGAATGGGTGACTTCTTTCCTTTGGGAGAGATGAGACATTAATTAACTCACACTTCTCATGGAGAGAGTACAGCATTTTATTTCCCACCCTTCTTCGGGCACAAGAAGAATTATTCAATCATTTTACTTTCCTAGGATAAAGGGTCAAGAACTAAAGTCAAGACTTGAAGTATAATGGACTTGTGTGTCAATATTTTTTAAAAAGAAAAAATCATATATACAGTGTTCAGACTTCTAAATATATATTGGTCAAGCTTCCAACTTTTTTGTTCAATTTTTATGTTTTTCCTTCTTAAAATTTCAGTGGACTCTGCCTTCTAATAAAAATATATTCTATCTAGATTAAGATATATTTCTTCCTTATTGACATTTTGCTAGGATTTCTTGCTTTCATTCAGTCATCCATTAATCTCAATCTGACTGATTGGCTGGGGATAGAAGGGTCACTGGTTTTTCCACTTTAATGCTTTGTCTAAATTCAGGGCTCTGGATGAGAATTTTTGTTGTGTCACTTCCCTTTTGTTTTCTTGCAACTGAAGGAGATTGTATTATTTATGCTCCAGATGCTGCCCAGAACTACATGTCTAATTCTAGAATTCCATTCTTCACATAGTATAGCTCTCTTAGTGTTTTTCTGTATAATTTCTTTCACCATTTTAATTCATTTGTTTTCTGAAAGCTTATAACCATGTGCACCTAGTGAACACTTCTCACAATCCATATCATAAGAAGCCATAACAGTCTGTTTTTCAGCATGTTTGAAAATGCCAGGTACGACCTCCTAACTCATTTGGCTTGTCTCCAGGCTATGTGAAGATCCATATTTTCCTGTATAAGCCTATCTAGGTTCCAAGGTCTTTGGGAGAGGTCCTTCTCTTGATCCCACCAGAAATGTCCAAGATGGCTTTCTTAGTCACTGCTCCCAAGCTGTCATCTCGCTTCCAAGGTAAGCTAGGTTACCCCTAATTGCTTGTCCTTCTGCCAGCAGGCAAAGACCTTTTTATTCAGATGGGCTTTTGACAACAGCCTGGCTGTGGAACAACTAGGGTCTACTTGAGTGAAAAAACCTGCCCTCACCCCAAGGCTGGGGCTACTTGTTTGCATAATGTACAGTGACCTCTGATAGAATAATGTGGTCTTTTCCTGTTAAGCCAACTTTGCCCTAGATTTGGCAAAGTTAGGGAAAAGTCCAATGTTTCCCAAAAAAGCCAGGGTGAGAGCAGGGTTTTGTATTGTGTGAACATCTGGATTGGGCCCAAATTGGGCTGAGCCAACTGTTTGCATTCCAGGCACTGTGCCATCTCCATTCCTTATGCAGAGCAGCACAGAAAGGGGATGATCTGTTCCCAGTGCCACTGCTGGTGCTTCCAGGAAGCCCTGGTAGTGCAGTGGTTAAATGCCAGTACTGCAGACAGATTGTTGTGAGTTCAATCCCAGAGGGTTCCAGATTGACTCAGCATTCCATCCTTTTATAGGTTGGTAAAATGAGTACCCATCTTATTGTGGCCAATTGGATTACAGATTGTAACCACTTAGAGAGTACCGAGTTTGCTGATAAGTGGTATAGACATGTAAAAGTTACTGCTAAATGCTATTGCTTCTGTACTGGCAGGAGCTCCATGGATAGGCTGCCCGGTCACTGTTGCTTCCCCTGAGGATGGGGTCATCTGTGAAACCAATGGGAAGAGAAGATAGAGGGACCCCCTCAATCATGGAGCCCCCACCATGTGATCCATTTAGCCTGATTTCATGCTAGTGAGCCCACCCTCAAGAGGAGCTGTGGCATGATGTGTGGCCTACACACAGAGCTCCTGTAGGTATGGAAGTGACAGGATTGGTCTTGAACACTAGGAACAAGCCAGTCATGTTAATATGGTGTCATTCCAGCTGGCTCATGCAAACAATGTTGCACCACTGCACTGGATGCAGCCAGATGTGTACAACCATCATTGTGGCCAGTCTGGGGCCAGTTTTGGAACATAATGCTCTAGGCTGGCCCCAGACATATGGTCAATGCAAACAGGACCTGGGAGACTGTTAAGGGCAGGATTTTTAATGGGTGGCTACTGTGCATTTTTTCTTAATGTTCCCCAGAATACTATGTGGCAAACTGCACACACTGTAAGCCGCCTCTGGGATCAACAGGGTCTGTCCCCTTGTCAATCAAGAAGCAGCTGCTTGATGTTCCTACCCCATCCCATGAGTGATCTCCTGAGCAACAGACAGAAAATGTACCCCTGCTGCAAATCCCTGGTGTCAGAGATCACTCACATGAGGGGTGGGTGGGAACATCAGGCAACTCCTTCCTGGTCGACAGGGGTTTAGAGGACTTTCACAATCCTTATGTGGCCCCTAAATTGGGGGCCACGTAGGGATTGTGAATACATAGGAATTGCAAATGTGTAACTTTGGGTTAATTATTTGAAATTGCCTAAGAAGATTCAAGCTGTTGTTTTATTTTTTATTTCTATTTTTTTTTAAAAAAATGATTATGTTTTAATGCTATAAACATTTGTGTTTTGGCATTATAATTTTCTGTTTGTTTTTATTTTGCCTGTTTTTACCTGTATCTGATTTATTTGCTATGAGCTACCTTGAATCCAACTCCCAGGAGAAAGGAAGAATATAAGTCAAATCAAGAATCGGGTGTGGTAACCAATGGTGACACCTCCCCCATTTACCTCCTTCCATTTCACACAATACAGAATCTTTAGTAATGCTTTTTTCCATCAATGTAACTCACAAATCATAATTCCCATATACCACTGAATATAATGTGAATAGTTGTGACATGAACAATTTGCAAAATTAAAATTATACCTTCAAATTACAATATCATACGCACATCCTAAATGTATTGACATATACATAATGAACATTTGTTTAAAATGTGATGGTTAAAATTTAAAGAAAATTAAAAAGAAAAAAATTAAAATCTTTTTAAAAAATTCAAATTTTGAAAATTGAAATTTTAATTATAAAAAATTCTGGGGCCCCACCTATCTCTCCCACTGAGCTTCACCCTACTCCCACCATTTCTTAAAGCATTTTAAAGGGAAGGATGTGAATGCCACAGTCTGTTTCTGCCCAAAGGTAAGTGTTTGAGGGCCCATGGTGTCACCCCCCCCCAATTGGGATGTCACCTGGTGCAGTACGTATCCCCCTCATCCCCCAATGATGCTATTGACATCAATTCCTCTTTTAAATCTGTGAAATAAAGCCTTTAAATATAGAGGTGTTTTGCCAATTACACAGAAATACTGACAGAAGATTGCCCGTATTGGGAATATAAATACAATAAAATAAATTTCCAGCAGCAGTCTCTCCTCCCTACCCTTGCCACTCTCTCAAGGTTAATGTAGATGACACATTTATCATCTAGTCTGACCGAGAGAACACATGATTTACCTCACGCACATGTCTTGCATTTAGTATGCTTTATTTTAAGATTGGCTACTGGAAAGTAAATATGGGTCAGTTTGTAAGTCTTTGATAAGGTATGCCTTTCTAAGAAAAACTCACTGTAGGTGGGCAATTAGATTAATCTAGTTCCCACCTACAACAAGTTTTTCTTAGAAATACATATCTCAGCAAAGACTTTCCCTTTAACCTCTAATTTGATGCTACCATACATAGAGACACCTTCTTCTCACTTGAAAGGTCAAAGTCATACATTCACACAATGGCTGAAAAACCACAGCTTCTGATTTTCCAGTTGCAAAAGTTAATGCATAGACCTTGTTGAGGCTTAATGAGAAACCATTGTTTCCTGATTTATGAACAAGTCTGGAGAGGCGTTGGACTTCCATGTTCCTCACTCTCCTTTTGAGATGCTTTGTTGTTATGTGCCTTCAATTTGTTTCTGACATATGGAGACCCTAAGAGGTTTTCTTGGGAAGATTTGCTCAGAGGAGGTTTACCTTTGCCTTCCTCTGAGCCTGAGAGAGTCTGGCTTGCCCAAGGTTATCCAGTGGGTTTCCATGACCAAATGAAGATTCAACCTTGGTCTCCCAGGTCTTAGTCCAACACTTGAACCACTGCACCATGATGGTTCTCTTGAAATGCTACAAGGAAGAGATTGTACACCTTTCTTTGTGCTTTCAAACTGCTGTTAAAGCCTGTCTGCTCCTCTTTCTCCCACAGTTCTTTCCATATAATGTATGAAGCAATCTGCAAATGTCTTAACCATCCATGGACCAAATTCAATAGAGCAGCTCTTTCCAACCTGGACAGATCATGCTGTATGCACCTGCTGTATAGTAATAAAGATGAAGATACTAGTTAAAAAGGAAGCAGTAGCTCTAATCGGCACCAGAAACATGATTGCATATGCAGGGATACAGAGCCAAACTTATAAGAGAAGCATCCAAGTATTTCTGCCAGGATGGATTAATCTTTCCAGTTTTACTTTCTCTTTCATTCTGTTTTTTAAAATAGACTCTTTCTCTCATATTTATGAAAAACACCATGTTTGGAATGTTAGAGAGAGAGAGAGAGAATTTTCACTCATTCCTCTTTTAAAAACAAACCTCAGAGCTTCTCTGAATTCTGGGAATAGTGAGTTGTTATTATAAGCTATGATCAGACTGCAAAACCATAAGTTGTGTAAAAGTGGAAGAAAATGCAACTGATCTCCTTGTGCAAAAGGAAAGGAATATATATAACTGACACACATTAAGATTTATTATAGGTAGCATGTTACACAACTGACTTCTTATGTGTGAATCCTTAGAATCAAGCCAGCCACACTCTCACTGCGGTTGAAGACCACAGTTTAGAAAGTTTATATGTTTGCTTTTGGCTTTTTTTTTTCAACTGTAGAACGCCTCTGCCAGCATGGCCACTAAATTTCTACAAGGCTTTGCTCATATAAGTACAGTACTTGTGCAAAAGAAGAGAAAGGATGCAGAAGTTTTCTACTAGGCTATCATTAGTTTCTAGAATGTAGAATGTATACAGGGGGGAAAACATCTTTGTCAATAATGATTTTAAACATTGTGGGAAATATGCCCTTTTCCCCGAGATGCAATGAAAATATGGCATTCAGCTGATAGACAAGCAAGTGACCACTATTTACAGTGGGCCCTTCCTATACGTGGGGGAGCCATTGTGGACCCCCCCCCACGTAAAGGAAAAAACACGTATGTTCAAGCCCCATTTAAAACAATGAGTGCACACTCCCACCTTCAGCACAATGTGTGTGCCGTGGGCGCATGCACCCATTGTTTTAAATGGGGCTTGACTTCTGCATAAAGTTAACACCGTGTATGATGCACCTACTT
Source organism: Phrynosoma platyrhinos (assembly GCA_020142125.1). Classification (NCBI taxonomy): domain Eukaryota; kingdom Metazoa; phylum Chordata; class Lepidosauria; order Squamata; family Phrynosomatidae; genus Phrynosoma; species Phrynosoma platyrhinos. Next base: position 156,326,558 of record JAIPUX010001232.1, on the reverse strand, counting down.
CAAAAATGAATGGCTTGTATAATTCTTTATATGACTGTACCCATTAAATCAGAAAACCAACCATGAAATATTAATAACAAATAGTTTACAAAGTGAAAGCTCAGTTTTAATCACTGAGCTTGTCTACACCAGTGAAAAATGCCACACTCATCCAAATGCCAGTGCTGACAGTCCTCATGATATTTCTGAGGACAATCCATCTTTTCTTTTCTTTTTTGCCCTTATCCCAACCTTGCCCTGGACTAAACAAAAGTCAGGGGAAACTCCAGTGTTTCCCAGAAAGCCTGGATTGAACTTGGGTTCATTTTGTGTATGGACAGCTGGATTGGGTCTGATTCAGCTCCACATGCCAAGAACCATCTCCTTTCCTGCATTGAGCAGGGATGGGGTGTTTTGGGAGCCACTGCCACCACTTCTTCATGGACAGGAATTCCATATAAAGCCTGCATGACATGCCATTGCTTCTGTTGCAGTCCAGATGGGGTGCCCATGCGATCAACAAGAAGGGGATAGAGTGACCCCCTTCTTGTTGATCATATGGCAGTGGCACTGAGGGGATGGGTCAGCAGGGTTGACATGGTGTCAGCCTAGTTATCTTATATGCACAATGACTTGGAGTTACACTGGATTCAGCTCAGTGTTTGTGGTCATCATCATGGTTTGTATGGGGTCGCTCCAGGACACTCCAGACCAGCCCCAGATTAAGTGGCCAGTGTAGATGCATCCCCTGTCTTGTTAAAGTAGGGTATACAAAAACTCTTTTAGGGGGGAAAAACCATATCCCATAACATTTTGTTTCTGAAAAATTAGCTTCTGAACATACACCTCAATGCAGGGTTAGCAACACTTGGTGCAATTTTGAGTTGTACTTATTTTAGTGGAAGAATTTAATACCAACACAACATTCTTCACTTGAAACTGTGGAGTCCCAAAAGTTCTTAACTACTATTTTCCCATGCCCCATTGTAGGCATGGAAAGACTTCAAAAGTTTTTTTGGGGGGTGAGAAAGAGGAACTTTTCCAGTATCAGGGAACAAACAGTGAATAGAATTTTGCTCAAGACCTTTTCTTGTTTATTATCTAGTCTTTGAGTAGATTTGAAAAGACCCAGTAGTGGTTTGCTAGTTGGACTATGACTCTGGAGAACAGGGTTCAAATCATAGCTTGGCCATGGAGGCTCATTGGGTGACCTTGGACAAGTCACATGCTCTCAGCCTCAGAGGATGGCAATGGCAAAATTTCTCTGAACAAATCTTGCCAAGAAAGCCCCATGGCAGGTTTGCCTTAGGTGTCACCATAAGTCAAAAACAACTTGAAGGCACACAACAACAACAGCAACAACAATCCAAAGAAATGCCTGGATACCTCTTTCTGGTTTTTAAGGGGCCAATCATAAATGAATATTGCAAAGAAAATCAACTTTTAAATCAAAACCATTACAGGCTTAAATCAATGCAACAAATTATTTATTAAACTAAACACATATTCAAGAGAGACAGCATGGTATAGTGTTTTGAGCTTTGGACTAGGACTCTGGAGACCAGGGTTTGAATCCCTGCTTAGTCATGAAAACACAGAGGTAACCTTGGGCAAGTCACACTCTCTCAGCCTCAGAGGAAGGCAAAGGCAGCCTTTCTCTGAACAACTCTTGACCAAAAAAAAAAAAAAAAAACTGATAGGTTCACCTTAGGGCTACTATAAGTCAGAAACGACTTGAAGGCAAACAACAACAACATCTATCTAACAAGGTGTCAGAATGTGCTGCTTGGTAGTACAGCAAACTTGGAAGCAAACCTTAAAGCCCTAAATAAAAGATAAAAGATAGCTAGACATGCATAAGAGAAATCCCACTGTAAGGAATTTACTCTTTTATTCCCTTCTTAATGTACATCAATGAAAATCTTACTACTTTGCTCAAGGTGAAAAGGCTAATCTTTTTCCTTGGGATCTACCGCTCCTCTCCAGCTTTCTCTCTCTTTTTGATCTAGTAAAAATACCCCCTTTAGAGTTTTCCAACCTGCTGGGCCAAACCATAATTCATAGGGATTACACCTGCATCAGAAAGAAAATTAATTAAATTATTTATTCTTCTCTGTGGGAATTACTAATTTAAGAAAGCACACCCCTACCCCATGGAAACAAATAATTAATATTGCAGTGTTTGGAGGAGGACATATGTGCCAATGGCTTCAAATTAATTACCAATTTTCTGGAACTAGTAGCTGGTAAATCACTATCCCTATGTGGCTTTTCTTGTGTTTCTTATTTTTTAAAATTGTTCATGTGCACTCTGCAGTACCTTGGCCTTGGAGGTGTGGCTGGCATCACCATTGCAATTGTTTTGGCACTAGCTCAAAACATTTTTGCTTGCCAGGGTTTTTTAATTAGTTTATTTGGATGCTTTTATCAGGTTTTGTTGCTGTTCTTTGCTTCAATTGCATGTTGGGGAGTTGTTATTGTTTTTAATTATATCTCACTATTTAAACTATATTTGTACAGAGCCCCAGTGTACATTCTGTAATGATGAAGGGCAATTTAAAAAGTTTTACTAAAATGATTATTATTATTATTCATATGCATTGGATTTGCAGCTTTGTTCTAGTGCATCTCACTATCATTTTAGCCTTGAGTCATTGAGAATTGTGTAGGAGATAAACTGAGAAAAAGGCTTATTGTTGTTGGTGCCTTCAAGTCATTTCCAACTTATGAGGAGCCTAAAGTGAACCTATCACAGGGTTCATTTGGCAAGATTCTTCAGAGGGGCTTTCCCATTGCCATCCTCTGAGAGCATATAACTTGCCCAAGGTCGCTCAGTGGGTTTCATGGTTCAGCAGGGATTTGAACAATAGTTCCAGAATAATAGTTCAACAATCAAGCCACTATGCCACACTGGCTGAAAAAGTGGTTGCCCCCTCATTTAATATGGTTTTAGCCATAAGTGTGTGTGTGTGTCTGCTTTCAGGTTGGCTGTTGACTTATGTTGACTCCATTAATTTCATAGGGTTCTCCTAGGCAAGGAATAGTCAGAGGAGCCTTGCTATATATATTATACACTAATATAAGTTAAACAATTTAAAACAATAATTTGGACACAAACTAAAAACATCAATAATCATAATTACTTCAAAACAGATTTTAAAGATTTTAAAACTAGGTACAACAGTTTTGGGGGTACATTAAAGAGGCCCAAAGGCCTTGATGAACAGCCATGTTTTCACTTGGTACCTAAATGAAATGAGTTTTGATGTGAACTGGGCCTCCAAAGGGAGGGTACTCCATAGTTGGCATGTTGTATCTGAGAAGGTGATATCTTTTGTCCCCTCAACAGTGGGATATGGAGGCCCCCATAGCAGAAATTAGTCCTTGGGCAGGAATATATAGGGAGAGACACTCCCTCGAGTATCATGGTCCCAAGCTGTTTCATAGAATCATAGGATCATAGAGCTGGAAGAAACCACAAAGGCCATCCAGTCCAACCCCCTGCCATGCAGGAAGGCACTACTGACCGATGGCCATCCAACCTCTGTTTAAAAGCCTCCAAGGAAGGAGACTCCGCCATACTCTGAGAGAGTGTGTTCCGCTGTCAAACAGCTCTCACTGTCAGGAGGTTATTCCTAATGTTAAGATGGAATCGCTTTTCCTATAGTTTGCATCTATTGCTCCAGGTCCTGTTCTCTGGAACTGCAGAAAACAAGCTTGCTACATCCTCAATATGCTATCCCTTCAAATATTTAAACAGGATGATCATATCACCTATTATTTTTTTAACTGTTTGGAGCTTTTAATTTTATCACAAACACTTAAGTTCTGGACTGGAACTTGACTGGAAATGTACTGGCAGCCTATGAAATTCTTTTAGGGGTGACATTATATGCTTTCTATATGTTACTTCAGTCAGTAGTAGAGCTGCTGAATTTTGCACTAACTGTAGCATCTGAGTCTTCTTCAAGGCCAGCTCTACCTAGAATACATTACAGTAATCAGATTGTGAGGTTACTAGTGCATGGATTTCTGTGGCTAGGTTCTCTCTGTTAAGGAAAGGCCAAAGATGGAGCACCATTTGAAGCTAATAATAATAATAATAATAATAATGATAATTTTATTTATACCCTGCCTTTTGCAGAGCAATCAAGGTGGCTTACAACTAAAATAAATTGAGTAAAACGATCTCAGGATAAACAATAAACAAAGTTACAATAAGAATAGCCCCCATTAAAAATATATTAAATAAACATGTCAGTTAAAAACACAACATAGAATTAAAACATTAGCTCTCTAGGACACAGTGAGAAAGTCGGGGGGGGGTATCTAATGGGAGGGAGATCAGGTAGTCTATTATGGGTAGGCCAGAAGAGATCTGTCTTGATGGCTTTTTTAAAGGCATCTAAGCTGGTTATATGACGGATCTCCTCTGGCAGGGTGTTCCAGAATCTGGGGGTTGTGGTGGAGAATGTCCTCTGGGAGGTCACCGCTAACCTCTTTTTTATCGGTTGAAGCAGCTTCCTCCCAGAGGCCTGAGGGTGCGGGGCAGATTATATGGAAGAAGGTTCTCCAAACCACATAGTCCACTTAGGTCTCCAGTGACAGGGATGAAATTAAGAGTATTCTCAAAGTATACACCTGATTCTCTGGGGAAGTACAACCCCATCCAGAACTGGTCCTTTACCCAATTCCCAGATCCAAGAACCACCAGATCCTGTCTTATCAGGATTCAACTTCAGTTTATTGGCCCTCATTCAGCCCATTGCAGACACTACCCCAGCATTTATACAGCCCCAGATTACTCTGATGACAAGGAAAAATGGATCTGAGTGTCATCAGCATAATGATGTCACTCCACTCCAAACCAGTTTATGACTTCATATAGATATTGAATAGTATGTGGGATATGACTGAACCCTGTGACCCCACAGCGTAATAGGTTAACATGAATTTCCCAATGCTTCTCTCTGGAACTAGACCTCTAAATAGTAGAACCACTGTAGAAGAGTGCCTCATACTCCCATACCATGGAGCCAGTCCAGTAAGATGCATGATCAATGGTATCAATAACTACTGAGAGATCCAGGAAGATCAAGAGAGTAGTACTTTCCCTGTCTTTTCCCTGGAGTAGGTCATCAATCAAAACAACTAAGACTGTTTCAGTGCCATGCCCTGGCCTTATACCAAACTGAAATGGGTCCAGATAATCTGTTTCCTCAACCAAAAAAAAAAAAGGAAGGAAGGAAGGAAGCACCCAAAAGCTTTTTCTGATAGGATGCCAGTTCTGTACTTAATGACAAATTCAGGATGAGATGAAAGGAACACAGTCTCCATGAACTGTACAGCCATTTTAAAAAACATGTCATAAAAATGTAATTAGAAAAACACACAGGTTTATTATTTGGAATTCTGTTAGCATCTCATTAGAATTTTATAGAGCCCTCAAGTACCCTGGACTGGGTTCAGAGTCTGCTAAATGTGTTTTCATCTTCCTTGTCCAGCTGAGCTGAGAGAAAGTGGGGTATATTCACAGATGGAACAAGATAAGTTCAATGCTGCAGTTCTTTAGGGGGAAAATTAGAACACAGAAATGTCAGAAGAAATCCAAATTAATCTCCTCATGAAAAGGTGGTACACATTGCAGCTCTAGGCAGTGTTTCTGTGAACGGCTTACTTTTTTTTGCCTCTTTGTGTGCTATCAATAAGAACATCTTCTGAGGCAAAGAAATAGCTTCAGTGATGTTCACATGTGTTACGCCAGTTATTACCATAACTCGTAAGACTGTCTGGGTTACAGACTGGAGTTGCTCCTTGGACAACAGGCAGGCAGCCTGCCCTGAGCTCCATCTGTTAGAGATCAAAAATAACTTTCCATTCAGTTTCCCTGAATCTGTTAACATTTCTTTCTATGTGTGATTGGTGTAATGTTTTAAAGGCCAAACTTAAAACTAAAGTCAGCCCTCCATTTCCTTGGGGGATCTGTTCCAGACCCACCCACCTCCGGCAAAAACAGAGATTTGCCAATATTCAAGCTCCATAGGCTTGAATGGGTTGTGCACACTGGGGTGTGCTCCAATGATTTTAATGAGGTTGCCCCTCTGTGAATATGCAAAACTGCAGACTTCATGGAGGGGCGATTGTATATATTATGATAATTTTATATAAAAAAAGTGTCCTTTGACCAGCCACTTTGATTTTGAAGAAAAGGTCTCTGGGTGAGTTAGTTAGAAAGACATGTTAACAGACTCAGGCTTCTACTCCAAACAGAGGGGCAAAATCAGTTTCTTTTCAAGAAGAAGAGGGGCCCTGCCTTATATCCCACAGTGGAAGCAATGTATTGTGTGAAGAAGTGTGAATGAACTTTCTCTACAATGATGCTCAGATCAGGAACACATTGAAGACAAAAGCCTGGTTCTATCTACTTTTTTTCTGAAATAAAAGCAGCTAGTTTAAACATATTTTCTTTCTCTTCCCTCTCTCATCCCCCCCATATGTTAATTATAATACAGGTATATCTCAATTGACAAAGGGAATTAGTCCCTGGGTATTTTTGTCTTTAACAGAAAATTTGATACTAGAGGCAGAAATAACATGAAAAGAATAGAAATAGATTTGTACATCACAAAAAGAGCATTCTACATATTTCAGTGAACTTTCATGATTCAGTAAATGTCAAAGCCAGCCATGCCCCAAATTCTTGGTTCTTTACATCCAAGGCAACAACACCCACAAAGCATGAGTGTGAGGGATCCTCTGAGTCAACCATGATGGGTAACAGGTTCTGGGAGATCTCCTGTGTTGTGAGGTTGCTCTGTGAACCCACTCAAACATCTAGAGCAGCTCTCCAAAGCAACCTGTGCTACAAGTTGGGTATATTTGGTTGCCAACTTTGAGGCCTGGGAACAAAGTTGTGAATCCTGGAAATAAAGCTATGAATTATAGAGCTACCTATAGAGTATAGCATATAGTATATGAGATGTAATGCAGGAAGCCAGATGTATTACAGTGTGTGTGTACTCTCATTAAGAACCTGATGGTAGCTTCAATCTGGGCAATATGCCTCCTCAAACATAAATAAGATAATGGGAGTGCCAACACTTCTAATAACATTGTGAGATGTAAGCAGATATGGCTGAAAATAACCACCTAGAAGATGTAATGGAAAGAAGCAATTGGGATAGTAGGCAGCCAAAAACCTCAAATGCACTGAGAGTAAAGCCATATCTAACATCTTTATTTTGATTGGATATCATAAATGGGGGATAGTCAGCTCCTTTGTTTTGAATTATTTTGATTGGACAGCTGATAGCCTGGGAGAATAAAAGAAGCCAAGATAGCAATAGCATGTACTTTCTATACTGCTTATCAGTGAACTCAGCAATCTCTAAGCGGTTTACAATCTGTAACCTAATTGCCTCAAACAAGCTGGCTACTCATTTTACTGACCTACAAAAGGATGGATGGCTGAGTCAACCTTGGAGTCCCTGATATCAAACTCACAACCTTGCGGCTGCAGTACCAGCGTTTAAGCCAGGGGTAGGCAACCTTTCCCCTTTAAGGGCCGAGGGACTTCAGCTCCCAGAATCCCAGGAGCTATTGGCCAGCATGGGACTATTGGACAACATGGCTGAGGCTTCTGGGAGCTGAAGTCCCTCGGCCCTCAATGGGGAAAGGTTGCCTATCCCTGGTTTAAGCACTGCACCACCAGGGCTCCCTGATAGAGCCATCTGGTAGGGTGCTTTGCATTCTGCACCATATAAAGAGCAAGCAGGTATGTCACCTTCAAGCTTATCTGTTCCTGATAGATTGATAAACTGCCCAAACATAGTGGGAAATAGTATTGGTAAGAAACATCTAGGCTTATGCTAAAATAAATATATGTCCCATTATGATTGTAATGGGTGCCCATTAAGATGCTTATGGTTGTGATTGATACTATTAAAATTTAACAATCCTCAAGGAGATAAACCCTTAGATGTCTGTTTATTCACAGATGTCTGGGTAGAGATGTATAGTTTCTTAAACAGAAGAGAGAATATAAATGTATATAAATGTATATATGGCTAAATTATATTGTTTAAGATGGTAATGCTCCTATATGTGTTAACCATTAAAAAGCATATTAAAGAATTTAAAAGAGATATTCAGTCCTTTTGAAAGTGTAGCATCTGACGTATTCTATACTGTAATGTAATGAATGTATGCTACGTTACATGCAATGCAATATAATGTGATGAAAGCAAGCACTGATACATTGCTATATCTGTATGTTTCTCTCAAAGGGGAATGTTTATATACCTATGAACACATAATAATAATAAATAATAATAAAACTTTATTTATACCCCGCCTTAAGCCAAGGCTGTCAAGGCGGCTTACAAGTTAAAAAGAATACACCATACAATCAATGACAAAATAACCCCCCTTAAAAATGTATTAAATTGTTATACAGATTAAAATCTCAATTACAATAAAACAATAAACATCTAACATGAACAGACAGCGGCAACTGTAGACATCTTGGAAGAAACTATCTGGTGGCGGGGGGGATAATTTGTTATAATATAATAGCCTTATATAATAAATAGTCTTTAAAATTACCAAAGAATGTACTTATTATTCCATATAACTATCCTGAGATTCCATTACTTAAGAATGCTTAAATGGAATGTTGATTTCAACACTGCCTGGCATTAATCATCATCATGGATTGGACATACATGTGGTCACAAGGTGATAATGGATCTCCAGACAGAATCCAAAATGGCTGATAAGTGGCTAGGATCCTCAGTCCCTCACTCGAAAGAGAAAGGGATAAGGGATCATGCTGGTTGCATATGACAGTAGCATGGACAAACAGCATAAAACCCCCTTTTGATCCTGAAATCTCCTCCCCTAACCATGAGGACTGGAACTACCATCTGGGCCTGCCCTTGGCCCCAGCGAGCACCGGCCCTGCGAGGCCCGCCGGTGAGCGGCGCGAGGAGGAGGAGGAGGGTGGGACCATCTGGGCCT
>JAIPUX010001232.1:156305852-156317461 GCA_020142125.1 Phrynosoma platyrhinos | reverse complement strand
CGCAGAGGGGCGGGTTATAAATAAAAATTATTATTATTATTATTTATTTAAAAAGGGGGCCAGTTCTGAGACTTGGGAACCTTACTCAATTATCTTTCAAATGATTCACTTTTTCTGTTTATTCAGGTTGCATTTTACAAATTCTCATCAAAATTATTTCTGGGGCTGCCTATCAAAATTGGATTTTTACTGTTTTTTATTATTTTAACTGTTTTAGATTTTTATTGTAATTTTTTTTCAAAAAAAAATTATCTGTGAGCTGCCTTGGATCCCTTCTGGGAGAAAGGTGGGATAAAAATTAAATAAATAAATAAATAAATAAACATAATTGCTTCCCCATTGCAGAAGGAAATGCCTTTTTACTTCCCATGCACAATTTAGTTCTTTGCACATTCTTTGTCTCAAGGAATATTATTTTGCTTCAACTATCAATTCTGTTCCTTATTGCAAAATGCAAGGTAAAATTCTAGTGGCTTAAAACTGCAGTGACCAGGGGATGGAGTGCAGGCAGGCAGACTGTGGACAGGAACCTGTGCCTCTCCAGATGTTTTTGGACTGAACTCCCATTAGTCTTACCCATGTAGCCAATAGTAATGCATGATGGGAGTTTCAGTTCAGCCATAGCCAAGGGCCAACAGATTGCTATGAATTGAATGCTTCCATCTGTCATCCCCACCACCATTATGTCTGCCTGTCAGCACATGAAATATTTAGCTTTGTAGAAATAAAATATACTTTTAATAGTAAAAACAAAGAAACAGAACAAAGGGTTAGCCAATGATACTAAATGGTAGAAGATTTAGGGAAGCTAAAAGAAGTAGTTTTTCACATAGTGCATATTTTGGCTTATTCACAATGCACTCACTACTGTAACAAAAGGAATCTTCTCAACCAAGGAACTGACTTTTGGTTAGCACATTTATTGCTTTCGCTATCTGACCTTTGTAAAGATCTGAAAAACCTGTATCTCCATAGGCAGCCCTTTGAAAATTTAGAACAAGGGTCAGAATTTTGCATCATTTATTATCACTCTGTAAATAGGGAGCATACTCAGGTGAAACAGCACATGCAGAGTACTGCAAAACCCACACCCGGTTCCCTTTATCTGCTCATGCTTCTTTTTAGATTTCATTTTTCTGTTCAAAAAGCAGAGAATCTGGTATAAAAGAGGAAACCAGTTTTCTTCCATGTGTTCTTTAGCACCCAAACAAATGCAAAACACAAAGAAAAGACGACTGTTGTGTCTGCAAAGAGAAATCTGCAGTGCTGCAAAAGACCCGCAGAGCTGGCAAGCAAAGAGCATGCTCAGTCTCAATCTCTCTCTCTGTCTCTCTGTAGTTGTTACTCTTACCCTGCTTATACTGCTATCAGAAAAGGTTATCTTTATCTGAAAACAGCAACAGGCTTTAAATGATGTCATGCATGTGATTGGGTTGTTATTGAACTTACCTGAGGAAAGGGGAAGGACACATATTACATCCCTATTTTAAGACTGTGCAGTAGCTGAGGTTGTACATGCAACTGGGGATATAAACCCCTTTCCCTGTTTTGCCTTTTATGCTCCTTTTTGTGAAAAAGCAAAGTACTTTTTAATCAGACAGGCTTTTGATAAATGACTGGCTGCTAAGGGAGGATATTTTAACTATGAATGCTATACTATTTTATTTGATGTGTGTATTTTTTGTTTAACTCAGTTGTGATTTAACCTTATAATTTAAGCATGTTTTAATATTTTAAGATTAATGTAACATGTTGTTGTTGTTGTTGCATGTCTTCAAGTTGTTTCCAACTTATGGTGACCCTAAAATGAACCTATCATGGGTTTTGTTTTTTTTTTGCAAGTTTCTTCAGAGGGAGTTTGTCATTGCCATCCTCTGAGGCTGAGAGTGTGTGAGTTGCCCAAGGTCAACCAATTAGTTTTATGGCCAAGCTGGGATGTGAGCCTGGTCATCAGAGTCATAGTACAACACTCAAACAACTACACCACACTTGCTCCAAGTAACATTAATGGGTGATCCTGGTGGTGACATGTGTACACTTAAGTGTGGCTTACATGCTCATCTTTACCTTTTTGGAATAATTCCATGGGGCTTTAGTCCTTCATATGTTAGTATATGCTACACCCCTCTTGTTGGATATGGATTCTCGTAATTCATATCCAGCATCAGGCATGTTTTGGAGAAGTCACAATGGCCTTTGGAGACTAGGAAGTTACACACATAAAGAGTCATGTTGACCTAAGGACATGTGAGACACCTAGATAGCACTTCATCCCTCTCAGACTCATCACATTTTTGCTCACAATAGAGACAACGCAAGTCTCATCACAAAACCAGTAAAAATCATATCTCTACCTCACCCTAGGCTGTGTTCCTATTCACCCTTACTGTGTGACAATCCATGGATTGTCTGAAATCCAATCAATGTTTTGTCACTTTAGAATTAAAGTGTCAGCTGATCCAGCCCCTTTGTTAATTCCATGGGAAAACCATCAAAGCTTTTGTTACAACATGTGTTAACATCATGCACGCATTGAAGGTATGGAATAGGATATAACTATCCACCTCAGCCGTAGTCATTTTGCTCACAGACTCTTTATTCACAGACCTGGTGCTCACAAATTGTGTGTGCGCAGAGAGTTCCTTTCACCTTCTCTGTCTTACCCTCAGATGCTGTCTGAGCCAGTCTTTGTTTTCCAGGGACCTATCTTCGGGACTGATAATTATCACCCCTTTGATTCCTGATCTCTTGCTATCCAGTCTTCCATACTTTTTTTCTTCTTTCTGTTAGCATTGTATAATTCCTAAGGTTACATTGTTTGTTTGCATGCACCTTTGTACATTTCTAAATAAAACTCTTATTTATTGAAACTGAAGACTCTCTGAAATTAATATTGATATGCATAGATGAAAAGGTCCCCAAAGTTCTCACAGGCCTCCTTTTGAACTATAATTTCTGCCAAATTTCAAGGAGACACTGACACTGCTGGTGGGGATGCCCATGCCCCCCCCTTTTTAGGGTAACATATGACCCTTTCAAAATTTCCATCCTTCAGAACGTGTCAAGCCCTGGGAAGGGCTGTTGCTTACCATTGTGGAAGAGAGGAAATGGGAGACAACTTGTCAGAACTATGCCTGCATGCATATGTTCTACCAGGTATTTGCTGGGTTGATAGTTAGGTGGGGATTATAGTTGGGGCAGTAGTTGGGGTTAGAGGGTTAGCTGTTAGAGTAGGCTTCTAGAATGTAAGGCTGTGAGTGGTGGGGGGATGGGATGGGATGAGGCGGGGAATAGTTTTGGGAAAGTAGGCCCCTTGGAATGCAAGGCTAGTGGGAGGAGGATGTGATGGCTGGGGAGACAGCAGTGCCTGGGAATGGGCTAGCTGATGTGTGTGAAGGCTGATAAGAAAGTGGGTTAATTGATGGGGGAATGAATAGCTGTGGGAATTGTAGGTGGGTGCTAGGTTTTGCACCAATAAAGGAGGGGTGGAGCAATTAGTTAGCAGGGTTTAATTTGGTGGTTTTGAAGGGGGGGCAGTTCTGGCTTAAATGGTGACTAGTGGATTGCTGGCTTTGTGTTCTTCAATAAACTCCTAATTACATTGATTGGCTGGTTTACCAGCTACACAGAGTTCTGAATCTGCTCAGATCTGACACAAGTAAGACAATTAAGAGGCAGCTGGTATGGTCTCTAAGGGGGAGGAAAACAAAGGTGCATGCCACCTATAAGTGCATCCTCATATCTTCCCCTTTCCAAACTGAGACCAGCTGTCTCTTCACCACCTGAATGATCTTCCCTTGCTCTCAGTTCCCTTTGCAGTTATTGTTGTGTGTTTACATCTATCACACCTATCACAGGATATTCTTGGCAAGATTTGTTCAGAGGGAGTTTTCCTTTGCTTTCCTCTGAGACTGAAAGAGTGTGACTTGCCCTGTCATGCTGGGATTGAGGCATGAATGTGATTTTCAGTATCTCTGCCAGACCTTGACATACCCTTTGCAAATCAGGAAGCGTAGCCAGACAGTTTATGGTAAAGGAATTTATTTACAAGTGATAACTATTTATAGAAGCAGAACTGAATTCCAGGAAGTAAACACTCTCATCCTCCTAAGTAGCTCACAACAACACAGAGATAAACTAGAACTCTCACAATACTCACAAATACCAACTGCAACTGCACTCTCCACAACTCACAACTATAACCCACAATTGTTTACATTAGTCTCAGCCTTATATAGACTTGGCTGATGCACGCCTCCAGAACATGGCATAATGCATTACATCATTCATGCTGAGTCATACATCCACAGGTACAGTGTTCAATACATAAGTAAATGTCTGGCCACCTCAAGGACATTTATCACCAGATATCCTGGTCTTATCATACAAACCACATTCACATCATGACTGTGCAGTTCTACAGGTCTAATTTCCCACCATAATAGGGTGACATGCCCAAGCTCACTCAATGTGTTTCCATGGCTGAGCAGGAATTTAAGCCTTGGTCTCCAAAGTTGAAGTCCAGTGCTCAAACTACTACACCAAGCTGGCTCCCTCACTTCCCTACTAATAAACAAAGTAGAAACAGCCCCTCCCAGAACTTGATCACTGTCAGGGCAAGAAGGAAGACATGGAATAGCATGGGTATTCTTTGGGAGGAGATTGTATCTGTTCTTAATCCTTGTTGTGCATGACCTTGATTCTTGGGATAACCTACATGTGGGCTACATTCCCAGCTTCTCTATGAAGTATCCTGTACCGGTTTGTTATTACCATATGCATCTGTTATAATCCAAACTCAGTTTTGTTACCTTGGTCACAGTCTTTCCTCTCCAGAAGTCAATATGGAGCAAAAGAGCATTCCATACCTTTCCTGTGTGCTTGCTGAAATAGATTGTTGGCCATATAACCACATTGGATTTTTGCGTGTGTGCGTGTGTATGTGTGTTTATTCTTGGCATGCATCAAACCTGTCAACCAACAGACTTTCTTGTTTTCCTATTAATCCTACAACACACTTTGCACTCTGATTGGATGCTTCCCCCATGCAATCTCATTCCTGTTTCATGCCCCAGTGAGTAAGCAAGGGAACTTTAAAAGTCTCCTGACACAGGCAGCCTGAAGAAGAGATAAAATAATTCTTCCCTCACTTCCCTTTCTACTTCAAAACCTTAATTGAGTTAAGACTGGTGATCATGAGTGAACAAGGAAATTTTAAATGTCTCCCTCTTCTGAGTGGAGGAATGCTTACTCCCATCTCCTTCTCCTTCCCTCACCCAATCCCCTCCCTTTCCTCCCACTCAAGTGAGAAACTCAGACTGATCAAGAAAGCATGCATGCGCTGCAACAATTGACAGAAAAGCATAAAGCCAAATACATTTTTACAACTATTAAGGTAACAATCACAGGAGACATCAGCTCATCTTTCCTAATTATAATCCCAAAGGATTTTGCACAAAAGAAGGTTTGCCATGGAACCTTCAGCAATTCATTCTATTATATACCAAGTTCATTTGATTATAATGTAGCTGGGTTTATTCTTCTATCTTTCTGGTTGCTACCAGTAAATTGCAGCATGTGCAATAGTAGAGTCCTAATCTTGCAATGTCCAGCATCCATTGTTAGATTTATGTGGGTTTGAGTTCCCTCAAGAGCTGAGATCTCTCATGCAACCAGAGATCTCACAAAATACCCTTCTCTCATGAGACTTGAGACAAGGTTATATATACTCTCCAGCTGTCCCAATTAATCTTCTATTTTTAATTAACATCATGTAAGAGTTCACTAAACAGTGAGATGTTAAATCTTAGTATATAAAGAGTACCTTCCATCATCCATTTAGATTTAACTCTAGAAACTCTGGCTAAAACAACAGAAAAAGAGAAACAGAAGAATTAGCTTGTGGAAGGTTTCCCCAAAACATGCCAGCTGAATAAATAAGAGCCTATTTTTACAACAGCATGGCTAAACAATGTTTTGTTCCAAAGAAAAACCAGAATACATCTCACTTTTTCCAGTATTTTATGGTGTTTCCCCCCCCCTTCAACATTCCTTGATTAATCCTCTGCCATCCCACCTTTTTAGCTGCTTTAAAATGTTGCAGCCCCTCTCTACACCTCTCACTTCCACTCTTTCTCCTCAACCCAGAAATAGTGCAAATTGAGTCCACTTTAAGGGTTAGAGATAGTGCTAGGGAATCATGGGAATTGTTTTTTTTTTTCTGAGACATTGAGCCTTCTCTATCAAAGAGCTCTGGTGCCACAATAAAATACAGTTCCCATGATTCCCTAACCCTAACCCTAACCCTTAAAGTGGACTCAATTTGCACTATTTCTGGCAGTCTGCAAAGGCCCTTACTTATCTGATGCAAAACTGACTTTAAAGTGCAAAAATAGTTTGCACTCAATTAACTCAGGAGAAGGGAGAGCAAAGGAAAATGTTGAATCTTATCCTTCCCAATAGTTTCATGCAAAATCAAACTGTTGCAGCTTCTCCTAGCTGATGCATCCTTCCCCATTAATAACTTTTTCCATTTAACCCACACTGTGATGACACTTGGCCATCTATCCCAAATTTCATCTGTGAAATGTTGGATAGAATGTTTATACAGGCCTGCTTCACATGTTCCTGAGTAGAGTTATATTGGCTGGCAAGTATTAAGATAATGGTCACAGGTTCTCAGGAAGAGACTGTCATACTCCAGAATTAACAATAACACAATAACATGAATGTGATACCAGCACAGACCTGCAAAACTCTTGTCAACCAACTATTTTTCCCAAAGTGGTTTCCTGACCATTGGGAACCCCATTTTTAACTCGAAAGTGAATGGTTGAGAATATTCTTTCAATCTCTACTATTTTGAGATTGGCTATATATATATATATATATATAGAGAGAGAGAGAGAGAGAGAGAGAGAGAGAGAGAGAGAGAGAGAGAGGTCCTAAAGCACATATGAGACAACAGTTTGGCCACCATGTTTTAGATTAGCTTTAGCCCATGGATATCTTTTTAGGAGCAGCCTCACATAGAGTTTTCCTTTCTTTCCTTACATAGAGCTATCACATCAGACTTAGGGCCTTTGCAGACTGTCAGAAACAGTGCAAGTTGAGTCCACTTTAAGGGTTAGGGTTAGTGCTAGGGAGTCATGGGAATTGTTTTTTCCCCTGAGACATTGAGCCTTCTCTGTCAGAGAGCTCTGATACCACAATAAAATACAGTTCCCATGATTCCCTAACCCTAACCCTTAAAGTGGACCCAATTTGCACTATTTCTGGCAGTCTGCAAAGGTCCAAAGTTGGCCATAGACATCACTGAGCACAGCAGCCACATGACCTTCCACATATGACCTCCACTTTTCAACTGTCCTACCTTGTGGATAATTCAATGCATAGAATCATAAAATGATAGATCTGAAAGAGACCACAAGGGCCATACAGTTCAATCTCCTGCCATGCAGGAATACACAGTCAAAATCCTCCTGACAGATGGCCATCTGGCCCCTGTTTAAAAACTTTCAAAGAAGGAAACTCCACCACTTTATGGGGCAGCATATTCCACTGTTGAACACTTCTTACTGTCAGGATGTTCTTCCTAATGTTGAGGTGGAATCTCTTTTCATGTAGCTTGAATCCATTGCTCTATGTCCTAGACTCTGGAGCAACAGAAAACAAGCTTGCTCCACTCTCAGTATGACATCACTTCAAATATTTAAACTTGGCTATCATGTCATCCCTTAACCTTCTCTTCTCCAAACAATGCCCAGCTCCCTAAGTTGCTCCTCAGAGGGCATGGTTTCCAAACCTTTCACCATTTTGATCTCCCTCTTCTGAACACACTCCATTTTGTCAATATCTTTCTTGAATTGTGGTGCCAAGAAATGGAGCCAGTATTAAAGGTGAAGGCTGACCAAGGCCTGAGACAGACAGGCCAAATAGAGCAGCAGGAAACCACGTTAGCACCATTTATGCCAGGACCATGGCAACCACACATGCCCAGACCTGAACCAAGCTGTCAGTTCTTTGCAAATGACAGGCCTATGTACACAACTAAGGCTGTGAAACTATCCCTAAGCAAAGCCATTGCTTGATTTTCCAGAATGAAAGATCAGTCCAGAACAGTGATGTAAAAGTTATCTGCAAATTTCTCATGGTTCTTGAAAAAGGGATATCTCAGTAGATCAAGACCCCTGTTGGGCAATTGATTACTGCAAGGAAATTTTTTGCCAAGTGTGGAAGAGCAAGAAAATAAGCCATATTTCACCCCTCAAGCTTTCCACAATTTGCAGAAGATGGCACTATATAAAACTAGTTTCCTTTCTCTATGCTGAAATTAAGTACACACATACACAGGCTTGTTATTTAAAAAGATACAAAGAATCCATGCTTCAATTTTCTAAAAATCTTTGCAGCAAGGCAAGAAGCAATCATAGTTTGTGCAAAGACCAGTTGTACAAAGTACACAACAAGAATGATCCGGCACATACAAATACTCTCATTGATAATATACCCACCCACCCCCAAAAAATCACACCAGCAAGGAGAGACATTTCAAGGTTTCTCATTCTTATAAATGTAAGAACAAGACATATTATAATTTAAATCTTTATTCCAGGAATACTCAACACTCATCCTTCTTCTTTACAGATCCAGCCACTCAGTCCTCTCCACAATTTATTTTAAAATTGTTTTTCTCAAAATCTGCCTTGGTATAGCCCACCAGAAACATTCCAGCAAGGTATTAATATTTCTAGGACTGTGTTTCCAGCCTTCAATTTGAATTGTGGATGTATGTTTAAAACAGAAACCCCACAACTGCTGGTGTTGCTTGTATGCATAGAAAATGCCTGATGGAATTTAGGACTAGGAATAAGCAGGGTGGGGGAAGGGACTTAAATCACTGCCTTATTTGTGTTTAAAAACACAGCTTTCACTTCTCATCACCATCTCACTCTTTGAAAGATACACATTTTACAAAAGTCCTTGAGGTCTCAAAACCAAACTGACAGCCAAAGCAAATATCTTGAAGCATGTTCAGTGCATGGTTTGTATGTGCATATTTGATTTATTTGCTGGTATCTGTTATTGACATCCCTGTGACAGGAATAACATCAAGAAGCCATGTGTTGCTACTGGGTCTAGACTTAAGCCAAAGTGTAGCATGGTCCCATGCTACAGAGTTATAGTAGCTTGATAATGCTTTAAATGGCATGGGTCTATCCTATGCAACCTGGGAATTTGTAGTTTGGTGAGTTACTTGGAATTTACTGCTAGGGAGCTTGATTGCTAAAGTCCACATGGGTGGACTGGAATTTTCTAGCAGAATGCTAATTATTTCTTCAAACTACAGATACCATTAGGATCAAACCATGACAATTAAAGTAGTATCAAACTGCTGTAATTATGTAGTACCAATATTCTCTCTGTGTGTGTCAGAGAACATCCAATGAAAATATTCATGTGCTGAAGTGGATACTATCTGAGACTAGTGTAGAATCTTCACTGAAACAGAAATATCAATGAGATGGTTTATTTCTCATTCTGCAATCATAGTATTCATTAGTACTGGAGTCCTGCATCCATCTGTTGTGGGTATGCATGTGCATTCAAGTCATCTGTCAACTTATGGTAACCTCATAAATTTCATAGAAGGATAGAGTTGGAGGAGACCACTAGGGCCATCCAGTCCAATCTCTTGCCATGAAAGAATACAAAACCAAAGCATTCCTGGCAGATGGCCATCTAGCTTCTCCTTAAAGTCTTCCAAAGAAAGAGAATTCACCACACTCTGAGACATAATATTCCATGGTCAAACAACTCTTACTGCCAGGAGGTTCCTCCTAATGTTTAGGTTGATTCTCTTTTCCTTTATGTTGAATCCATTGCTCCAGGTCCTAGTCTCTGAAGCAACAGAAAACAAGCTTGCTCCATCCTCAATATGACACCCTTTGCAAATTGAGTTCACTTTTAGGGTTAGGGTTAGTGCTAGGGAATCATGGGAACTGTATTTTATTGTGGCACCAAAGCTCTCTGACAGAGAAGGCTCAATGTCTCAGAAAAAAAACAACGCCCATAATTCCCTAGCACTAACCCTAACCCTAAAAGTGGACTCAATTTGCACTATTTCTGGCAGTCTGCAACCCCACAGAGTTATCATACCACCTCTTAACCTTCTCCTCCCCCAGACTAAAAATACCCACCTCCCTAAATTACAACTCATAGGGCATGGTTTCCTTGCCCTCCTCTAAATTTCATAGGATTTTCTTAGGCAAGAAATTTGAGGTGCTTTTTCCAATTCCTTCCTCTGAAATATAGCCTAAAGCACCCGGTATTAATTGGCAGTCTCCCAACCAGGTGCTAACCATGGCTGACCCTCCTTGGCTTCCAAGATCAAATGGAATATGATAGTGCCTTTAGATTATTTAGGCCACCTTACTAGCCACCTTTCTTTTCCTTCACCTTTATTTGCCTGCTCTCCTATTTTCTTTCTAGTAATGTTTTCAAGTTCCTTATCTACAGGCCTTTGCAGACTGCTAGAAATAATGCAGCTTGAGACCACTTTAACTGCCCTGGCTCAGTGCTAGGGAATCATGGAAATTGTCGTTTTCTTTGAGACATTGAGCCTTCTCTATTAGAGAGCTCTGGTGCCACAATAAACTAAAGTTTCCATCATTCCCTAGCACTGAGTCAGGGCAGTTAAAGTGGACTCAATTTGCACTATTTCTGGCAGTCTGCAAAGGCCTACCTTGTCCTTTGGTGAAATTGAAGCAACTCAAGCCTTGGGAAACCACAAAAAGCAGAATGAAGAATGTGGTGGAATGATATTGAGGAATTGAAACAGATAGTATCACTTTATATTTTTCACTTGACTTGTACATGCATATATGTGTGCACCCATGTATTCATTTATTTTTGGATATACATGTGGAGCATCCATTGATTCACATCTTAATTCAGAGCTTCAGAATAGCAACCTGCTGCTGCTTAGCCTTATTCAGCGTCAATCAATTTCATCACAAACCTGATTTGAAAGTTAGAAATCCATATGTTTGCACTTTCCATTGGCTATCATTGGAAAGCTGAAGCAAAAGTTAGGTACAGTCTCTACCTCATAGAACCTTCAGGTTAAATCCTTTGAATTTGGCACTTGAGTCAAAGCAGTTGGGTACTTAGTAGATCCAAGCTGAAGGAATTCCAAGGAACTAAAGGGCTAAATCAGCCTCCAAACCAAGTTTTGCATTCAGCTCACATCTTAACCTGAATGCTGAAAGAGATAGCTGTGTTCGTCTGTCTTAACATAAAAAGTCATAAAGGGATCCAGTAGCATCTTTAAGACTAATTTGGGAAAAGGTTTTGTAGAAATTATGGATGCTGGCAATCTTCTTCTAATCCAGGCTGAGAAATCTGCTCCAAAGGTTTATACAATTCAGATTATTATTTTTTTTAAAAAAAAAAAATGTCAAAGCATAGTATGGGATCTTATATGTTGGGTTAGTTTATTAGGGAAAAACATTATTTCCTACTCTTTATTTAATGGCTGCCTGTTCCCAGTTGCTATGTTCTCTAAGGACATTATCACATGGGGGAAATCTGTTGGTTAATCCACACAA
>JAIPUX010001232.1:156283249-156305752 GCA_020142125.1 Phrynosoma platyrhinos | reverse complement strand
CTCCTCCTCCTCCTCTGCTCTCTTGAGAGGTCCTAACCCCAAAGGAAAGGAGTTAGGACCTGTGCAGGAGGACATGACCCCATATGTAGGACAGTCTGACATTTCCTCCTGGGAAATGCAGGACTCACCCTGGAAAAGGAGGAGTCTTGTCACAAAACACACCCATTTCCAGTACATGTACGGGTTCTTTTCACTTGTGTATGAAAGTTAAAAATGTCTTTTTTTTTTTCGCTTTTAACTTAATTCCGTTATTACTGTAATTACGTGTGAAAAGCTTTTGCGTAATTAAGCACTATTTTCACTTTCTTTTCGGGATGCTTCATTTCCACTTTATTATCTCTTTAACAACGAAACTGGCCCACGTGTGATAACATCCTAAGTAATCAATAAATAAAGGAAAGGAAAATAAATATAACAGCAAGTTCAAATACTAAATCTGTTCATGTCTTGGCAAATGTTATTTTATGTATTCATACATTAATTTAAAGGTAATATATCTCACTCCACCTTCTTGTCTTTTTCTGCATATTCAGGCATATTTTAAGATGCTCCTATTGCTCTGTATAATTTGTTTAATGATGACAGGATATTATCCTGGATAAATATACTTTCCATATAGCTCCAGTGGACAAACTAGACAGTGTGCAACTGGAACCCACTCAATTTAATCTGAATTAGGAACCTAAGAAGGATCAGATAGAAGACCACAAAAATACCAGAGATTTCTATGTAAGGCTACATAGAAATCATGAAATTCCACTGCCCATCAGATTTGACAATATCATGCTACATAGCTCAGTGTTCTGTGTCAGTATAACAGTCTCTCATGTTGCTCAGTTACTGGATGTGTATGTTTTGTGCCTTCAAGTTGTTTCCAATTTATGGCAACTTTATTGCAGGGTTTTGTTTTTGTTTTGTTTTTTTGGCAAAATTTGTTCAGAAGGGTTTTTCCATTGTCTACCACTAAGACTGAAAGCATGCGACTTGCCCAAGATCACTCAGTGGTTTTCATGGCCAAGCAAGGAATTGATCCATGGTCTTCAGTGTTATAGTGCAATATTCAAACCACTATGCCATGCTGACTCATCAGAATTAGACTCATCAGAATTATTATTACACAACTAGACCTGACATTGAGGGAGGAAGGGAGGACATCCTTCTGATCCTTTTATCATATCCCACCATTGGTATTCTAGTTCTTCAGCAGCTTCATTTTCAATGGTCTTCTTTTCTTTTCTAAAATGCAACCCTCCAAAAGTTCTGGATCCTTAATTTGGAAAATAGGTCAGAATTCACATAGGGCCAATGCAGACCAGCCTAAAGAGCCAGCCTGGGGATGGAGTTGGGGCAAGGCGACTGCATGCCAGCCACCCCGACTCCTCCCGATGCCGCCCCTACACTGCCATCATGCCATGCACCCGACTGCATGGTGCACGGTGTCAAGGTGCCCCATTGGCACAGTGTACACACACACTGCGCAAAAGGGGAACAAAAGAGCTGAGCTCTAATGCCGGCTTTTTGCTGTCCCCAAAAGGAGCAGCATTTGCCAGCTCTTTTTGGAATGGCAAAAAGAAGGATCAGAGCTGCGGTGTGTGGTTACCACTGCCCCAATGCAGTGCTCCCAGCAGCACAGAGCCACCCCCTGGTGGCCGTCTGCACTGGCCCTTAGACAGTTACTAATGCATAACCTAGTGTTACACATTTGTGAATGGTTCATAGTCATGATCCCTCCATATTCCCTAAAATAGTAAATTTCATTGGTTTAGCGAATATGTAGGGACTATGGAAATCCCCCAGTCCCCACTTGCTGGGCAGCAGCTACTGTGAGCAACAGCAGTCTGTTCTCTTGTTGATTATGAAATAGCTGGCTGACTTTTCCCTTCCTTGTCCCACATGTGATCTCTGGTGTGAGGGGGGAATTACAGGGACACTGTTTCTGATGTCACATGAGAGATCCACACAAGAGGATGTGGAAATGTCAGTCAGTTGCTTCATGATCAAAAAGAGAACAGATGCCTATGACTTACAACTGTTGCAACCCAATATGTGGGTACTGGGGGTGTCAGGATGGAGATACTACATAATTACATAATTATGGTGGTTACATAGCTAAGTAATTGATGTAGAATTTTAGCCACAGTTATTACCTAAAACCCCCCAACTTTCTCAATCTTAAAAATATATTGGATGTTTATAGTGGTGGCAGATTCTTCCCTTTTTAAAAAACCCACAATGAGGTGGAACCCAAATGTCTGTTATGTTGCACTGCAGGGAAAGAAAGTGCATTTGAAGTCACAGAGATGTAGGTTAACATCCTGCCACCACCACCACCACCACCTGAGATTGCCTCCTGCAGAAGGATGCAGTTCATACAGCATAATGTAGTCTGGAGAAAAAGCAAATGAACCAGAACATCCATCCCTCAAGTCGAGCAGAAGTTGACAACCTGGCACAAATGATGAATCAAATTATAGTTAGCATTAACTACCTGCATTAGAATGCCTGTGAAAAGTTGAGTCTCAAGACAGTTAGACAAGGCTAGATTTTCATCTAGCTGTCCTCCAGTTTCTCTTTCAATTCATTCCAATAATATTTTCCCTCAGAACTTTATTAGAGGACCAATGACTCCAACAACAGGTCAATTCACAGGAGAGAAATATCAAAGAAACTCAAAGGAAGCAAGAAACTTGAAGGGCTATCCTTTTTAAAAAGCAAATAATCTTTAAGTAATGATCCAAGTGTTTGCCCCAATATAGCTCCAGGAACATGTAGCCTTCAGGATAGCTGCAATCCATAGCTGTTCCCTTTTTGTCCTGTAAAAAGGAACAGGAAATGGAAGTATCATTATGAAAGTATGTGACTGCTGCAGGCAGGCAATGAGTACAATTGGTCATTTTAGAGCCAGGTCAGAAGTCTGAATTAACTCATGGTTAGTTGGTTGGTTGACTTGCTTGCTTTGTCCCACTCTACATTGGAATTTGGAGGGAAAACATGGGATCTTTAGCACTGATGGTGTCTAGTTTGGTAATCCCATGTAGTGCAAAGTGTGATTATTATTTTTTTTGTTTGTGAACTATGATACAGCAAAAGAGAAGTGGTATAGATTGTTAAAAATTGTTCAAATGTATCTTAATATATATATATATACTGGTAGTGGTGGTGGTGGTGGTGTGTGTGTATATTACCCCACCATTGATATTATATATATTACACAAATATATTATATATATTACAGAAAATAGAAGTGCACATTACACTCTAACCTAAAACCTAACCATAAACCCAATTTAATCCTAAACTGACTAGCCATTGGAGTCAGAAAGTGCTCCACAATTCACACAATCCAAGTTTTTTCTTTTTCTTTTTTTTTAAAAAAACAATCATAGTGCAAAAACCTTAAGAAAGTAATTTCATTTGGGGTGAAATTGTACTCCTTTGAAAATGAGTAGGGCTTTAATGCAAGTATAGACCTAGTAAAATTTCATCGTCCTTCATCACATCTTTGAGTATGAGCTACTACAAGATGTTGCAAAGCAATTAATGGCTTGGCACAGTTCTTTTAATTGTTTATTGCCATGTACGCTCATGTCAAAATACAAGCAAACCACATACACACCCCCAAAACATGTTTCTGTAACATACAGTTGTAATAGACAGCTTTAACTCCTAACTGGTCCCTTGCATGTCAGGGAATGTCATGCGTAGAGTTCAGTAAAGCTGAAATAATTGAATTTGCTAATGACAAGAACTAGGTGAATCACAGAGGCAAATGGAGCTGAGCAAAAAAAAAAAAAAAAAAAAAAAAAAAAGAAAAAAGGAAAAAAAGAAAAGAACTAAAATTAGCAGCAGCCTGCCCCTTGCCTAGGGCAGCAAACAGCTGATGTATGGAAACAGATGGAACTTCAATCTTCACCTTCCTTCTGCCAACTGGAAAAAAAGTTATATCATCATCATAAATTTGGAAAATTGTATTCTAGCAGTGTCAAGAGTGGGAGGAAGCTACTTGCACCCCCAAATCCCACATGAGCTCTCTTGACTGTTCTGGAGTCAAGAATTAATTTCATTGTCCTTGCATATTTAGGGTATTTAGAACTGAGCACCTACCTAGAAGAGGTGAGATACAGATACTGGAATCCTCTTCTTGCCAACATAAGAGACTTTTAGAGTAGTTTACAGCAACAGAAAGGAGATGATTTTACCTGGACATGAACAGCTTGGGAGCTGGCAGGGCAGGTTTCTGTCCTGACAGTGATAATATCTTATACCATCCACCTTCCATCTCCATGATGCTGGTATCCATTTTAACCCTTCTACTGCACCACCACCTAAATTTTCTGTGTTGGCATAATTATACTAGCCACCCAGACTACAACCAGATTCTTGGTGAATGAGGATCATGACCTTTTTGGCAACACATTTCACAATGTGGCCTGTCAACTGTGAGGAAACATAGTGAGAAACAAATCCCTTAATGACCTCCTTATGTGGTCAGTGTAGAGATGGAAGGAATAATTTAAAATATTTGGAAAATGTTAAAAAATATGTTTTGAGTGTTGAGAAACCCTAATGAGAAGAATCTGGACTGATGAGAATCTTCTCAGTTTGGGACTTGAGGCAAAAATCTTACTTGGTTGTTTTGTACCAATATATATATATATATATATATATATATATATATATATATATATATTAGAGAAAACATTTTATGCAGAGGAATTAATGTTTTTCCATTTAAATATTGTTTGCCATACATACAATGCTGCTTCCTTCACAGAAGATGTTGCTTCCTGCATAGAAAATGATGCTTCCTGTGCACGCAAAACCAAATGTAAACTTTGTGCAGAACAAGCCCCAAACTGTGAATAGCATTTGAAAACTGTGTGGTTTTCAAAGACCTTCTTACAATGGGAAGAAAAGTGCTGGAATTACTTGTTGCTGTCTTTAAGAAGAAACTTAGTGAAGAATTACATCCCTTGGTGAATGTACAGGTGAGCCCAGGTTTGGTCTGGGCATATACTATGGTTTTCTGGACAAAACTGAAATTATAAGATTACAGCATTACAATATATATAGAATTCTAGTCACATTTCAGAGGATATATTTTTTATCAACTCTTATTACAGCGGGCCCTTGATATCCACTGTGTCCCTTATATGAAATTGCAGAATCAGGGTTTGATTTTTGATTTTTTTTGGGGGGGGGTATTTTCAGATCATACATGGTGGAATCAATAGAAGCAAAACCCATGGATACAGAGGGCTGACTGTAGTAAGTATCTAGAGCATTAGTCTGCTTTAAAACAATGTATCTGCTTATCACCTTGTGGCACAGAAGCAAATTCAACCATGGAGGCACTCAGGGTGAAAGCCACATAAAGCCTGCAGGGTCTGTATTTCTTTTCTCCACTGGAAAGGAACTGTCCAAGGTGTCAAATGCTATCCTCCCCAAATAGACAGTTGGACAGTTCCGTTAAAAGTCTGAATTGAAACTTAAAAGCTGATTCATTGCCTAATGAAATGGAAGCCATCAACAAGCACTGATTGGAACCAAATCTAGTTTCTGGGAAGCTTAAGTTTTGGAATCAATAGCCTACCCCCCCCCCCCAAAGTACTGATCACAAGGAGCTCTGTCTGATTGGAAGCCTCAATAAAAGAATAGTCACTGCACCCAATATCAATCATTCTAGGCTGATCAATGGAGTGGATAGAGAAACAGAGGCAAAATTTATTGCTTTATCTTCTGATCTTGCAAATAAAGAAAGGGAAAGGTGACAGTGTTTGAGGTCCAGAAGTGAAGGAGATAGCTTTGAGGTAGGAACATAACACAGAGGGATGGGTGAGATCCTTGCAAGAGCCTTAGACTGGTATGGAAATATTACTAAATCTTCCATATTCAGCAGAGAGGAAGAGAAAGAATTGGAGGGGAAAACCCTGACCCAATCCTAGGAACACTTTAGTGGTTTTCTTCATCTTTAGAAAATACTTATCAACTCTTTGGCTACATATCATGCTTACAAATGTTTTCAAAAAGAAAAAAAGAACCTGTCATGTTGGCAAGAAATGAGCCAAAAAAAAAAAAAAAAAAAGGAAGGCTGGGAAAGATATATGTCTTTATTTGCAGGATCAGAAGATAAAGCAATGTAACAACAATTGATGGATATTGCATCAAAAGATCTGGAATTTTTACCTGGGAATCTTCTTGGTCTCATTTATTTCGATAACAAGCGATTTTCAAGATTTACTAGACACCTACCTAGCTCAATACATAAAAGTGGGATCAACAATAACAGTGTCAACTGAAATTGTAAGAAAGAGAAAATAGACTTCATACATGTCACTTTGAGACTTCCCTGTAGCTCAGATATATATTGGGCAGAAATCAGAAAGAGACTTCTTCACATTGGTATTAAGAAATAAAATTCAAGTGCAAGTGCTGTTTTTTTCCCCCTGTTACCTTTTTCGTTCAACTGACAGCAGCTCATGGTGTGAACGATGGGGGGCTCAACATGCCATTTCATGGTGAGGCATGCCCCCACCTGCTTGGATCAGAGCCCCATGCATTCAGTACAGCCCATTTCATTTGCCAGTTAGGATGCAGTATTTTCTAGGTTCAGTTCCCAAGAATGTTCTTGGCCTAGATAAAGGACTGAAACTCCAACTTCTGGCTGCTGAAATGAAGCAGGTGAGTGCCTACATTGGATGGGAGAGTACCTGGGAGCCTTATGTTCATCAGATGAAAATAGGGATTAAGTGTAGTATATTAATAGCAGTTAAAATATCTTTTTAAGAAATCAGAGCTATATCTCTAACAAAGTACTATTGGCTCACGTCTTGTTTCTGAGTGAGTGGCATAGTTTATTTTAGATATTTTAATTCGTCCTTTTGAAATGGTTTCCACCAAAGTTATTCTCTAATGGAAAAAATGAGAAAAATGTAAATTATACAACCGCAAAAACATTAAAAGTACATCCGATTCACGAGGATTCTTTGTAATCCAAGCTTTGTTATAGATAGGGTTATATTTTGCTTCTATTTTTCCATATATTCAGAAAAATGAAGATGAGATTTTTTTAAATGAATGTGGGACAAAGCAATACTGACAAATTTGCCTACCCAGATTTTTGAGTGTTTGCTTTTAAAATTCTGGCTTTGATCCTTGTTTATTTAACTATGTCTGTGATACTTAATGGCAGTTATCTCAACAATGCATAAATCTTCCCAAGAAAACACAATGGGAGTGTTACCATAAGTTAGAAAGCAGGCAACAATTTGGCAGATTGCCTAAAGGAGAGAATTTTACAATTGCAGGGACTCTTCTGAAAGGTGATGGCATTTTGCTCTTAACCTTCATACACTAGGACAGAATATTTTAATCCCCCAGAGTCAAGTTGTGTTGCAGAATACATACAAAACTAGACTTTGTATGACATTGTCAGCTGTATCCTTGTAAACAATAGCCTAAATCCAATTGTTAGTCCCTAGGGCAAACCCATTGTATCACTAGAATGCACCATAATTGTCAGCAACCATTTCGGCCATGGTAACTCTATGCTATTCCAGTTCTAAATCAATGCCACTGAGGTTATGGGATACAAAAGGAAGACATGCAATCTCAGGAATTACAAATTATAAATATATGAAAAAGATTTTATTTCTTAAAATAGCCCAAAGAATTTTGGTCTGAAAATATTGATGTGTTCTTCTTCAGGGGTCATTAAAAGAGAAAATGGGACAGTACATGCATAATAATGAATAAGCATGCAATAATCATATATAAAGATATATAGCAACCTTTACAAATGAGGCATATGATTGTATCTCTCTTACCTCAGACTATTGGATGTTTTCACTCCCTTTGAGGCAGGATTCACTGGAGTTATGGACCATTAACAATGACTGCATCTACACTACAGAATTAAGGAAGTTTGACACCACTTTGACTATAATGGCTCAATGATGTGGAATTCTAGGATTTGTAGTTTTGTGAGATATTTAGCCTTTTCTATCAGAGGGCCCTGGTTCTACAACAATCTGCAAATTCCAAGATTTTATAGGATGGAGCCATGGCAATTAAAGCAGTGTCAAAATGCATTAATACTGCAGTGTAGCAGCAACCCATGTTTCTTCTAGATCTCAGTCCAATGGCAAGTCCTAGCCATTACTCTGCTTTGTTCCAGTTTTGATTTGTGCTCTCTTACCCAATAATTCTTCCCATTTCACATCTAGGAGGATTGAGTGTGGTTCGGTGCAGTAATGGGATCTTTTCAAGAGAAGGAAGAGAACAAAGGGAAAGAGCTAATGAACAGGCAGCACGTTGAGGTCAGAGGGAAAGCAGGAGAGAAAATAAAGAAAGTACTACAGAGAGATGAGACAGTATAGTATAGTGGTTTGAGTGTTGGACTAAGACTCTTGAAGACCAGGTTCCAAATCCTCGCTCTGCCATGGAAACATACTGGGTGACTTTGACCAAGTCATGCTTTCTCATCCTCAGAAGAAGGCAATGGAAACCCCACTCTGAACAAGCCTTGCAAAGATAAGGTCATGGTAGATTCATCTAAAGGTCTCCATAAATTGGAAATTATTTGAAGGTAATTTCAACAACAAACAACAGATCTGGGGAAAGGTGAGTAATTACTACTTTATGCAGCTGGTCCTCCATATCCATGGATTCTGCATCCACAGATTCGGCCATCCATGTCTTGAACTTTTTTAAAAAATAATCCAAAAAGCAAACTTTAATTTTGACATTTTATATACAGAACATCATTTTACTACACTATTATAATATCCACAGTGGGTCCTGGAACCAATCCTAGCAGATACCAAGGAACCGCTATATATGTTATTTGCTGGACCCTCATTGCTAGACCTCCAAGGTTATTTGAAAGCAAAAGGACTTTTTTGCATACAAACTGGAAGTGAGAACTGGAGATTAAAATAAAACTGCCTGTTCACTTAAAAACTCAAATCAATAGGATTGCCTACAAAAATAGGATTAGGGTGAAAATGCTAATATGAAATATACCATTACTTCTTTAAGAAATAATTGCATGTTTAAGAATGCACTGGGCCCATTCTCCCCCTAGAAAGGCGCTTGGCCTAATCTCTGCCCTTTTTGTAATATGTTTTTTTCCCCTGGTGGTAGCATATTAAATGAACAAAGGAGAATTGGGGAGAGGGGAAGGAGGGGAGATAAACAAAGGAAATAAATGGGAACAGCCTGTGGATGAGGGATAGGAGATAGAAGTCTTGAGAAAACATTTTGCTAAGAGACAGATCCTTGGTTAGCTGGTGGTACAGCTTATCCCTAGCTTGATTCATGTGAGAAGTCTTTTTATAGACAATAGAAATGTTCAGTTCAACTTGACCCTCAATGGGATAATTTACAGTTCTGTGGAAGAGGGAGGAGGTTTCTCCCCATCTCTGTCCCTTCACTCATGCACACTCACCTTGCCCACACATGTTCAGATAGCATCCAGGATCCTACATCATGAGTAGTAGTGTAGATGAGTAGGGTAAATCTAACACTCACATAGTTGTGCTACATTAATATTCTGCTGAATACAATAACATCCAAAATCTACAAAACAGTGATACCTTTATTGGACCAACCAAAATGCACCATATCCAAGTTGCAAGCTTAGGAAGCTCCACTGGCTTCTTCATCAGGCAAAGGTGATAATAATAATAATAATAATAATAATAATAATAATAATAATAATAATAGATTTTTTATCCCGGCCCTCTGTGTAATGCAACCAGGGTGGCTTACAACATTAAAATATACATTCATATCCCACAATCCCACCCACCCCCTTAACATATTATTGAACAGTGACAATTTAAAACACAGTTAAAATAATTAGGTTTTGGGTTACACAGAAATCTTTGTGAGGGCATCTTGTTTGGTGATGGAAGTTGCGTGGACCTTGGGGTTCTGTGTGACCAAAATATTTAGATCCAAAAGACATACGGAGGGGAGGGTGAAGGGTGAGTCAACATGTCACTAAATGAAAGGATCCAATGCTTCTCCTCTCCTTGGCTCTGCCAATAGCATTTAGGCCCATGTGAAATGGTTAGACTTCTGGAATTCCACTCACACAACCTATTGTGGAAGGGAACAGTTACATGACACCAACAGGATTCTGGGCAGTGTCTGTATTTTGCAGTCTCCACTTCAACTAGACTTTCTTCATATTTTGGAATCCTAACTGCCCAATTTGTTAAACATCTATGGGTAGCCATGTTGACCATATAGCAAATCTAATAACATCCAAACACTTTTATGCTCAATTTATTGTATTAACAGGAGTGGAGCCTGCATACATACAGCAAGCTTTCCTTGAAGATGTGCCCCTAAACATGGTCAGCCAATTTCAGGAAATATTATTTTTATAGTCTACAGCTTTCATAATTTCATAATTTCAGTCTACAGCTTTCATAATTTTAGGCTACAGCTCCCTGCTTTATGGACATCCAGGGATGGACCTGTGAGGACATGGTGGTTTGGGATGCACAGTATCATACTGTCCCTCATCAGATTTCCTTTTCACGTGAGGAAAATGTATATAATATAAATGTTTAGGTACATGTATCAAAATGGACAGAGGAAAAGGTTAATGAATTGCATGTGCAATTCCTGATGTGGTCAAGAACTGAAGAGCTTGAGGTGCATCTACATGTAGAAATAATGCAGTTTGATAACACTTTAAGTGTTGTAGCTCCATCCTAAAGAATCCTGGATTTGTACTGAGGTACTAACACTCTTTTATAGAGAGTCTAAAAACCTTATAAAACTCCAAATCCCATGATTCTATAGGCTGGAGCTACAGCACTTACAGTGGTGTCAAACTGCACTATTTCTCCAGTGTAGATGCACTCTGAGCAATGGCAGCAGCAGCAAACAAAGTTCAGTGAACAAGATTGTGAGCCATAGCACCAGGGAATGAATTCACCCTTGAATAACATTATTTATTCTTTCATTGTCTTTGGGGCATGGAAGAAGGGGTCTTGAAACATTTAGGGTGGGTGGGTACAGTTGGAGCTTAAAAAGTCAGGAGGAGAAAAGCCGGAGGGAGAGAGAGACAGAGAGGGAAGGGGCAGAAGGTGAAGAGAGATTGAAACAAAAGGAGATTAATGGAGAAGGAAGGGGCAGAACAGCATGAAAGTGGTGAAGAAGACCAAAGGTTGGAAGAATGAGCAAGAAAACAGAAAGGCGCTTGATGAGAGTGGAGGAATTCATTGGGGAAGAATAGAGGGTAAGGCCTGAACTACCCAAAGAGAGCTGACCACTAGTAGTGGAAATAGTTGTACAGAAACTGACATGAACAACAGCCATTTATTCACTTACAGGGCTACACCTATACCTAGGTATTTTCCTCTACCCACTGAGATCCACCATTGAGGACCATGGGGGGGGGGAAGGAGAGGGCAGAAAACAGTGCTGTCTCCTCTCAGAATTCATCTACAGTACACAGGTACTGTGTAGCAGTTTGATACTGCTCTCATTGTCATAGCTCTAATTGTGACAGAATCCTTGGGATCTGCACTCCAGTAAGGCATTTAGAATTCTGTGCAGTGTTTCCAGGGTTTGTACCAGAACTTTCTAGCACAGTATTCTAAGCATCTTACCAAATGACATATCCCAAAATTCAGCAGGATGGAGCCAAGACAAATGGCCAAGCTTGAATTCCTGCCTGGCCATGAAAGCCCACTGGGTGACCTTGGGCAAGTCACACTCTCTCAACCTCAGAGGATGTCAATGGCAAACCCCCTCTGAAGAAACTTACCAAGCAAACACTGTGATAGGATTGCCCTTAATTGGAAACAACTTGAAGGCAAACAGCACACTCACACAAACTGCTCTAAAAATGTAGTACAGATACCCTGTTAATGATCTGAGTCAATTATGATCCTGAGTAAAATTTCTTCTGAACTCATGCAGTACAGAGAAGCCTCAGTGTCCATAGGGAAGAACTTACTCCAAATACAGATGTCATTATCCAAGCTGGAGTGAAAGACAGAATGCCTTCCTCCTTTGAGAAAAGACAGGCTGATGACATTCTGTGTTTAGCAATCTCACTGGCATTTATAATAAATCTGAACTTATAGCATCCCATACTTAGCAGTTTACCTATTTCTTGTGGAGATAGTGTAGAATGGAAGAGTCTAACAACATTCCCTTGAGAATGCATAGACTGATGCCAACAGCTTGGAATTTCAACTGTTTCAACACCCTTACATATTTCTGCTTGCCTGCCTTCTGATCTCTATCTGTCACAACTTATGAAAGAGTGCAGAATGAAGCAATCAATTTAATTCAAAAAACAAAAGATTAAACCTTTGGCAAAACACAACAAAATCCACAACTCAGACCTATTTCTCATCTGTTCTTGAAGAGCAAATGCAATGCTCGGTGGGAACAGCAGAGCACAAAGACGCTGTGGCGCACATCCTCTTGAATGACAGATTTTAAATATGATTCCCTACACTCTCATTAGAAAACACTGTATTATCTCCAGGTTTATTCTAGCCTCAGGTTTCAAAGTGATTTTGTCACTGGATATAAGTATGTAACCCAGCTAGCCCAGAGCCTTTGACTCTTCTTGGTTGATTTGAAATTCATGTACTAATGTTGTGATGTGACAAATTGCTTGCAGCTTGTGGAGGGTAAAGTTGCCTTCTCCATTGAGGACAATAATTAAGTTATCCACAGAAAATTCCATTTGTTCTTTCCCCTCAGCTTTCATTTCAACACATGTCTATTTCTCTCTTCCTTTGAAATTACTTGTGTATGCAAGTAAACACTGTTGAATGGCCTTATTGTGCCATCCAGTCCCTAGTGGATTCTTTCTTGCATACCTTCACTCCCTTTCAGCTTTAAGAAAGAGACAGACTTCCATTCTTTTTCTTACAGGAAATCATAATTCCATTACTAACCTGATTTATTCTCTTCTTCTCCACAAGGATGGAAAACAATTTCTTTGCAGCTGAGAGTCTAAACAAAGGTATTCATTTTCCACCCTTCAAGAGTCACTGTGAGATAAATCCCAACTTGTTGCCTAAGCAATTTTGTGAGGTTTGTGATATGTTTACCCACAAAATTTGATGCACTTTTTTTCTTTTAAAAGAGGGAAATCAATCAAAATGCATATAATTGAAAAATATACTGAAATGCAAACTAGCAATCTGGTGTGAAAATTTGTACGTATTTGTTCTATCGCATGCACTTTTATATTTCACTATACAAAGGTATGTATATTAAGAAAAAAGCATATGAAAATATGAATGTGGGAAGGAGAAAAATGAAAAGAAAAAAATGAACTAAATGTGGGAAAGGATGAAAAAGAATATGGGTAAAATTCAGAGGAACAAAACAACACAGTATGCCCCTTTGTTGTTATGTGCCTTCAAGTAACTCTACCTTAAGGCAACTCTATTGTAGGGTTTCCTTGGCAGAATTTGTTCAGATGAGAAGTCGAAGGCTTTCATGGCCAGCATCCATAGTTTTTTTTGTGGGTTTTTTCGGGCTGTGTGGCCATGTTCTAGAAGAGTTTCTTTCTGACGTTTCGCCAGCATCTGTGCTGGCGATGTTCAGATGAGGTTTGTCAATGCTTTACTCTAAGGCTGATAGTGTGCAACTTGCCCAGGGTCACCCAATGGGTTTCTGTGGTTGAGGGGGAATTCAAACCCTGGTGTCCTGGAGTCCTAATCCTTATACACCTGTAGAGATGAGATGAAGTTTAAACTGAAGGAAGTTGAAATATCAGTCCTCATCCCCAAGCCAGAATCTTTATTTCCAGTATGAGGTGAGCCCATATTTTTCTAAATTAGGACTAGATTGCTGTCGAATGAACAAATTTCCTTTCTGTAAATTTACATAAAGGTTTGATATTGACACCAGAAAGAGCTCTCTACCACTTCCTTGTGGCAGGGAGCCCTTTAACATCATCACCTCAGGCATAAGGACACATGGGGAATGCAATACTCCAGAACTCCTGGGTTCTGTCCCAGGGTTGCTTCTGTTTAGGACACTGCTATTCCATAATTTTAAACATCATGCTACCATTGCTCCAAGCAAATACAATACTACCATTGCTCCACAAATAGGCAACATTAACAAAAGTGAGTGGAAACAGCAAAGGACTGTGAACACTGTGTGCGTCTGTTGTGTGCAGTTAAGTTGTTTCTGACTCATGGCAGCCGTAAGGTGTACTTATCATGGGGTTTTCTTTCCAAGTTTCTTCAGAGGGGGTTTGCCATTTTCATCCTCTAGGAGCACTTAATCCACTCAATTTTTTTCCTCTCAATAATACAGGGAATCAGTGACAATAATTGAGTTTGTAGTAATTGCATGGAAACATTGCAAAAAATGGCTTAAATGTAAAGTGAGTGAAGAGGGTGTGAGAAATTAATTAATTTGAATTTTCAGTTGTGATTTGCACTTCCCAAACTAATACAGACACCAGAACCTAATTATCACATATCATGGTAAAAAAATGATACAATCATAAGGTGATCCTATATCATGTTTGTAAAGCATTAAACTATTCTTATGAGGTGATATGATGGTTGCACTACAACACTTTTCTGCTGAATACTGACATTGTGCAACCATTTGTGCAAATGCCAGTGTGTCACATTGTGCAATGGGGAATGCAGAATGACTGCTACTTGTATTTAAAAACCAGTAACTTCTTAGCTCTTTGAATGCATGCACTCTGTGGTAATAAAGAATAGGAAATGCCAGATTTATTATTATAGGGTCTTGTCACCCATGAGGTTCCAAATCCTGGACTAGTACCCGGACAATACAGTAGCCCTTAAGAATGCATGCACTGGCCATCTCTGCCCTGTATATTTCATGTTTCCTTTTTTATTGTGCCATTCCTGCAATAATATTTGATATATATGTCCAGCCATATAACAACAATGTCGTACTTCATATATCCTTGCTGCTGCTGTAGTACTTTGGCCTCTCTTTTGTTTACCCAAGTCTCCACAGAGTCCTATAATGAAAACCACATTTCTCTGGAAACTACTGCATTTTAGTATCCAAAGGTGGAACTGAAGACCTCATGAAAGAATAATGTCAAGTTTCCTTGGGTGATAAAGTTGCTTTCACCTCCAACAGATAAAAACAAATAAATTGAAGCCAGGGAAGAAATCTGAAAAGGGAGGAGTGGAGTGAAATGTCCTATAGTGGTTTATATTTGTTTGCTTTCTTACTCGTCCTGAAGCCCTTTCTTGGCTTGTTGGCTATCCAAGCAGAGACCCAAAGTGAATAATGTGGACAGTTTTTATGGAGCTGATGATGAGTACCATCTCTTCATAGAGCTGATGCTGAAGGACCAAGTCTTTGGGTAGAAACTTTTGTTTGAATTTCTACGACTTTCACATTTTCTGAAGCATAGTTCACTCCATTCTGTTTATATATCAGGTGGTGGTGATGGAGATGGTAGTGGTGGTGGTGAAATCTTCACCAAAAATATGTACAGGTTCCTCTTACTATATATTTTTTGGTACGTATGTTTTCATAGGGGAGACGCCCTGGTCCGGAGCGCCGCCAGAGTTCAGCCTCCGGACCGCGGTGCTCCTGCGGTGCATCTAAAAGGAGCACCAAATTGGCGCTCCTTTTAGATTTAAGGGAAAGTGCGCCCCAAAAGCGGTGGGCGCACTTTCCCTGGCTCAAACGCCGCGGCGCGTTCGGCTGCCACGGCATGAGGGCAACCTGGAAGCGCCGGTCGTGTGGATGGCCGGCGCTTCCAGGGGCGACCTCAGGAGGAGGAAGGGCCGCCGCTCGTGCAGCTGCCCCTCCTCTTCCCTGCCCGGAAGACGACTCTTTTAGTCGTCTGCCGAGGCAGTTAATGTACCTTTTTTGGAAGGAATTTTCCCAAACACACTTGCTATGTAATCCCCTCTCCTTGTATACATTTAGTACAGATATTTTATCACAAATCTCCATCA
The DNA here is from genome assembly GCA_020142125.1 of Phrynosoma platyrhinos. Classification (NCBI taxonomy): domain Eukaryota; kingdom Metazoa; phylum Chordata; class Lepidosauria; order Squamata; family Phrynosomatidae; genus Phrynosoma; species Phrynosoma platyrhinos. The sequence continues at coordinate 156,289,787 of JAIPUX010001232.1, read as the reverse complement.
CAAAGTTCAGAGAAGTGTGAACATCAAAAAATAATTGTTTTCTGGTTTGCATATTAGCTTCTGAACTGTAAATTGCATCACTTAATATTAAAATTCAATGCAAACAAATGCATTTTTGCATTCCTAACTCAAAGTGCCTTTCATTTCAGAAACATGCTACGCAATTACAAAGGAGAGAGATTTTAATGTGGTGGCACCCCATCTCCATAACACTTCCTTGAACCTGCCTTGGTCCCCACTTTACAAAGAATTGCTTGTTGATCCAGACATTCTCAATTGCACATAATACTCCAATGCATTATTTTTATTTTACCTTATTGTTGCCTTTTCTACAGCTCTGATTTATTCTAATTTGATTTATTCTAATATGATTTGCATGTGTTTTACATTGTGCTGAAATATTATTTGATGAAAGAGAGGTCCAGCAATGAAATAGAAGTGGGCTTAAAAAAAAAAAAAAAACTTACAGATACCTAAGTCATGTTCTATTGATGTCTCTGGCACAGCTGCTTTTATTTTACATGATCAAGGATTTCACCAACAATCACAAGGCAAGCTTTCCAGACTGGGTGAACACTAAAAGGTGTCCACACAATCTTTACCACTCATATTAGCTAGAGCAAGACATTGTGGAAAGTGTACTACAACTTAAGTCCAAAATATGCATTATTGACATTCCAGAAAAAAGGTTAGATTGTACATTGCTACCTAACTCCTCCTGCCCCTATCTAGACCTGGGATGTAAAATGTACCAGCAAATCTTCTCATCTTTGGTGAAAACAGCATCTTAACACATCAAGATGCCCCATGGGGGTTGGGAGCTCCAATAGGGGAGATTTTTGCATTTCTAGATTTTTTTATTGAAACATTTATTTGTGAAACATCAACATTCTTGTACAGAAAGCAAACTATTTTGTACAAAATGTTTTTTTCCCTACACAAGCAAATTGACTGGGGTTTCTTAATGCCCCCAAACCATGTTTTTGGTGCAAACAATTTTTTTTTGGCAAAAATACCTTATTCTGAGATGTGAATAAATACATATATAAAAACACAATATTATTTGATGAATATGATGAATAATTATTTAATGCACTGGCATATTCTTTTTGATCAGGGAAAAGATTTTTGAAATTGTCCAGAAGTATATGCAGAAACACAATAAGTGAAAGATTTATCTCCTTACTCCTGACTTTCCACTTGTGTCCAACATAGGGCCTTTGCAGACTGCCAGAAATAGTGCACATTAAATTGAGGCACTGCCCTGGCTCAGTGCTAGGGAATCATGGGAACTGTAATTTATTGTGGCACCAGAGCTCTCTGACAGAGAAGGCTCAATGTCTCAGAAAAAAATGCAATTCCCATGATTCCCTAGCACTGAGCCAGGACAGTGCCTCAATTTAAAGTGCACTATTTCTGGCAGTCTGCAAAGGCCCATAGTCTCAGACCTTAGCAGATATGAAATAGAACTGGTACGATACAAGGAAGGACTCCTAGTCTATGGCTTTGGACTGTATGTAGGGCTTTGTAACCATGATCAGTGACCCACAGTTGAAGAGTTTATTTACAATGTATCCTTGCAAATTGGAAATGCTATTATATAGCAGTATTTCAGCATAAGCAAGAGGGAAGAGGAATTCAACAACACCTTCCTAGAATCCATGAATTATAGAACACTGCTTTGGAATGGCCACAGTGTCCTTAACTATCCAAGTGACTTTACATTATTTGAAGAATAAATCCTGCCAAAAAGAGAAGCTACATGCACCTTGCTTCCAAAAATGTTTCTTAACATAAGTAGAACCCTCAGTTCTCCATTCTTTTAAAAAATCTGGTCAACAAACCTTAATTATCTGGTCAACAAACCTCCTCTGAGGATGCCAGCCACAGATGCTGGTGAAACATCAGAAAGAAACTTTTCTAGAACATGGCCACACAGCCTGAAAAACCCACAAAAACCTTAATTAGTTACCATCACTCTAAGGAATGGAGAAAAGGGTGTTAAAAAATTCACAAGGCAGCACTAATTTAGCCTTCAGGCAATGTATTAGATCATGCAGTTTGGATAAATAGGAAACAAATTAGACTTTCCTGCTACACAAGGAAGCTGTGATGTAAAAGGGAGCAAACCCCCATTTCTGCATGATATGTGTGAAGTACACACCACAATCCCTGAAGTTGCATTGTTGCTCCAGCTGCTATGCGTTAAAATTGAGCAAAAGCAAAAGCTATGTATGGATACATTTCCTTAGGTTGGGTTTCCCAGGAAACTTATATTTTTAAGAGTGGTGCAGGAGGAAAAATTTCTGCAGGTGCAGCTTTTTTTCAGTCTGACATAATAATCCAAAGTTGCTCTAATTCCTTTTTAAGAGCATAAAAATAATCAGATCAGAACAGATGCCTATCTAGTTCAGCATTCTGTTCAAATGGTGGCCAACTAATTGTCTATGGGACACCCAGAAACATGAGATGAGTGCCACTCTATTCCCTGGCAACTTGTGTACAGGAGATAAAGAAAAGAAAAGGGAAAGCTGCCTTATACCAAGTCAGACCATAGCCTATTATTGTCAATTCTGATTGGCAGTAGCTTTCCAGATTTTTAGGAAGGATGCTTTCTTTGCCATAGTGAGAGTGCTTGGTGATTCCCCCATTCAAGTACTAAGCTTAGCCCCAAAAGTCATCTGAGATCAGGTGTATTTCCATTGTTATGGTAGTACTGTTTCTGATCCCAAAGGTGCCATGTAGATATAGAATCATAGAACCATAGAGTTAGAAGAGACCTCAAGGGCCATCCAGTCCAGCCCCCTGACATACAGGAACTCACAATCAAAGCACACACACCCCAATAGATGACCATCCAGCCTCTGTTTAAAGACCTCCAAAGAAGGAGATTCCACCACTCTCTGAGGGAGTGTGTTCCACTGTCAATCAGTTCTTACTGTCCGGAAGTTCTTTCTAATATTAAGGTGAATTCTCTTTTCCTGTTGTTTGATTCCATTGCTCTGGATTCCATTCTCTGGAGCTACAGAAAACAAATTTCCACCATCTTCAGTATGACATCCCTTCAAATATTTAAAGAGGACTATCACATCACCATTTAATCTTCTCTTCTTGAGGCTAAACATACGCAGTTCCCTAAGTCATTCCTCATAAGCCATGGTTTGCAGACCTTTCACCATTTTGGTCACTCTTCTCTGGACACACTCCAGCTTGTCAACATCCTTTTTGAATTGTGGTGCATAGAACTGGACACAGTGTTCCAAGTGTGGTCTGACCAAAGCAGAAAAAAAGTGTCACTATTACTTCCCTAGTATATCATGACTAGCAGACATTGATAGCTTTATCCTTCCATGTCTCTTTTAAAATCCTCTTTTAAATCCAATGAATTCCACTGTTTACCCATGCATTTTGTCAAGACATGTTTCTTTTTATCTGTCCTGAAACTCCCACTTTTCACCTTTAGTGGATCACCCCAATGCCTAGTATGCCTACATGCCATTAATGATTTTATACATTTCCATTGTTTCCTCTTCTTCTAAACCTTTGGAAACTACACATTCCCTAACCTTCTTTGTAGATGTTCAGTCAGCACAATAAGCTCCCTGGTCAAGGACAAGTATAATGAGCAAGACTGCAGATTTAAATCTGCCACAAACAAATCCATGTGATGTCTGTTAGAAGCCCTGTGTTAACCAGATAGATATAATCATGTTTCCATTGCTGATTTCTTCTCTACAGTCTACCTTTGAGCCTCCAAGACCCTACAAAATGGCGCAGTGCTTTGTATTTCCTCTTGATATAAAGAAATGCCTGTCCTTGGATAGCTCCTCTGACTTCGCTGACATCACACGGTCTGCTTCAAAGTATCATTCATTGATTTTTCTGCTACTGCCTTCATTCACCTCCAGTGACTTGGATCATCTTGTTTCATGGCCACAGGTGTCTGTTTCTAGAAGCTAAAAATACAACATGCCTAGCAACTAGAGGGATGCACTGAGAGCACTGAGAGAAGATCAGTTAAGGGAATTTTGGAAAGTCTGCCTGTCATTAAAGGGGAGCTCAAGAAGGCACCTAGTGCTCAAGGGAAAGGACAGAGGAGGATCAATTGTGCAAATTAGCAAACATATCCATAATTTATATAGGTTGCAGAGAGTAACATTCCTTGTGGCTTACCTTGGGAGATGTTTCATAGAAGGTTTGTTTTAGAAGGAACATAGCTCCGAATCTCAGGCACCTATATATATATTCAGCAAGTGCCTGAGATCTGGAGCTATCAATATTTTGATAGCTTAATATTTAAAAAAATACTTTAAAATATACTTTCTTGGACTTTCAGCATATAGGTAAATCAAAATGATTCAATGGCTATACTCTGACTAACAATAGGGCTGAGGCTATTAACTTCCTATAAGAGGAGACACAGAAGGGTGCTATCCAAGGTGCTATTCTCATTTGGCTTACACAGAAGAGAGCTTCTGCTTTGTCTTTGCCTACTATGAGGTAACTTAACAAGCTTTATACCTGTCTTGATCTGATTCTGTCAGTATTATTGACTTCCCCTTTAAGCCTCAGACTGAGATGAGTACATTGGTTCTTGATAGCAATAGCATTTACCAATAGCATTTACATTTCTACACTACTTATCAGCTAGACTAAGGATGTGAATTGTATGACCCTCCATATATTGTTAATCTGCAACTCCCAGCACACCCAAAGGTGAGAAATGCTGGGGATTGTAGTCCAACAACAACAGCAATGCCTCTTGATTCCCATCCCTCATCTAATCCAATACTTTTAACTCTGACTAGCAATAGCAATAGCATTTACATTTCTATAATGCTTAACAGTGAACTCAGCACTCTCTAAGCAGTTTACAATATGAAAACCAATTGTGCTCAGCAAGTTGGGTACTCATTTTACTGAACTATGAAAGGATGGAGGGCTGAGACAACCTTGGATCCCTGGGATCAAACTCATAACATTGTGGCTCCAGTAACAGAATTTAACCACTGCTACACCTGAGCTTCTTACATGATACAAAGTGTTATTCATCATACTGTTAGAGTTATCAACTTTTGCATACTTATATCTACTGATTGGAGAATTAACATGGTGTAATGGTTTGAATGTTTGACTAGAACTCTGAGAAACCACAGTTCAGATCCCCATTAAGCCATGGAAATCCTCAGGGTAACAAGACACACTCTCTTAGCCTCTGAGAAGAAAAAAAAGGAAAAAGCATTACATCATGCACCAGATTAATCTATTTCTGGTCCATCTCAGTTTTTCATGCATTCATTTTAAATTTATTCCATCCTGTTTAGACATCAATTTGTGATGATGATGATGATGATTACATGACAATGACAATTCTTTAAAGCACAAAAATACTTTATTTTTACACATTTTTAAAACATAATACTAATTCCTCTATTGATTTTATGTTAAGATACACAACTTTATGCATTTTAACTAAATGATATATTTATATGCATTTTGGTCCTTTTTTGAGCCAAGAACAGTCTCACAAAATTTAGACAAATACAAAAATTGAAGGACAACTGCATTGCACTCCACAAATCAGATAGAATCGTAGTAAGCTGCAGATTGAACTAAACTAAATTGTTAAGCAACCCTTCTTACAAAGCAAAATCTCAATAGTGATATTAACACTCATATAAGAAAAAGGGAGAAGCTCTTCTCCACTGTTTTGTGAATATGTGCATTAAAATAAAATTCTGCTAGTCAAATAATTAGAAATAATACACAGCATATTAATCATTAAAAGATACCATCCTATACTCATATACTTTGGAGTAAATCCCACTGATTAGATTGGTATTAGGACTCTGCTGTAAAAGTAGCAAAGCTGAGTGTGGTGGGCTTCCATCCTTAGGATTTCTTGTACAGGCTACTTCCTGTTAAAAGGTGCCTCATTGATTGGAAGAGACTGGGTGCCTTATATCCTACATCATGACCCCATAATCATAGTACACCATCCTGCTGAGGGGCACCAGCATTGTGTAAACAACTGTGTATCTCCTATGTGTTGTTGTTGTTAGCTGCCCTTGAGTTGACTTTGACTCATTGTGACACTGTGAATGAGACATCTCTAAGACCCATTCAGGTCCTGCAGCCTCAGGCCCATGGTCCCTCTGATTGAGTCTAGACATCTGGCTTGTAGTCTTCCTCTCTTTCTGCTGTCTTCCACCTTACCTAGAATTATTGCCTTTTTAAATGAGTCTATCCTTCTCATGGTGTGTACAAAGTATGACAACCTCAGTTTAGCCATCTTGACCTCCGGGCTTGATCTGTTCTAGGATCCATTTATTTGTCTTTTTGGTTTCCACCGTATCCTTAGCACTCTTCTCCAGCACCACATCTTAAATGAGTTACTTTTCATTCTATCTGTTGTTGTTGTTGTTGTTTTTACTGTCCAGCTTTCACATCCATGTATGTGGAATGGGGAATACAATGGTCTGGATGGTCCTTACTTTAGTACAGGGGTAGGCAACCTTTCCCCTTTAAGGGCCGAGGG
>JAIPUX010001232.1:156212847-156249897 GCA_020142125.1 Phrynosoma platyrhinos | reverse complement strand
TAAGATAGGGACATGGAATGTGAGGAGCATGAGCCAAGGGAAGCTAGAAATAGTAAACATGGAAATGCAATGCATGAACATAGCAGTACTGGGGGTGAGTAAGTTAAAATGGACAGGAATGGGCTACTTTGAATCCAGAGAGAAGCCTCATCTCGTGTAAGTATCACCCTTAGTACTGTGTTGAACTATCCCAAGCTAACCCCTGGTTTCCTGAGCCTTGAATGAATGAGTGTGAGATAGTGAATTGCTGTGTGACTTTCCCTTTTAATAAAAACATACTTTAATTCAAGAACTCTACCTCAACACAATCTCTTTAGACCTCCTTTCTCTTAGTATACATGTGGGAAACGATCTCAAGGATCCTTGTAGCCAACTCCCTCTTAGTATTGAGCTAATTAAAATTCCCCTAACTAGATTTTTGGCTACAAATACAATGTTGTGAACAAAGCTTATGTAAATTTAGTCTATCTGAGATCAGTGTACATTAGGCTGAGATCTGGGTATCACATTATCTGAAGTGTATTCACAAACTGGAGCAAGATCAGAAACACTACATTAACAATTAGACTCCTGGTATGACAAATGCAGAAGGAGTGATTAAAATGTGTTAAATATTCACAGCTTGGCTCTGAAATTACTAGGAGAGAGATGACAACAATATATAAATATTAGTCAGATCTAAACACAAAAGAAACAAGAAATGCTAATACAACAGGATATCTTGGGTGATACTAGGGGAAAAAATAAAAATTACCATGGTTGACAAGGAAAGAGGAAAATATTCCTATTGTGAGGTTTTAAGCTGTGGAAATGCTCCCTGTGGGTCTGATAAAAACATTTGAAACACTAAAACAAGACCTGACAAACTGCTAGGAAGATACATGTGCAACACTGTTGAGCTCACAAGACAGTCCTTGGTGGATCAAAAATCAAAATGCCTTTCCTTGACACTGATCTCTACAGTTGCATCAAAAGATGTTCATGCAATGTAAAGAAAATGAGCCCTATCTTTTGACATTTTAATCTGAGTATGACAATTTTATATCAAAAAGCCCAGGAGTAACATGGCCAAAAATCAAAGTGAGAAAGCAGGGATTTTACAATAAAAAATATGAGCAGACTGTCTCTAGAAATGTCCTCTGGTTGACACAATGTTAAACACCAAGATTCATTGCCCATTTGAGAGAAGAGTTCCAAGTCCAGATGCTGATGTAGTCCAGATGCTGTAAAATTTGTAGAAGCAAAGTGGAATAGGACCAAAACATGTCCTCACTACTCGACTTCTGCAATGCACTCTACATGGGGCTACCCTTATACTTAACTCAGAAACTACAATTAGTACAAAATATGGCAGCCAGGTTGATTACCGGAACATCGAGGAGTGATCATATTTCACTGATCTTAAGATCCCTCCACTGACTGCCTATTGATTTCCGAGCACATTATAAGGTGTTGGTGATGACCTTTAAAGCCCTACATGGCCTGGGCCCAACTTACCTTAGGGAGCGCCTGCTTCCATATAATCTGCCCCTGGTCCTCTGGGAGGAAGCTGCTTCAACCGATAAAGACTAGGTTGGCAGCGACCTCCCAGAGGATATTCTCTGCTACTGCTCCCAGATTGTGGAACGCCTTGCCGGAGGAGATCCGTCAAAAAACCAGCTTAGGCAGCTTTAAAAAAGCCATTAAGACGGATCTCTTCCAGCAGGCCTATCCAGAACAATTACTTGTCTGTTTTCTACCATATCCCCCCCTCCACGTTTTTAGAATGCCTAATGTTTTTGATTTTGTTTGGTTTTAATCTCTGTTTTTAACTGATATTTTAATTTAATATATTTTTAAGGGGGGTTAGTGTGTTTATTAATATGATTTGTTGATTATTGTGGGATAATTTATGTGTTGTTTTAGATGTAAGCCGCCTTGACTACTTTGGCAAAAGGCGGAGTATAAATAAAGTTGTTGTTGTTGTTGTTATTATTATTATTTCCCAGACCAATCCAAAGTATTCTGTGTTTTTAGCACACTATGGACAGTATCCCATTAGGGATTTATGCATGTGTGAGAGTCAGTGTAGTGTAGTGGTTTGAGCATTGGACTGTGACTCTGGAGGGCAGGATTTGATTTCCCACTTGGCCATGGAAACCAATTGGATTAATTTGGCCAAGTCATACACTCTCAATTTGGCCAAGTCATACGGGGTGGGGGAGGAGAAACCATGATAGCTTCACCTTAGGGTCACCATAACTCAGAAACTACTTGAAGTCACACAACAACAATAAAGTTCAGCTCATACACATGCAAAATGCTCTTTGAATGGGGTACAGAGGGCTATTCTCTTGCCCTTGTTCTCTATCCAAAAATCTCTTAGTGTCCAACAACTGTCTGACTCCAGGAAGAACCTTCATTGTTGTCTCTTACCAATGGGTGGGTAGGAAGAGGGGAAGTGATTGAAATCATGGGGAAAGGAAAAGGAGAGTGTACTTCATTTCTTCTCCCCTCTCCTTGCATGGCCTGTGCCCAACTGCTTCTCCATTGTCCAAATTGCCTCCTGTTTCCCTTCCGCCACACCAGTAAGCAACAGCAGTAGGGCTTCATCTCAAGGACTGATAGCTCTCAAGCAGTGAGAAGATGCAGAACTACTTGTGCAGAGCTACATGTAGATGTTGTCCAGCCTTTAAATCAGCTACATACAAAACACCTTGACATAACTTTCTCTTTAACTCACTGTCATTAACACAAAGCAAATGGAGACCACAATCTTATACATCAGAGATGGAAACGTATAATAATAATAATAATAATAATAATAATAATAATAATAATAATAATAGTTTTATTTATAACCTGGCCCTCTGATCGGCAATCAGGGCGGCTTACAGCAGGTTAAAAAATACAACAGTTAAAACATTACATCATCCCACACACACCACCCCCACCCCAAACCCTCCCACCTCTTAAAACTAAATTAAACTATTGTAGAATTAAAATCAATTCAATTATAAAATACTATGGCTGAAGGACTGTATGCACTATGGCTGAAGGGCTGCATGCACCTCCATAGGCAGTTTTGTAGGCCCTTCTATCCCCCATTTGCTGGTATTGAAAGCAGTTTTGCAAGAACACCACCATTTACAAAGACAGCCCTTTTCTTCTTTTCCTTCCCTCCCTGGGAAGGGAATACCCACCCACCCCAGTTCTGGGTTCCTGAAGACATAGTAGGCAAGTGATGTTTAAGAAGTTTACTCTTAGTACATAGCCTCTAGAGTTGGTCCTGCACTACATATGACTAGTTAAACCAAAGGTAATTCATTTTTCATTATTTCTCAATGCCATTTGAGTCAATGAATCCCATGTTGTGAAATATGGTGTGACTCACAAGGTGCTAGATACTGAAAGGGATGCCCTATGTTTTTTTTGGGGGGGGGGTTCAAGGCAGGCACATCTGTCAGATCCATGGTAAGTTGTCCTATGTGGCCCCAAGGCTTTGAAATGGTGATTCATCATTTGTGTAAGCCTGGTACATATTTAAACCCCTCTACTGGAAATGATTTGCAGCATTATCTTGTATACCATATTGCTCTGGCAGAATTTTTTTTTAAAAAGCCTAGTTCAGTCATCACTGCTCATCATTGTAAATTAGATCTGGGTAAACACCAACATCTGCTTCCCACACAAACAGAATTTGTCATCATAGGAACCATCAGAATGTACTGATGATGCAACAACAAAAGACAGATTTAGCATTCTTTAGAGATGAGCAGTAGAAAGAACCAGATGCTTTCTCTATGAGCAAAGATGCAACAGGTTACTGGAAAGATCAGTTGAGAAACTGTTGAATGTGACCTGGGCAAGGTGCCCAGATATCATAACTGCAAAGGAGGGCAAGGCACCGCAAAATGTAGGACGTTCAAGAAAAGGATAGGACATTACCAAATAAAAACTAAGAAACAGGAATATAAATGTAAATCCATGCTTCTTTGTCATGCTCAAAATGGAGGACATTTTGGAATTCCTCCTCAACAGAAGGCTGAAATGGAGGATACATCTGGGAAAAATAGGATGCCTGGACACCCTGACCCTCAGTCTTGTCTACACTGGCTAGGATACTTTGGGGGCTGGAGCATCCTGGCACTACAGCTGCCCCAATCTGCCCCTGTTACCTCAGCTTCTATTCCTACATTTAGCTGCACAAGCATCCTGCTGAGTCTCCCAGTGTGTCCCACACTACTGTGTGTTGCTCACTTCTGAGGTCAGAACAAGGTGCCCAGCAATGGTCACATTCTGGGCACCTCATTTGTATCTCAAAACAAGTGACCTGCAGTGGCAGCAGATGTACTGGATGGCTCAACAGGATGTCTATGCAGATGACTGCTGCAGCTCAGGAATATAAAGATCCATGTTCAAGTCCTCCCTGATCAATGGAGCTCACTGGGTAACATTTTCTCTTAATTTGATCTACTTTACAGGACTGATGTGAGGATAAAGTGTCTGTTTTCCATTTGCAGCCGGTTGCACAACAGGTAGTGGATCCTGCAAATGGGCACTACCAATGTAACTAGTAAAGGTCTTCTTGGTGTCTCGCTTCTGGAACCCTTTTCCCAAGGAGACTAGGATGGCCTCCTTCTTGTTGTTCTTCCATTGGCATGCAAATATTTTTTTCATTCCAACAGGCTTTTGAGAAAAGCTCTGTGTGTGTGTGTGTATGTGTGTGTGTACATGCACGTTTGTATGTACTTGTAGAGGGCTTTAAGAAGTGCATTATCTTGTAGTTGTCCTGGGTTTTAAAGTGTTTTTAACATTTTAATTGTATCTTTTAAACTATTGTTAGTGTTGTTAATAATCTAATTCCATTTAATGTTGCTTTTTTGTATGTTTTAACTTCATTGAGGAAAGGCAGAATCTAAATAAACTCAACAACAATAATTCATTTACATACTCTTTTCTTGCACTAATGTTACAGTAGGATTTAGACTTTGGTTTTGCCTCTGTACTCCTGACTTTTGGAGCATGTTTTGTGTGCTACATGGCAGAATCAGACAGGACTGTAAACTTGTGATCTAGAGTCTGGCTCATGAAAACCTTTGCTCCAAGTCCAGCATGCCTCAAATGTTCATTGTGAGTCCACTTTTGGTTCCATTTTCTGAGGATGGCTACTGACAAAGTCAATAGATTGTGTGAATTTTCTCTCCCCTCAGCACTTCTTTTCTTTTTCTTATTTTTCCATATACTTCTTTTTCTTTTTTTGGTTTTATTGTACAGCAGAGCTATATGATTCATTGGACAGACACCCTTAATTTGAGTCACACATATAACATAGGGTTTTGTGATTTCATTATAGTGAGATCAATAGAAGTTGTACTTATTACTACTACAATTCTAATAATCTTATTCTTATTGCTTTCCTCTCATTTTCCTTTCTCATAGAAAACATATTCCACATTTACAGAATACACACAATGCATAACTATTTACAGTGGAATATGCATTTATTGTGCATGTTAGTAGTCTCAGATACAAAGAAATCCATCTCCTCACTTTCTCTGGAGAGGAAAGCTGGAATGGCAACAGAAGGGACTCACCCCAAACAGCAGTGCAAACCAAACAATGCTGTCTCATTGTATGGATTTTAGTTCTAAGTCTTTAGAAAAAAAATGTTGGCTGACTACTAGTGTATCCATAGAATTAATTCATTCACTGAGGAGCAAGGACCAACATGATTGGAACAGCAGCAACTCTAGATAGGGATAAGCCTTTCTTTGGAAAGGTAGATATGAAATAGACATTTAGAATCCTTGGACCCAAATCTTCTTTTCAGCCTCTTTGAGAGCAGATCCATTGAATCAATTGAATTTTCCTATGTATTGGCACACTATTCAATGATTAATTGAATTCAGGTATAAGAATCCCTTGGCCTTACTGCTCCTTTATACCACTGTAGCCAAGGGGTCTCTCTCTAGGGGAATTTATAATTAGCTCAATTAGTTAATGGACTGTACTACATTAATTTTTGGAATCACTTCCCACTTTTATACAGAGGTTGCTTAAAATACAGCAATGCAGAATAATAATAATAAAATATTTATTTCCCGCCCCTCTACCAAAGCATTGTTCCAATGAATTGTATTTTATTAAGGGGAAGTCACACAACAAACAAACACTCACTCTCTCACACATACAAGAGCTATAGAAATTATAGGAAAGGTTTCATTAAGGGATGATTATCAAAACGAGGCTGCTCCTTTCATGATGAAGATATGCTGGGAGCTCTTGGAAAACAGGGCAATTCTAAGATGTTTCCTTTAGTGATGCAGTGGTTAAATTCCTGTACTGCAGCCACTCACATCCAAACCACAAGGTTGTGAGTTCAATACCAGTCAGGGCTGAGGTTTGCCTTAGGCTTGCATTCTTCCTAGATCACTAAAATGAGTACCTATCTTGTTGGGGGCAACTAGCTTACAGTTGTAAACCACTTAAAGACTGCATAGCGTAGTATGTAGCAGTATAAAATGAAGCTGTTATTGCTATTGCTATGTTTCCTGCCTTGTAAATCACCCTTCTTCCTGACTCTAGAGGTGTTAATGTCTTTCATTAGCAACTCTCAAAACCCATCTATTTGAAGTGTTTATGTGATACCAAGTGCTCCTTCACCAGAGGATAATGGAGTCTAGAGTCTGTTTTAGGGTCATAAGAAAAGACAGTCATGCATTCAAAATTAGAAAGAGTGCAGTGATGGCAACACCATGTTAATCTTCTCCACCCATTCTCGGTAGAGTTGCTGATTGTAGTTGAGATGTATTGCACCTTGTGACTACAAATGGATTTCTCTTCTGCAGTACTGACATCATAGCCTCCTCCCCATCCCATCCCTGTCTTCTCAGATTTTTTTTTAAAAAATTGCCATCTTGGTGCTGTGAAGGAATGACATCATGATAACACCTGCTAATATATGAGATCTTTTCTTATGAAAGGTAAGACTTGGGAAAAAGGTGGATGTGCCGCCTCCTGCCATTTCTTTCCAATCTGTGTAGATGAAACTGCCTTGAATTTACAACTGTGCTAATTTTTTCTGTTAAATGCATGATTGCCTTTTGCCTTTTTTGTGATAGGGTCTTCTTGCATCCCCCAACATAATGCAAAATCAATAAGACTTCAGGAAAAACCCATCAATATAACCATAATCCAAGTTTATGCTACTACAGAAGAAGAAGAAGAAGAAGAAGAAGAAGAAGAAGAAGAAGAAGAAGAAACCCCAATTCTGCCTCCAGGCCAGCCCTTTGGGCCAGTCTGCAGAGACTCTGTGTTTTGTTGTTGTTGTTGCAAATGACTGGATAATTTGTCAGCCATAAACCTGAAAATGTCACACAGGGGAGGGGGAAAGTACCTTTGTATAGTTTATGAGGAGGATACAGTGAACACAAGCTGGGATCAGTTTTCTAGTTCGGTTCCTTATGTGTTACAATCCTAGCAATCTAGATATGGGGGGTATAGTTCCCAAAAGGCAATGTTTCTGAGCTCGGACAGATATGGATCACTACAACCGCATGAGTATTTGTAGTGTCTTCAGGGATCTGGCTGAGGACTAGTATCTTCCAGTCAGCCAGTCAATCCTGATATCTGTCCCCAGTGACCACTGTTCAGTTGTGTCACAAGGCATTCATATTAGTGATGCACACAAGCTGCAGAATACCAACAAAGTTGGTCATCTGAATCACCAGCATGCTATCATACCATCCAACACTTCATAGAGGAAGAACATGCAACCTAGGAGAGACTGCAGCCATTAGCTTTGTCCTGGGAAGATTCCACTTCTACTTCTCCTCCATTCCCCCTATCTGAGTTGCACTCCACTCTTAGTAACTGAAACAAGCTGATGACAAAGGGGCGAAAGTGGAAGGAGGAGAGAAACTGGGATATTTTTAAAGCACATGAAAAAGTGGGATGTAGAGGATTAACCGGGACTGTCCCCACCAAATCAAGACACTCTGAGAGTATGCAATATAGAATCTCAGCTTTTTATCAACAATCCTACCCCAACTCTTCTAGCTTTGTTCAGGTTTGCTTAAAACATAATAATTATTCTACAGTGGATTGAAGGAAGTGGAGCGAGTCTTTGTTTCTTTGTTTGGATGGCTGCCGAACCTTTCTATGCAAATACAAATTAACAGTTTAAAAAAGATTTACTCATTATTTCCAATAAATTACTTCCTCAGTAGTATGTTTGTGATTTTTCATTATAAAATGTTTGCAAACAAAATTTAATTCTTACCAAATTAAGGGCTCCTATTTCCAGCTGGAAGAAACAAATGTTTTTCAAACAGGTCTCATCTGGCACCAGTTTGATCACACATTTCTTGAACATGTTTTAATGCTCTATTTGAAAATGGCTTGCTAATGTATATACTGATAAAATGAATTAAAAGGCAGTATGCTACAAGTAATCCGATGGACTGTTCTACCCTCATGCTGAATACCTAAGCCACTTCAAGCCTGTGTACACTTATCCACTACTAAATTTTCACCCACAAACATTTCCAGGGCAGGAAACATTATTTGACATGGGTACAAAATGGTTCCTATAAAATACCTATTTTCCATGTTTTTAATCCATTTTTTTCAGTCCTAGTCATAATATTCTTTATTCGGTTGCTGCTATACCACTACAGTCTAACTTGGAAGGGCTTAGTCCTTTGCATTCCTAAAGCCTAGCTAGCCAGATGTCACATTATGAAAGATCATGATTTCACAGTGCCACAGGATTAGTACAATTGGTCCAAATGAGGGCTGCCTCTGAATGTTTCTATAGTTGAAGCAAACTCATTGGCTAATTGTGAAAGCAACCAACTGGGCCCATTCTCTCTCTCTATGACTGCATCCACACTGCAGAAATAATCCAGTTTCACACCACTTAAACTGCCATGGATCAATGCTATGGAAATCTGGGAACTCTAGTGTTGTGAGACATTTAGCCTTCTCTGCTAGAGAGCTCTGATGTCACAACAACAACAACAACAACAACAACAACAACAACAACAACAACAACAACATAATAATAATAATAATAATAATAATAATAATAATAATAATAATAATAATAATAATATATTTATACCCCACCCCCATGTCAACCAATTGGGGTGGCTTACATCAGTTAAAATTCTATACAATATAAATCAACCTAAAATACAATCTAAAACTCCAAAACCCACCCTCCCATCCCTAAAATAATATTAAATCATATATCAATTAAAACATATTAAAAAATCACAAAAAATAATAAAACAAGCAAAAATACAAGACAAGCAGGGCAATGATGACAGCCAAAAAGGGAATGGCTAAAACAACCCCTGAGGCCAGGAAATCTAGTTAGGAAAGGCCTGCCAGAAGAGATCTGTCTTCACAGCCTTTTTAAAGCTGCTCAAGGTTGTTATCTGACGGATCTCGCCCAGCAAGCCGTTCCAAAGTCTGGGGGCAACTACTGAAAAAGCCCTCTGGGAGACTGCAAACAGCCTTAATTTTATTGGCTGTAGCAAATTCCTCCCAGAGGACCAGAGTGCGCGGGGTGGATTGTATGGGAGGAGGTGATCCCTAAGATAGTTTGGACCCAAGCCATTTAGGGCTTTAAAGGTAATAACCAACACCTTGCACTGGGCCCGGAAACTGATAGGCAGCCAGTGAAGAGACTTCAGTACTGGTGTTATGTGGTCTCTTCTAGATGTCCCTGAGACCACTCTGGCTGCCATATTCTGGACTAACTGAAGTTTCCGGATCAAGCACGAGGGTAGCCTCATGTAGAACGTATTACAGAAATCCAGATGGGAGGTTACCAGTGCATGCACCATAGTCTCAAGGTCCTTAACTTCCAGGAAAGGGCACAGCTAGCGTATCAGCCGAAGCTAATAACAGGTGCTCCTGACCATCGCGTTTACCTGATTAGTTATCAGGAGTGATGAGTCCAAGAGCACCCCCAGACTGCGAACACAGTCCTTCAAGGAGAGTGTGACCCCGCTACTGTGAGCACTCAACAAACATTTCCCAGAATGCCATGGCAGTTAAAGTGGTGTAAAATGGGATTATTTCTGCAGCCTATAAACACTTATGTCCTCTCAAAATACACCTGTGGAAAATCATTATTTTCAAAAGGGGGGCTGGATTCCATGTTTATATGAGGGCATCAATGAAGGCCAATGAGACCTATGTCTGTATCTATGGTGGAAACTCATTGGTCAGTTTCTAAAGCCACCAAATAGACACAGTCCCTCCTTCTATGATCAATTTTACCCTTCCAAAAAGCACCCACAGGAAATACTATTTTTTTTAAAAAGGTACTAAATTTCATGAATGTTTCTGAAAACTCTGTAACAGTGTTAGTGAAATAATGAATTGATTATATGTTAGCAATAGCAATAGCAAGTGTGTGCATTTCTATACTTGTTAACTATGTAATGTATATGCAGAATTCTATCAACTACAATATGAACTTCCAATGGACAGAACCATTCTATTCTGCTCATCCCAAGGTGTACCTGGTCCTGCCTTGCAATAAATAGTCTCTACAAAACTATAGAAACTGTAAGAGCTTGGGAGGGGAAAATGTGAAGAAGGATAGTATGATTGATTCTTTTATGATCATGTCACATATTCTCCTATGCATGTGGACCATGCAGGATTGCTTTCGAGGGGATTCTGGAGTTCTATAGTGCACAACTGTGTCTCACAGAGCCAAACAAGCACAAGTCCAAAAGGCTTGGAGAGATCTCTTCAGGAAGGAAAGAGGGATACTATAATTCTAGCTAACTACTACCAGAAACTACGAATTCATATGAAAAATAATATCAGATTGGTCAATTTAAAAGCTGCCTGATTGGCTGGGGGATTCTGGTATTTTGACATAGTCGTAGATTCCCATAAAACCTGATGCTTTTTGGCTGGATTTCATAGCGAGACATGCATTTATTTAGCAAGAAGTCAACATAATTTTAATGAGATTGGTGTGAATTTCCTTATGTATTTCCTCCAGTATACACTGTTTATTAACTATGCACAGACACCTATCTCACACAAGTTTGCATTCTTGTTTCTCATCTTTAAATATGTTCATTCAACAAAACCTACACAATCCATATTAGTGGAGTGTAACCAAATCACAGAAGAAAACAAATGTTTGTGGGAGACCACCATACACCTTGACAATTTTTCATCTCAGAGGCTGAAATTAGATAAATAAAGCTATTACTGAAACTTAAACTCAAGAGGTTTTGACTGTCTGCAGGAGACAACTAAAAATGCAGAAGATTTATGGATAAATAAGTCTCATAAATACAGGTTTAATACATTGGAGACTGGCCGTATGATGTGGTTTTTAATCATACAAACCTCTCACTTGGTTTCTTCCAGTAATGCAACAGAGCTATTTCCCTGTCTGATCATAACTCACATCAAAATCAATTCCAGAAAATCCATGGTGGGTCTAAGTCCTGAAGTTCATGAAAAGGAATTGGAAGCTTTTGTCATTTAAATGTGTATTTATTAACAAAGATTATCAGAAGAATTTCAAAGGTGTTTTACACACAACCAATTTATGGAAGCTGCTTACAAAGAGTGATTTGTTCTAATCATGGGTAAAGAGGTGGTAATGGATTCCTTTTATGCCCTCCATTGTTACAGTGGCGCAGCTCTGCACCTAATATTTTGTGCAAACTATTCAAATCAGTGGATATAATATGGCTTTCAAAAGTAGTTAAAGCTCCCATTCATGATTTTATAGGTTAGACAGAGTATACTTTTGGAAGCAAATGCTGCCCATGAGAATCCACATTACAATTTAGAGAGAAAGAAATTCAGTACAATACAAGCAAACTTGTACATGCATATTATTTACTGGAGTTATTGTGGTCTAGAGGTTAAAGTGCTGGATTTAGGAGATTCAGGTTCAAGTCTTCAGTGAACATGAAACTGGATGAACTTGAGGAAGTCACCAACCTGATCTACATTATGGGGTTGTGGGAGGAGTAGAACTGTATACAGTGCTTTGAACTCATTGGAGAAAAGGTGGAATATAACTAATAAATAAATAAATACAACTGAACAATAAATATATGAATTGGCATCCTGTTCAGTAGCTACAAGTTTGTATGCTAGATTTAACAATCTCATAACTTTAGAGATGTATGTTTACATTCGCTAACCACTGAATATGGCCAAAAAAAAAAAACCATTTCAGCCAGGTAGTACCTTAGCTGGAGGTTTCTGAGGTGCTGAGGAATGATGTCTGCACATCTCTCCAGGCCATGGGGGACACTGAGACCTCATCTGCATGGGTCAAAGGTCCATCCCTCTTCCATAGTGTCATCCTGTTCAGACAACACATGGTCCAAACCCTGATTCTGATACAAGCAGTCTGGATAATATCCAACACTTTCCACACCACAATTGAGCCATACAATGGATTTTAAAAAATATTTCTCTTTCTCTGGATCTTCCAGGAATATTTGGAGGCTTCTATTTCCATGCCATGGTGGCTGTCTGCACAGGCATCCCACTTAGCTGCCCAGTGCACCTGCTGTTGTGAGTCACTCATTCTGAGGCCAGAATGAAATTCCCAGTCCTGTGATCATTGCTAGATACCTTGTCCTGACTTCAGAGGTAATAAACCCACAACGGGGTGGATATACCGGGCAGATGAGCAGGAGACCCATACAGATAGCTGCCACAGCATGGAAACAGAAGGTTAGGTATTGGGAGAAAGTCAGCTGCAGGATCTGGATACTCTGCACTACCCCTGGAGTATAGAATCATAGAATCATAGAGTTGGTAGAGACCACAAAGGCCATCCAGTCCAACCCCCTGCCATGCAGGAATACACAATCAAAGCACTCCTGATACACAGCCATCCAGACTCTGTTTCAAGACCTCTAAAGAAGGAGATTCCACCACTTGAATAGCTCTTACCATCAGGAAATTCTTCCTAATGTTGAAGTGGAATCTCTTTTCCTATATCTTGAATTCATTGTTCTGTGTCCTAGCCTCTGGAGCAGCAGAAAGCAAGCTTCCTCCATCTTCAATATGACATCCCTTCAAGTATTTAAACAGGGCTATCATGCAACTTCTTAGCCTTCTCTTCTCCAGGCTAAACATACACCGTTCCCTAAGCATCTCCTCATAGGGCATGGTTTCCAGACCTTTCACCATTTTTGTCGTCTTCCTCTGGACATGCTCCAGCTTGTCCACATCCTTTTTGAATTGAGGTACTCAGGACTAGACACAGCATTCCAGTTGAAGTCTTACCAAATCAGGATAGAGTGATACTATTATTTCCTTCCATGCAGACACCATACTCCTATTGATGTAGCATAGAATTGCATTGGCTTTCTTAACTGCCACTTCACATTGCTGACTCATGTTCATCCTGTGGTCCATTAAGACTCCTAGATCCTTTCCACATGTGCTCCCAAAAGCCAGGCATGACCTATCCTATATCTGTGCATTTAATTTTAATTCCCAAGTGTAGCATCCTACATTTCCCTGTTGTCTTTCATTTTGTTAGTTTTGGCCAACTTTCTAATCTGTTAAAGTCATTTTGAATTCTGATTCTGTCCTCTGTGGTATTAGTAAACTATCCTAATTTGGTGTCATCTGCAGATTTGATAAACATGTCCTTTATTCCTTCATACAAGTCATTGATAAAGATGTTGAATAGCACTGGGTCCAGGACAAAACTCTGTAGCACCCCACTAATCACTTCTCTCCAGGATGAGGAAGAGCCATTGCTGAGCACTCTTTAGTTTTGGTCAGTCAGCCAATTACAAATCCACCTAGCAGTCACATTGTCTAGCCCACATTTTACTAGCTTTTCTGCAAGGATATCATGGAGAACCTTGTCAAAGCCTTACTGAAATCAAGATATGTTCTATCTACAACTTTCCCTTCATCTACCAAGCTTGTGACTCTATAAAAAAAAAGTGCTCATGATTACTAAAAGTTGGCATGGGTTTCTCAAAAACAAGTCATGCCAGACTAATCTTATCTCTTTTTTTGATAGGGTCACAAGCTTTGTAGCTGAAAGGAATGTTGTGGATGTATTTTGTGCAGACATAGCCCGAGAAAAGCAGTTGTACAAGACCCTTAGGGGTGTCTCCAGCCTCAACCTGCCCCATGACCAGGAAGGCATTGCAGATGCCATTTGCCTGTATCTCAATCTGCAGCAAACTGTCAACTCAGTTGGAGCACAGCCTGGCTAAAAAGGCAGGGTTTTTTTTGTTTTTTGTGGGGGGTAGCATTATCAGATGGAGCTATGATGATGGACTTGGTGCCAGCCATAATATCTAGTTCAAAAACATATATGCTACAATCTTTGTAATAGGCAGATGAGTATCCTTGTCAGAAATGGGGAACAGGGAGCAGTAGGGTGCAATTCTAATTCAGTAATGTGCTCACTCTATAGAGTTAGGGTTGGAAACTAGCTTTTTCTGCTGACAGAAATCCCCTTCTGTCAAGAGAACTCGTTTGTTTGCCAGCTGATTTCAGAAACATGTTGATAGAGCAATCAGAGAAGTCCAAACTACTTTACGAGCTGAGATCTGCCAGCAGAAGAGTTAAAAACTGACAGCCCTAGGAAATAGGAACAATGTTGCCACAAAATTTGGCCAGGTAATGGGTAGTCCAGAATAATTTCCAACACCTAGGCTGAGAGGGTTTGGGATTCAATACAGGTTCAGCTGGTCTGGTAGCAATTCAAGATGGACCTTGGCAATCTTACAGTCTTAGGTCTGATATTAAAGTCAAAGATTAACTGAGCAATAAGACAAAGAAGTCAAGATGAGGCTATGAATGAATTGACACAATGATAAAGATTGTATGCACCCTTGATTGGGTTTGACTTAGCCTTTGTTGGAGTATCAGCTACCAGTAAAAAGGCATGACTTGGTATACTGGTCAAAGACCGAATAAATATGAGATGAGATGTGGCATGACTTGGAGGTAAGTGACCTCTGACCTGACATAAGAGATAAGCACTCTGTGCATTTCTTCTATTAGTCCACAATGGGCTACTTGTTGAATGCAGGAGCAAGACAGGCTATTAACATTTATGAACTCATTTACAAGCCTGGTGTGACCACTCGTGATTAACCAATATTGTGCTGCCTGTCCATATGATATGGATTTCTTTAACAAAGGTTACTAAAACAGAAACAAGAAGTACAGTCAGTCCTCCATATCCATGGGTTTCTTAACCATTCAACCATTCACAGATTGAAACCATTCACAGATTGAAAATATTTAAAAGGAAATCCAAAAGGCAAACCTTGATTTTGCCATTTTATATAAGGGACACCATTTTACTATGCCACTGTATTTGGGACAGCATCCATGGATTTTGGTATCCACGGGGAGTCCCGGAACCAAACCCCAGCAGATACCAAGAGCCCACTGTATAATACTTCTTACACCAATGGCAAATAATTCAGCCAGAGCTTGAGAATTCTTTTGAATAGGGGGTTCTGAGAGTTTTAATCCCCTACCACATAAAACCTTTCCCAAACTCTGAATTTAACAGAGATATTCAATTCATCACAAACATTCCAGATAGTTATGGTTTCACTAATGGTACAATTTCAAAAGCACAGTCCATGCCAATATAAGATACCAAAGGGAAAGGGAGGCTAAATCTTAATCCATAGCATGCTAGTTTTCTGCTTGTAGGAGGCAAAGTCCTCTTTCTTGCCATTTAATGTCATCCAAGAAGATATCACAGGCTTTTGGCAGCAGAAGCTCTGATTTGTATTAGCAGGTCCTTCATATGTATCCATTTTGGTATTCTGTCACAAAACTCTAAATGATGTTAAACATGAGGTAGGTAAAACAGATGTTCTCATTAAGATGGAATTTGGGGAGTAAGTTGGTTACCATGTCCTGCCCATTTCCAGCCATTACACTACAATTGAATTTTGCTTCCCTGCCTCTATACCAGGTGAAGCCCCATTATCGAATATCTGCACCTCTTGATTGAACAAATGCAAACTGATTTTGACAGCAAAGGAGACATTGATTTAGTAACATTGGCAGAACACATAACTCTTAAGCTGTTTAGAAAATGCATGGCAACGTTGCGTGATCTGAGTTTTCAAGGGCAGATTTAAAACTCGACTTTTTGCAAGGTGCAGACATTAATCAAGAAGAGGATGCTCCCATAAACAAATTGCAACCAACAAGCTTTTCTGGACCCTTTTATGCTCGGTATTCATTGCAGGCTAGGAGCACATCAATACAGCAATGCTGGCTGCTAAAAACACATCTTCAAAATGAAAAGCACTAAAATATTGGAGTCAAAACAATGTTGCAAATAAGATTGAAGTGCTTTGCTAAAAAGCAGTTATAAAGGCAGAATATTAAACAGGGCTGCAGCCTGTTTAAAGATTGAAATGCAACTACTATAGGTTTTCAGAAGAGGAAATTCAACCTTTTTTTAGCCAGAAAAAAAGAGTCAGAGAAATCAAGATTATTAGAGAGGGAATAAAATTGCCTTGGGGGCATACATGGCCCCAGGGCTACACTTTGTCCATCCTCTACTAGATGAGACATATAGCATCTCCCCCCCCCCCCCCACACACACACTACTACAAGTAGTGAAAAATAGCTGTTTTTCAGAACACATGATCTCCCTCACTGCCATATATTGCATTTAGAATGCTTTGTTTGTAATCATTTATTGCAATGTAAGCACTGACTTAATTTACAAGTCTGGTTGCTGAGGAAGATACCTCTGAGAAAATCCTGTTTATGTCCTTTCTTGAAATACAATCCAGGATAGGGCTGCAAACTGTATTCATTTGAATTTTTAAGGTGCCTTGGCGATAAACAATGATAATGATAGTGATGATGACGATCCTAGTTTTTCAAATCCAGATAGCTGAAACAGTATAATATGTAAATTATATACTAGTTACTTAAATCCTGTGGTAAGGTAAAGGTAAAGGTATTCCTCGTTGACAAGGTTGTCAAATTGTGTCCGACCATAGGGGCGGTGCTCATTTCCGTTACTAAGCCAAAAAGCAAGCGTTGTCAGAGACTACTGTGATCATGTGGCCAGCATGATTGAACAGAACACTGTTTACTTCCCACTAAAGTAGTACCTATTTATCTATTTGCATGCTTTCGAACTGCTAGGTTGGGAGAAGCTGGGACTAGTGACAGGAGCTCACCCCATCATGTGGCACCTGGGCCTCAAACTGCCAATCTGCCAATCTTGCAATCAACAGAGTCAGTGTCTTAGCCACTTGAGCCACCACATCCCTAAAATCCTATGGTAAAATCCTATGGGAAATCCCCATTGATTTCCTATTTAGGATCTCCTCTTTGAAATTAACTTTATAGGCATGTAAAGAGATTGCATTTCCTTAGTTTTCTTTGCATGTAAAATGCTTTGGGAGGATCAAAACTGAGAGTATTATATATACTTTGGGCTGAACAGATGGTACAAACTAGAATAGTAGTCCCAATGAATGAGAGTCACATAACTGTTAACTCATGACCTCAGTTGGTTCAAGAAGTCTGTTCTATTCAGGAGTACCAATAAGATTGCAAGACTGGGGCTGCTACCTCACTGCAGAATTCATGCAGTTTAACACTGCTTTAACTGTCATGGTTCCATCCTATGGAAACCTGGGATTTGTACTTTGTTGTGGCACCAAAGCTCTCTGACAGAGAAAGACAAATATTTCACAAAACTACAAACCCCAGAATCCCATAGCATTGAGCCATGGCAATTAAAGTGGTGTCAAATTGCATTAATTCTGCAGAGTAGATGTCACCTGGGGTAAGGAACTCTATTCAGCCTGGAGCCAAATCCCAATCTGGGAAGAATTTCAAAGGCTACTTTCCAGCAGTGAGTGAGGCCAAGGACATGAGGAAGGTCAAGGACAAGTTGGGTAGACCATTGGAAATAGGTGGGAACATATGTATTTCTTACCAGTTCTGACACATTTCCATCAAACAAGCAAAGCACAACTCAATTTTATGAGTACTCAGTAATAAGTTGCAGTGCAACAGACATGCAAAAGCAGAATCTTCTTCCAGTAAACAACATGCATGTCTCCAAACCACAGTCTAGTGCAGGGGTAGGCAACCTAAGGCCCGGGGGCCAGATGCGCCCCCCTGAGGCCTCTGGACTGGCCCCAGGCCGATCCTGCCACCGCCGCCCCCTGCCGCCACCACCGCCCACCATGATGATATTGACTATTGTTATTACTTGTTCTTGGGGTTTTCTTGGCAAAATCTCCACAGAGGTTTTGCCATGGCTTTTCTGGGGCTGAGAGAGTATACATGCATATTTTTTTTTTATTTTTTATTTTTTAAAAAAATATATTTTTATTTTTATTTGTTTGTTTGTTTGTTTGTTTATGGTGCTTCGCCCCCCCCCCCCCAATTGTCTGAGGGACAGCAACCTGGCCCCAGGCTCAAAAAGGTTGCCTACCCCCGGTATAGTGGATTTGGAGAAATACCCTTAAGTTTACTCTGCATATAGACTGGCTAATATTAATCAGTTTCTTTCTTAGTTCTTGCTAATCAGGTTGGAGTAGGGTTGCCATATTCCAGTCCCCCATATCCAGGAATCTAATTTGCATATTATGCAAATTATTATAATTATGCATTTTATTAATTTGTATTCTGATTATGCAAATTCAACACATTACTTATTGCACTTTTCCTACCATTATGTTTCAACCTCAGTAACAGTACCAAGCTAAGAGCTCTTTTTAAAATTCGTTTAAAATTATTTTAAACCAACTGGTGTGAAGAAGAAGCAGCTTCCAAGCAGGCCCAAAGAGTAAAGGGAATCTCTTTACTCTCTGGAAGCTGTTTGGAAGCAAAGCCCTGGGCTCAAGCCACCAACACATTCACCACACAACACAAGTCCATCTCTGCTCACCTCCTTTACTTTTCCACCTGCTGGGCCTGTTGGAAGAAGAGAGAAGGGAATGAAAGAATGAGGTCACAATGCTATGCCTGTGCAGTAGCAATCAGAGTCTGCAGGGTGGGATGAGGCTCCCACCAGTGCTAGACTTCTTGCACAGTTTCCAACTTAATCACCATTGCCATATCTTAACCTATTCATCAGCCTGTGACTAAGGAGAAATCCAGTATTTCACTCATTCAACTGGCTAGCCAGCAGGGACATATTTTAGTCGCTTTAATCTGGGATTTTCCATTTTTTGGGGACAAATGGCAACCTTAAGTTGGAGCCATGCAACAGGATAGTTGCATTCATAACCAAGCTTTTCATATATGGATCCAGAAGGATATCCTGTAATCATATCTTCCAACTGTCCTGATTTGCCAGGACCAGCCATAACAATCCACTATTGTCCTGCTTTTTCATCTGCTTTAAAAATGTTCCAGTTTCTGGCTCCACCTCCCACTTTCCCCCTTTGCCTTCCATTTACTTCAATTGCTAAACTAAATTCAAAGTGCACAAGCAGTTTGCACTAATTTAACTTAGCAGGGAAAGAGGTGGGCTCTTTCCCCTCCCAGCAGGCTCAGGCAAAGCAAATGGCTTCAGCCTTTCCTAGTCTGTGCTCTGCTGCTAAAAAGATTTATCACCAGAAGATCAAAAGCTTTGCATACAGAAATGTCCCCTTATCCAGTGATTCCCTCAGATGTTTTGAATTTCAGCTCCCAGAATTCTCAGCTCACAAATTCTGGATGTTGAGGTCCCAAGCATCTGGACCTGGGATTTCTCTTTCAAGATCGTTTCTACAGCCCCTGTTAGTATAAAGTTGAATGGGACTGTCGGTTTTATCCAATTGTCTGTTTATTGTTATATTTGAATAAATCACTGCTTTTAATTGATATCTAGTTTAATTGATTTTTAAGGGGGGGGAGGGAATTTTGTTATTCAATTTGTATGTATTTTAGCTTGTAAACCGCCTAGATTGGTTCACCACCGGGCGGTATATAAATAAATTTTATTATTATTATAATATTATTATTATTATCTGGAGGGCCAGAGTTTGTAAACCACTACTCTTAATAGTCAGTGTAGTGTAGTGGCTGAGTGATGGACTATCACACTGGGAGACCAGGTTTTGAATCCCTGCTCAGCCATGGAAATCTATTGGGTGACCTTGGTACATCACATTCCCACCCCCCTATGGACAAATTGTGCCAAAAGAAATCCATGATAGGTTTGCCTTAGGGGCACCACTATAAATGAGAAATGACTTGAACAACAACAACTCTAGTCTAAAAAAAGAAGTGAATGAAACTTAGGCAGCAGCAAGGGTGAAGGCCACTGTCAGCACAAATAAGACTGGGCTAGAGGAGACATTGATCTGATTCCAAGATTGGAAAGGTTCCTTTTTGCAATATAGTTCCCAGAATCCCTCCACCAGGATGGTACAACAAGTACTGAATCCATGACTGTCACATTTGGTATCCCAAGATAACCTAAGTATAGATAACATTATCAAATTACTGTAATCTGTTTCTGTCAGACTCATTAACACCTTGCTTATTGTGAATCATTATCCACTCATAAACATGCAACATTTAAAAAATGAGTAGATAGAAATGCAGGAGGTTTATTTCTGAATGCTATTAATTTTCCTAACACAAATAATGTATTCTGATGCATAAGCTTACTGATGCAGAATATCAGGGTTGATAATTTATGGTGTTCAAAGTGAGTTGGCACTGGATGTGTTTGACTGCATGAGATCTGTCAAAAATGAGAGGGAAATTAAGGAAGGACCTGTTAACGAAAGTTCATTTTTGTAAAACAAACTGCTGATAAATAGGCAGATGTGTGCACCTGCAAACACACATACACACAGAAGGAGGCCTGTGTTTTGTTGCCTGAGGAAGCTTCAAAGTGTTCAAAAGAAATAATCACCACTTTGTTCTCTCACTTTTCTCTCTTTGCTGACATGACAGACACCCACGCTTCTAAGAAGCTTCTCTTGAAAAAGTAAAGTGAGTGAGCAAGGACTGGCTTTTCAACCTTTTCTAAAACAAAAACAAAAACTAATAACTGAAAGCAAATCATAATCTGTCGTGGATGAGTGCTACCAGCAGCCCAGCACATACGCAGGAAGCTAATAGACCAAAGGAGAGGTACCACCCTCCACCATTTCATGTGAAGTGCCATTATTCCTATTTGGTTTATGAGTGGCCACTGCATACAGAGTCTTTTTCCAAATAACATATATCATTGCACATTTCCCAGCAGCCCCTGGGATTGTGTAAAATCAATATCAAGTATGTGGCTTGGCCCTAGGTACCATTTATGATACATGGGCCAGAATTCTGTTAGAGATATATGCCTATGTAACGGATGCTATGCATGAAGAATCACAAAGTTGTCTTGTGCAATGGATGCATTCTGCTATTCCTTTGTGCTTTGCCTTTACAATTTGAGCAATGTGCATTGCCTTTGTGTATTCTATACTTTGCACTGGGGTTACATATTGTGCACTGTCATTGTGTATTCAATATTGTGTGTTGCAGTTGTATATCATGCATTGTGCATTGCACTATGGCACCTAGTCACTGAGAAGTGTTGCATAATGTTGCTATTCTGTATGTTGACTGTGTAGTTCTCATGTAGGAAGTTATGCCATGATGTGCAGATACTGGATTGCAGCCATGGTGTATTTGAGTAGAGCATGCAGGGCTGAAGCATCAGGACATTTTGAGAAACAATGACAATTGAAACAGGAATAGTTCCACACCCCATTTCTTTAGACCAGGGGTCAGCAAGGTTTTCTTAACTGGGGCCGGTCTGCTGGCCTCCAGGTCTCCTGCGAGCTGAGGGTGTGTGTGTGTGTGGGGGGGTGAAATGCCAGCGCACATGCTCGCGCATGCATGCACTATACACAGAAGTACTGCACATGTGCAAGTGAGTCGTGACCGCCATTTTGGTGGCGTGGTGGCAGTGCGCGTGGGGGCAGGGGCAGTGGGCAGGGGCCGGTCCAGAGGCCTCAGGGGTCCGGGCCTGCCCCATGGGCCATAGGTTACCAACCCCTGCTTTAGACTGAGGGACTGAAGGTTCCTTGACATTTGTCAACTAATCTGTTTCTGTCTGTGGTCTTTCTATTACCTTCTGTCTGCCTGGGCATCCAACTTTGAACATGATGAAATCCAAAGAGGCAGAGTTCACATCAACATTCCATTTAAGCATTCTTAGGTAATGGAATCTCAGGAATTTTATATAGAGGGATGAACAAGCTCTTTGTTATTCTTTTAGGCTATTTATTAGAGACATTCTTAGATGCATATACATACACATTCCCTTGGGAGAATCATAGCAGTGGTGTTCCTAGGGTTGGTGTCACCCTGTGCGGGAACTCATAGTGTCATCTCCCCATTCTCCTTCCATTTCACACCATACAAAATCCTCAGTAATGCTTTTTTGCACTAATCTTACTTGTCAGTCATAATTCCTAAATACCACTGAATGTCATGCTAATAGTTATGACATAAAACAACTCGCAAGATTAAAATTATACCTTCAAATTACAATATCATAGGCATAACCTAAATATATTTAGATATACATTGTGAAGATTGGGTTAAAATATAATGCTTTTAAAGAAAATTTAAAAAGAATCAGCCCTGGTGGTGCAGTGGTTAAATGCCTGTACTGCAGCCACTCACTCATAGACCACAAGGTTGCGAGTTCAATACCAGCCAGGGCTGAGGCTCGACTCAGGCCTGCATCCTTCCAAGGTCACTAAAATGAGTACCCAGCTTGTTGGGGGCAATCAGCTCACAGTTGTAAACCGCTTAGACATCCCATGCGTGATATGAAGCGGTATATATAAATGAAGAATATTATATATATATATATATATATATATATACATAATTTTGAAATTTGAAATTTTAATTTAAATTTTTTGGGGAGCCCTCCTTTCTTCTCCCACTGAGCTTCACCTCAGTCCCACTATCTCTTAAAGAATTTTAAAAGATGCAGGCAAATGCCACAATGTTTCTGCCAAAATACAGGTGTTTCAGCAGAAGTGGAGCCACATCCTCTTAGGGTCTCACCTGATATGGTTCACAGCCCTTGAACCCCCTAGTAATGCCACTGAATCATAGACATGTATAGGCACATTACTTGCTTTACATGGTATTATTTTCATTTCAAAATGGGGTATCTTTCTGTTTTGCTAATAGAATTAAAATTTTATTTCCTGGACTTTAATAATCTTCCGGTGCCCACCCCTCCATACCATCTGAACTGAGAACAACAGCCACAAAAACTTGGCAAAATTCAGGCCTATGTCTAACACTGTCATATTTTTTTTTCCTGTATGACTTTTACCTGATGATTGTTATTTACTTATATCCTGCCTTCCTATCAACAATAGTACTCAAATTGGCTTACAAATATCTAAAATAATACAGTTTAAAAGCTATACAAATATTTTGATAGATGTATAAATATAAATTTATCTAAAAGGCAATTAAACTGTTCATCAGCTTAAAACATTAAAATATTAAACATGATATGTTCACTGTAGGATCTCCATAAAACTGAAATGCCTTGAAGGCACACACTACAACAAAAATGCAGCATAACTTGATATTATGTCTGTGTATGCCACTAACAGGATGCAAACCATTAACTTTCTCTTTTTTAAAAAAACTGTTCTTGTTAAAGACGACTACTGCTAGTTGCTTGGTCACAACAACTGTCTCCATTTCAAAATTTATCAGTGTGTTCCTCTTTATAAGAACTGGGGTATATCCTTGTGAGGTTGAATAACCAGCAATTCTGTGTGCTTTATAATATCAGAGAGGTGGGATACTTATTATTATTATTATTATTATTATTATTATTATTATTATTATTATTATTATATTAGTGGCATGTTCTTCAAGTTTTTTTTTTTTAGCAATCAGACCATGACAACCACTTTGTCATTGCACAAATGCTTAAGTGGCAAATTACAGAAGAATGCCTCAAGGATAGAATGTTGCAAGATTACAGAAGATCCCATGTGCTCCTGAAGTAATGCTCAACTATTCTCAAGGTGGAAGTATATTGTTTATCTTCCTACAGTAGAGAATGTCTTACTGCAACATGATTTATAATTGGTCTAGTAGCCAATAATTGGATAAAACTACATCTTGGGCCCTAAATTAGCCCATGGGGCACCAGCTGGCTACCTCTTATCTATGTAAATCTTTGCACTAAGAGAGTCTTGAGACAAACACATTCACCAGGCCAAAGCACTGGCATCTATCATCCTGGTTGGCATTTCCCCTTCGATAAAGAATGCAATTTATTGTGTATCTGTGTTTTTGGCATCTATGATAAGAAACAGTATTATACTTTTTAAAAAAATCACATTAATTATGCAGCACAAGTGTTAGGAAATATTCTAGAAGGGTAAGCCAGAAAGTAAGTCATCATGCCTCATAGGATCAGTTTTATATGTGTTTGGCCATCAGTCCTTTTTATTCTTTTTTTAAAAAAGTATGAAATTTGTATTTAACCCTCATCTAGATGAATTAAAAATGTGTGAATGATTTCTGGGCTATTTTCTGACTTTATGTATATGCCAATGTATTTCAGGGAATAAAAATGGCCATTCCCAAAGGATTGCTTCTTTGTGTGCAATTAAGGGTATTCCACGTTGTTGCAAACCCCATAGCTAGAATGCACATGTTCACACACGGTGGACATTTGTACTAAATAGCTGATAGATCTCTTCTGTAAATCAAACCAACAAAATTTCATGTGTTAACATTAATATCAATGTAATTTTTATGTCAAAAAATAGTATTGTTGTTTATTCCAACTGGAAAAAAAAGTTGTGGTGAGGATACATAGGGATAAGAGGAATTCCTGTATTACAATTCCATATTTATCTGTTACTCAGGGGAGGAATCTGTTACAGCCAATAAAAACTAGGCTGTCCCGGACCTCCCAGAGGGCCTTCTCCGCTACCGCTCCCAGACTGTGGAATGGCCTGCCGGACGAGATCCGTCTGATAACCACCCTTGCTGCCTTTAAGAAGGCAGTAAAGACGGATCTCTTCCGGCAGGCCTTCCCAGAATAATATCTGTCCATGGAGAGGGACAACTTGCTCATTGACCACTGACTCCGGATTGAGTTTTTAATTTATTCTTGTGTTGTTTTAATTATTTTTTGGTTTAATCTTGTTTTAAGGGGTGGGTGGAGGGATCATGTTTGGAGGGAATGTTTTTAACTGTGTTGTTTTAAAATGCTGTAACCCGCCCCGATTGCCTAGCAGAGGGGCGGGCTATAAATAAAACTTATTATTATTATTATTATTAGGAGGGCAAAAACACATTGTGGGGAATTCAAAAATAACAAAAACTAGCAAGGAATACAATCAGAAACTTAGCAAATTAATGAAAAAGAAAAACTGGACTTTATTTCCTGGACTTTAATAATCTTCCGGTGTCCACATACCTGCATTAATACCCCTCCATACTGTTCAGTATTTATGATTTCCTAAGGTAGATTTATGACTTTATCAAGTCTGGTATTAAATTTGTGACTGTGACATCATTGCCGTGATCACGAGTACCCCCTAAGTGCCTACTACATTGCTGACCATGAATAAATACTAAAGAGTAGTAGAGATCCAGTGGAAGCATTATTAAAGTTGAAAAAGTACTTGTGTTGTAAATTATTTTTATTATCATTTATGGGTTTTTTTTTTACTAGTACAAATATGTCCCTAGCAGCTCCCAGTTGATTCACAAACACTCAATTCACAATTTGGTTCTGATTATGGATCAGGCATTTAAAGGTAGAAAGATAGTTTATAAAAATGAAGTTATTTATTAGTAATTGTGGAAGGGAAAACTCATAAGTCACAGGTGGACTAGAAACCCAGCTTTCATATCAGACAAATCAAAGATAGTTCATTATTTCTCAACCACTGTGGGAATTGCAACTGAGTGGTCAAGCATAGCTAATATAATTATGGCATTTAGGGGAGATGCAGACCAGGGCATCAGGGACGCCCTGGTCCGGAGCACCGTGGGACCGCAGCCTCCGCACCGCGGCGCTCCTGTGGTGACCCTAAAAGGAGCTCCAAATTGGTGCTCCTTTTAGAAGACAGGTAAAGTGCACCCTAAACGCGTAGGGTGCACTTTCCCTGTCTTTTCTGCCGCAGCGTGTGAGGACGCTGCGGCGGGAGGTTGCCCTCGGCGGGCCGGCAGCTCCGAGGGCAACCTCGGGAAGAGGAAGGAGCGCCGCGCGTGCGGCTGTTCCTCCTCTTCCTGGCCTCCAAGACGACTCAATTAGTCGTCTGCCGAGGCCCTTAGTTTCATGGTATTAGAAAGGTGAATTAGCTAAACCAGATGTGCAGACACGTATGCACTATGGGTCAGTAAACAACGCCATTGAGGGACAGAATAACCTTGAAATGTTTTTAGATTTCAATCCAGTCACTGCTGTTGCTGAAGAATTTAGTTTCAACACAGTTTCAACAGACTGCCAGAAATAGTGCACATTAAATTGAGGCACTGCCCTGGCTCAGTGCTAGGGAATCATGAGAATTGTATTTTTTTCTGAGCACTGAGCCTTCTCTGTCAGAGAGCTCTGGTGCCACAATAAATTACAGTTCCCATGATTCCCTAGCACTGAGCCAGGGCACTGCTTCAATTTAATGTGCACTATTTCTGGTAGTCTGCTTAGGCTCTATAGCACTGCTGACAAAAGATTTTAAAGGTTATAGCTGATTGTAGATTTATATTTCTATTGGTTTATTAATACTTGTGTATCATTTGGTGTAATAATATTGCTAGGCAGTTTCTATCATAAACAATTTCAAAAAATAATGAATACTTCAAGTTCCTGTATGGCAGGGGGTTGGACTGGATGGCCCTTGTGGCCTCTTCCAACTCTATGATTCTATGATTCAAAATGTTCCACGAATATAAAATAATAAAGCAGAGTCAGTGTGGTGTAATGGCTTGTGCATTGGACTACAACTCTGCAGACCAGGGTTCAAATGGCTACTCAGCCATGGAAACCTATTGGGTGACGTTGGCAAGTCACACTCTTTCAGCCTCAGAGGAAAGCAAAGACAAGCCCTCTGAACAATTCTTGCCATGAAAAGCCCTTGATAGGATCATCTTAGGGTCATCATTAGTTGGAAATGACTTAAAGGCACACAACAACACAACAAAGCAGAAAAGTTATCATTGGCTAGGGAAGGCCTATGTAAAGAGAATGTTTTCAGTAGTAATAAGTATTCAACCTCCAAAGCTTCACGCTTTCTGAATCCAAGGTGGACTAGTCTGAGTTGAAGCAACTAAAATAGTATGCATAGTAATACATAAATACATATGTTTTGTGCAAACCTTCTAAATCACTAGTAAAAACAGTTGGACAGTCTCAGAAGGGTTTGCAAATGTCATGGCAAACAGTACATTTGAAGGTAATGGAAAACCTCAAGAGGAATTCCATTTGCAAATCCATTGTTCAGGCACCAAGCTGCTGATTTTATGGAAAATCCATCTACCTGTCTGGATTATCTGTTTCCATCTCTGGTGCCACTTTATTTTGTTTTTTTCCTTTTGGTAAAAGGCTTCTGATACATTTGTGCATTTTTCATCTGAACCACACTGTATGCTAGACACATGGACAGCACAAACACCCAGAGATGTATCTTGATCCCAATTGCACCATGGGTTTCATTCTCTTAGAGAAACAGAATTTTCATCTTGTCTGCTTTGCATTCCTGATAGGTGCTGAAGAATGTTTCTTATAATGGAATTAGATGAGATCACTCGAGGAAGTCTGCCAAACTTTCATGAGTTTGATTAACATTTCACAAAGATAAAAATATCTCTGCAATATAGAATACATGTTGCCATGGTGCTAAAAAAAAAAAAAAAGCCCACAGTAGTGCTTCCTGGATGAACGAATGTGCTGCAGATCTTATTGCTAACTAATAAGGCTTTCTTGTGTGGATTTTCAACCAAATTCAGATCTGAGCAGCATATAGATACAACCTGTGTTTATTTCTCCAATGCTTCTCACAAATGAAAACTTCCAAAAACCCTTCTCATTAATTTCCTGTCAATATGTACATAATGAAGAAAGATCTTACTTAGACTCATTCATTTGTTCATTTGTAAAGGCTGATATAGCAACAAAAGATGCCCTGTCTACAAAGATTTGAATGTTTATTGTACATGTTGACGTGCTGCTGCAATATTCAGGGGTAAAATACAGATCTAGAAAAAGAGGCATCTTCTTCCATTCTCCATACAATTCTGCTGGAGTAATATGAACATGAATATTACTCCATTAAAACATGACACTACTTAGTTTATTCATTTGGGGGATGTTATTGTTGTTTTGAGTATCATACTGATGCACAAAGCACTGTCTCTGCTTCAGTAACAATCAAGGGAATGGAACAGAATAAGAAATATACAGGCTAGAATGGTATTGGTGTCATACACAGACCTATGTTCCCTTAAATGTGTGATTGTATTATTATTATTATTGGCCATTACACAATGGCATATTCACTTCACAGTTGTTTAACCAGAGTTCTAGATGTATAGCCATTATATATTCAGTTACAGTACATATTCTTCAATTGTGTGTAACATATATAGAATCACAGAATCATAGAGTTGGAAGAGATGACAAGTGCAACCCCCTGCATGCAGGAATACACAATCAAAGCACTCCTAACAGATGACCATCCAGCTTCTGTTTAAAATACCTCCAAAAAGGGAGAATTGACCATACTCTGAGGCATTGTATTCTACTGTTGAACAGGTTTTCCTGTCAGGAAGTTCTTCCTAATGCTTAGGTGGAATCTCTTTTCCTGAAGTTTGATTCCATTGTTTATGTCCTAGTCTCTAGTTAAGCAGAAAACAAGCCTGCTACATCCTCAATATGGCATCCCTTCAAATATGTAAACAATGTTATCAAGTCACCTCTTAACCTCTTCCCCGGGGTAAAAATACCCAGATCCCTAAGCCTCTCCTCATAGGGCATAGTTTCTAGACCTTTCACCCTCCTTTGGAGACATTACAGCTTGTCAATATTCCTCTTGAATTGTGATGCCCAGAAGAGTACACAGTATTCCAGGTGAGGTCTAACCAGAATAGAGTGGCACTATTTTCTCCATCAATTTTTACTCCTATTGATTCAGCCAAGATCATACTGGCTTTTTTAGCTGATACATCACACTGTTGACTCATGTTCACTATGTGGTCCACGAAAACTCTTAGATCCCTTTTGCATGTACTATTGTCAAGCCAGGTGTCCCTCATCCTGTATCTGTGCATTTTAAAAAAAATCTGCCAAAGTGTAGTACATTGCATTTATCTCTATTGAAAAATGCAATGTACTACATTTTGTTAGTTCTGGCCCAGCTCTCTGATCTGTTAAAGCCATTTGGAATTTTGATCATGTCCTCTGGGACTATTGGCTATCCCTCCTAATTTGGTGTCATCTGCAAATTTGCGCACCATGCCCCCCTCCTCCATCATCCATTGATAAAGATGTTGAATAGCACTGGGCCCAGTGCATATGCCAGTGCCTTTGATGTACCACTTTATCCATGGAATTGTTGACACAGTCATTATCCACTTCCATGTCACAAGGAGGTAATAAGCCAACACATTGGTTGCATGATGTTTGCATTCAGAAGAAGGGTGGAATAATGCAACTACTACTTAACTACTTGTGTGCAAATATGTGATAAACCAAGTGCAATGCAGAATCTTGGCTAGAACACATATTTGATTTTTAAAATAATTTTTCCGCAATGTATTTGAAAGTGATAACCAATAACCTGAATTAAATTTAACCAAGATGCAGATATTTTTAGGACCATTTTTAAAAAAGGTTTACAGAATGCTTGGAGGAGATGTATCAAACAGACATTTATTGTGTCTTTAACCAGAGTTTGCTTTTAGGTTGGAGACACACTTTTGCTAAAGAGATTTTCCTGTAGCTGCCAGAATCACTATTGTACTGGGTATAGGTGACAGAATTACTTACTGAGGAACTGCACTGTTTCCCAGGAAACCATTGAACTTAAAAGTTACTGTTGAAAGGATTAATCAGGACTTTCCAGAGATGTGTTTTAATTTAAAGAAGGAGAGTTTTTTTCTTGAGCAGATTACTGAGCTAATTTTAATATGCAGCCTCAAAACTGGCCAAGTCAAGAGATAAACTGGTGCAATAACATCAGAAACCATTCATTTGTGATTTTTTTTCTGCACTGAATGATTTCCTTAAAGCTAATCAGGTTTCAACTGAACCACTAATAGCCATGGGGTCTGAGCATGTGTGGATTTTTCACAAATGTGAATATACTTTGTTGCAACAGCTCCATCTCCTGCCTGTCCATTTCTGGGCAGAACTGTTGTAAAGTGTTCTCTCTTGTTGCTGAGTAGTGACTCCTTGAGATCATCTAGCTGCTACCACTGCTTTTACCAGCTTTTGACCCAGTAACTCAGTGGGAAACTACTGAGGGCTATGACTTGCATTTTCTGACATCTGACTATGCAAAGACTTTCCCTCCCTCTCCCTTGAGAAATGAAAACCTTATGCAAATGTGCACTCTGAATGAAAGGTATCTGAAAGAATGTGGGGGGAAAGGAGATCTTTAAAGGAAAGTTTTACTCTAAGCAAGCAATCTGCATAACAAAAAGGTATCTCATCATGAAGGCACCATCTTCCAGACAGTTATTTAAAAGTTGCGAAGCTACAAAAGGCTAGATCATATTCAGAGGAGGTTAAAAGGAAACAAAATTTCTCTAACACATCTACACATCCCCACATTCCCTATTCTACTCACAATACCAAGGGAGTCTGGATGCTCATGAGGAGGCTGAGAGTCTAGACCCATGTGGTCCAACCTATGACCAGAACTTCCCCTAGGTGTCCCAAAGTCTCTCTTGGTCTCTCTCTCTTTATTTGACTCTCTTGCCTTGCAGCATCCCGAGATTTTATATCTCTTGTTAGGAAAACATCTTGAAGCTTTACGCTTCTGATCAACTGACCATTCTCATCGGGCAATGTCTTTTGTGATACCTGCAACCCCTTTGGTTACATGGAGGGAAAACTGTACCCTTCGGCTGCATTAACCAAATAATGGAAGAGCCCATTATCACAACTGGAGAAAATCTATATGGCTATATATGGTTAAGGTCCAGGTAATTTGAAGGCCCATATAGCATGACATAGTGGTTTGAGTGCTGGACTACAACTCTGGAGGTAAGGGTTCTCAGCTTGGCCATGACTTAGGGCAAGTCATATGCTCTCAGGGGAAGGCAAGGACAAACCTTCTCTGGACAAATCTTGCCAAGATACAGCCCATTGTTTGTGCATTTGTCTATATGTGTCGTTGTCCATTTCTCAAGAGGGAAACATGGTGGTGAGCACTGCTAAAACTACATACCAATAATGGGTAACCTGTAACCCTCCAGAGATTGTTGGATTGCACATTCTATTATCCTTCGTTGTTACGGGGCTGGCAATGGTTGATGGAAGTTTCATTCTAACAACATGTCAGGTTTAATATGGAGGAGAGATTTCTTTTATTGGTAGAGGATCAGGAAAAATAGGTGGTTGACATGAATGGATCTAAATCAGCTTGATTTAGATAGAGCCAGTCTCTGGAAGGTAGGAAGTACTATTCAATGAAAATCATTTGTAAAATGTAAAGAACCAAGTTGGTGTGTAAGTTATCTTTATTGTACACCTGTCCCTCCACATTTGCAGCTTTGACTTTTGCATATTTAATTATTCATGTTTTGATTAATATGTTCCCTCCAAGAATATCTAGGTCCGCCAGTGCAACTCTATGGTCAACTTTAACCAAACGTTGCACTGAAGGACCTAGAGATTCCTAGAGAGGTTTTATCTCAGGTAAAAACATGGTGTTTTTGTTATTTGCAGTTTCTCCACATTCACGGGGTCCTGTGCCCCTAACTCCAGCAAATGTGGAAGGGCAAATGTATTTCAATAACAATATTTTTAAATAAAATAAAAGGCATTCAAGGCAACCCCCACACATTCCCTCCAAATCCCAACATCTCAAAAGCTAGTGTCATAAATAATATGTGAGGAGTGCAGCTATGGTGAGTTGAAAGAATCCATATATATATATAAAGTGAGTGGGTCAAAAACACTGCAGAAATAAACCAGTTTGAGACCACTTCAACTGTTCTGTCTCAGTAATAGAGAATCCTGGGAACTGTAGTTTATTGTGGCACAAGAGCTTTCTGACAGAGAAGGCTAAATGTCTCACAAAACTACAGGGCATTGCAGACCGGTCTAAAGGGCTGGCCTGAGGGTGGAATTGGGGTGGGGCAGCTGCACACCTGAACCCCACCCTGATGCCATCCTGATGCTATGCGCCCATATGCATGGCATACAGCATCAGGATCCCTCCCGGCACAGTGTGTAGATACGCTGTGCTGAAAGGGCACAGAAGAAACATGGTGCTGGCTCTTAGGGTGGCCTTTTGCCACTCTTTTAGGGGCAGCAAAAGGAAGGATCGGGGCCATGGTGTGGGGTGGCTGAAGCCCCGATGCACCCAAAACAGGCCGTCTGTAAAGGCCCTATAGCTCCTATAATTCCCTAGCATTGAGCCAGGGCAGTTAAAACAGTCTTAAATTGGATTAATGTGTTTTGTAATGTGTTTTGGACCAATAAAGTTAATCTAAGTACAAGAAACCAGGTGGAGGGGTGTACATAAGAATAATCTGAAGTCATTACCAGAGGTCATAGGTTACCAGAAGGTATCAGAGCTGAGGGAGTTATCTTCCATGAGTGGTGCCTGAAATTATTTCCAGCAATGATCCTGTGTTCCAGCCTGCCTTTTCTATGAAAAGAAATAGTTGGGCTGCTGTGATTGTGCTGTACTGCAGCAGTTTGCCTTTGTGCTGTCCTTTCAACAGCCAGATATTTCTCATCCATGCTATAGGTCTTGATAATATACTACTTTCTAAACAATTCTACCACCATACATCAAAATCTACCTGGCTCTCAAAAATCAGGTGATTCCACCATGCCAGTCCCATGTTTATCACAAGCTTTGCTGCAGTTTCTAAGAGCTCATATTTTTTTCAAGGAGGAAAGTGATTAGGCTCTGGTTCCATGCTTTTAACCTATCTGTCATTTATCTGCCCATTAGCTACAATCTTTGTAACCATCATGTTTCCCTAAATGCACATTTTTAATTATTGAAAGCCACTTTGAATCCTGATTTGAGAAAAAGGCTGATGATGATGGTAATCATCATCATCATCATCATCATCAAAAATATCCAGCCTCATCTGCTTTTAGAAGTAAAGCAAGAATCTGAGGTAAGGCAAGGAAAAGAGTCAACCTACCCCATAAGTTACTAGGTAATGAGTAAGCTGAGGAAAAGACTATCCCATGGGTATCCTGGATCCAAGCAGTAAACAAAGGAGGGATGATGGAGAATGAGGTGAATACAGGGACAAAATTCAGACATCAAACCGAATATTGAAGTC
This sequence comes from Phrynosoma platyrhinos, assembly GCA_020142125.1. NCBI lineage: Eukaryota > Metazoa > Chordata > Lepidosauria > Squamata > Phrynosomatidae > Phrynosoma > Phrynosoma platyrhinos. The sequence continues at coordinate 156,216,399 of JAIPUX010001232.1, read as the reverse complement.
AACTGGACAGCAATTAACAACAACCATGCTCTTTGGAAAAATTATTCTATGTACATAGGCCACTCAGAGACCATATGGGAGTGGTGGAGCTTTAAAGGTCCACAGGCCTTTCCCTCATTACATGGCCTTTTTTGTATCCTGTATGTCAATGTGTTGGGACCACCATATTTTCCACTACAGAAAATAGTTTGTTCCATCATATCTTTTACCAGCACTGAAAACTAAGAAAAGGACAGACTGTCTACAAACACATACAGATTGAATTGCTAGCCAGTGGCAGGGTAGTAGCAATGAGGTGGGGGTGCCAAAATGTGGGAATTGCCTCACTGAATTGGAATTCAGTCACCACGAAATGAAATTTTTCTTCAGATCCCAAGTTTCTAGCATTTCAGAAAATAAGAAACTGAATATCATTCACACCTAGCGATCTTCTATTTGCTTTGTTCATAATCTCTTGGTAATACCCTCTGTCCATTTTTCTTTGAATGCCTAAATGGCATTTCTAAATGCTCAGCTGAATTTGTAAATTGCTGTAATATTTGAAATTTGGGGACTGAAGGGAATTTTATGGGGACAGGCAATGGCACCCCCCCCCCAACAGCTACACTCTGGCCAACTTGGGCCAACTTGGGGGTGTTTTCTAGGAACTGGTGGAGAAAAATCCACCAGTTCCTAGAAAACACCCCCAAGTTTCCCACTTGAGGGAGGGACAAAGACACATAAGCAAATGTACAAACAATGGACTGTATTCAGCATGGCCACTGCAGAGCTCCATGGCCTTAATGAATGTGAAGGCAAAAAGAGGTGAAGCAGCAGAAGGAGCCTCCCCTTTCTTCATTGGAATCTAAATCTTAACTGATGATGATGATGATGATGATGATGATGATGATGATATTGATATCCCCTGTTTGGGTCTCAAAATCATGCCCTATGAGGAGCAACTTAGGGAGCTGGGTATGTTTAGCCTGGAGAAGAAAAAGTTTAAAGGATGGAGCAAGCTTGTTTTTGGCTGCTCCAGAGATTAGAACATGGAGCAATGAATGTAAACAACAGGAAAAGAAATTCCACCTAAACATTAGGAAGAACTTCCTGACAATATGAGCTGTTCAACAGTGGGATACACTCCCTCGGAGTGTGGTGGAGTCTCCTTCTTTGGAGGTTTTTAAACAGAGGCTGGATGGTCATCTGTCAGGGGTGCTTTACTTGTGTATTCCTGCATGGCAGCAGGGGGTTAGACTTGATGGCCCTTGGGGTATCTTGCAACTCTATGATTCTATGATTCCTCTTGCAGTGGTATTGTGTGCTTCAGTCATCAGTCTTTACCAAGTTGTTCAATTATGACAGTCTCACAAGGGAGGCAAGCAGATCTAAAAAAAAAAAAGACAGCACACAACTTACAAGTTAATAAGTTAAGAACGCAAGGCCAGTCCAACCCATTTTGCTGCTTTAGGCAAAGAACAAGATGGCCTCTGCTCTCACAGTAGACAACTAATCCATCAGTTTGAAACTAACTTTAGCGTAAATAGTGGAACAACATCTTTTACCATGCCTTAGTTTAATGAGGGAAAGACCTGCATTTGACACACACCTCTGCTCTCCATCACCTCATCACCACTCCACTATCACCACCACCCAGTCTTGCAATATCTGCATGGTATGATCTGAGGCAGATGCCTCACTCTACCTAATGACAAGACAAATCCTGTAAATAACTTTTATGCTCTGTTACTATCAATGGAGAAAGGAAGTCATGGAAAGGAAGCAGGTCAGTAAGCCTGAATTATTTCCTGAATGGCCTGTCCTTTTTCCTTGTCTCTCTATTGCTGCTCTGCTTGTGCTTTTTAACAAAAAATACTAATTTACTGTGTTTCAATTTGCAATTTTATCTCTATATGATCTTTACCTCTGCTGAGCACAGGTTGACCGAGTGAGCTTTACAGTAAAATAATCAGCAAACAACATAAATATACACACTGCTTAATGTTTAGATAGCAATATAACTTTCTATCTCCTAATCATAACCCATTCATATTCATAAAATGTGCTTACAGGTATGATACCTGAGCATAATTTATAGTACATTTTCTCCCTGCTTAAATCCTCTTGACTATTCTGCCATGAATCCCACATAGTTCCTCTGTGTTTTTCCATGGGTCAGGATTCAAAGTTTAGTTGCTGCAAATTGCAAGCCTACCTTCCACAGTGTACAGAAACAGGGGTCAAGTGTGAGAATTCAAAACAATACACAGAGAAACTGAAGGTCTCAATATGCAGCTGACTTAGTGTGACAAGTTGCAAATCCCAGTGAAAGACCTCAGCATAGATCTATTATTGCATATAATCTGACATTGTCCCAATAGTTCAAGCGAAAAGGAGGAAAAAATGAGGGTGATAAAGAGTCTGATTTCACTTGGAGGCAAAAAGACTAGAGACTAGAAAAGGCACCCCAGGGAGATGTCTGGCTGCTGCATTTTGAAAAAGTGTAACTTCTAAATACTGTTCAAGTGCAACCTCATGTAGAACACTATGCTGTCATCAAAATGAAAGATGACTAAAGCAAGGATAAGGATAGCCAGATTTTCTTGCCTAGAAAGGATGGCATCTGGTGCACCAGACTATGGAACAAATCCTATTGGTGTCAAACACCTGTGTAAGTTTCCTTACATATATGGTTGTATTTTTATTTCTTTTTGGACTGTTATGCAACACATGATTCAGTTCATGGCTGCATAACCCACATCCCACATGGATCTACATCTCTTGTTAGTCCCAACTGGAGTAGAGCCATTGATTCTACAGGATTTGTCTTTGAGTTGAATCACTGTTTAAAAATTGATTGCATGAATTTATTCTAGTTGGGACTAACCAAAAGGACTGCATGCTTTGAGACATGAGTCTCAAAGGTGCTACAAGATTCCTTTGTGAATTGATCCATACTAACATGTCTGTGTCTGAATTCTGCCAAAAGGATTATAGGAATGCACTTGCACATTCTTGGATGGTGCACTATTCCTCAGTGCTCTTAAAGCATCCGTCATTTGGATTGGAGAACCAGCCATTGTGCTTCCCCATTCCAGAATGGGACAATAAGCAAGCACATTGACAGATATATAATCAGTTGGCCATTGTCAGTATTCATCAGATTCAGGTAGTTTAGTACAACTACTTTATGGCTATGTGAGACTAGATTTGAATTACACAAGTATCATGTAGAAAACAGACTTTATCTAAGTAACAATCTCTGACTGCATTCCTTCTTGGAAATTAAGCTGCCATTTAAACATAATTAACTTCCTGTAACGTGAAAATCCAACAGCCCAAAGTGAAAATTAGAGGTGCCAATTAAGAGCCATGAAGAGATCCTAATTAATCGAGTGTTATTTTTTTCCCATTCACAGCCAAGATATTATATGCTTCAAGTGTTCTTTTTTAAAACTAGGATTAACCTTTTTTTTCCAGGACTTCTCCATCCTTCTGGCTTTTTTTGAGGGGATGCCTCATTAACCTTTTGCTCCCATGAGTTTTTAGGGACCTCTTCTCTTCCCCCCCCCC
>JAIPUX010001232.1:156198084-156212747 GCA_020142125.1 Phrynosoma platyrhinos | reverse complement strand
GACCTAAGCCATGTAGGGCTTTAAAGGTCAAAACCAACACATTGTACTACTTCTGATATAGCCAATGGTGAAGAAAGATGGGAGTTGCAATCCAGAAGCATTCCACTACTACCACTATTATCTTCTAAAATCAGAATTAGTCCTACTTAGAGTAGAGCCATTCAAATGAATGCAAATCCCTAGTTCTGACTAACTTAAGTCCCATATATTTCCATGAGTCTCCTCTTGTAAGTAGAACTAACATTGGATTTTGCCCTAAACTGTACCAGCTATTCATATGACTTTCAGCTCTTTAGAAAATCAGGTTTGGTTTTTTTCTGTATTCACCTAATGTGTCCTATGAATCATACAGTGGACTTAAGACGCAGGAAACTGTTTTACATTCACTTAGCCCATTTGTCTGGCCATACCAGCCAGAGGCTCAACACCCTCTTGTTAACTTTTAGTGAGCTTGAAATTACAATCCATTTATGTTAATGTTGGATAGATTGGGGTTTTAGCACATTAAGTTATATTTATGCTAATCATTAACTATTAACATTAAAAATGTATGGGAATGATGGGGGAAATCATGTATAATCCCTTGGATGGCACTATTGCTTGCAGATGGCACATTTCATTGTTGTTCTTTGGGAGTTGCCTTTGCCAACCTAGCCCTTTTTGGATGTGCACAAGTATCATTATGTAGACTGGGGATCATGGGATTTATTGTCCACCACAACTGGAAAGTGCCTTACTGGAAAAGGCTGACCTAAAACATATTTAACAACCTGTGCAATTATTTTGCTTCTTATCTGTTAAATCTCTGAGCTCTTATAAGGAATAGCAGGGTATAAATCAAAGAAAGAAATAATTTCTTCTTTCCATTCCTGCCCACTCCTGGCAACATATATGCTGTTCACTCATGCTTCAAACACTGGATTTTTAAACAGAGAATGACATAAAACTGTTGAAATGTATCTTAAAATGTCTTTTTAAAAGCCCTTAAAAGTAATTTTAATTGCAAATAGAAAATGTGTAAAGCTACAGTGCTTTATAAAGAAATCTTAATAATAATAATAATAATAATAGTAGTAGTAGTAGTAGTATGTTGTTATAATCCAAAAAGAAATCCCATTTCAACTCATTACATTAGTCTAGCATTAGTCATGGGTCACTTCATTATGTCTTCATTATCCCACCATCCTCCCCCAAAAAGTAATTCTTTACAGTTAATTATGTCATGTTCTGAGATTAGTATTGTCCACTCTGACTGGCAGTTAATCTCTGGACTCTCAGGCAGAAGTCTTTCCTGGCACTTTCTACTTTAACGTCTGAGCTTGAATGGCTAGGGACTAAATCTAGTGCTCCATTACTCTTATCATGCCTTGTTTACTCTACTTGGAACTACAGCTCAGATTAAGTCACAGCAGCAAATAATATCTTGATGTGACAGAACCAGGGACTATTACCTATGGCCCATTCAAGTAATTTGTAAAATTGCCCCTAACAAACAGATATAGCTGGTATGACCAGAGGGCATAAATCTTCTTTATGCAATTATATTTTCCCAAAAAATTGCTACTTTGCAAAATAAAAATTGGTGTGCAGACACATACACACAGAGAGAAAACATTTCTCCCTTTCTTTACAGGAACAATGACAGTCTGTTGTACTTGTACACATTGACAAATTCTATCAGTAATCACAATGCCCTTTTCAACCATTTATGAATGGTTCACCTTGCGCATACCTGTAAAGGTAGAAACTCTGGTACCAAGAGATTAATTACTGCCTTGCATTTCTGAAGTGCTGAACACCCATAAATCCCATTGAAGTCCATGCCAGCTGCAGGCGTTCGGCATTATATAATTAGGCTGGAGGTGTCTTTATGAAGGTTAGGCTACATTGTGTGATCTGCAAAGACGTAATTACCTCCTCAATATACAAAGATCCAAATGGGGTCATCTTCCCCACCAGTCCTTATGGGAGGTGATAGGGGAACGGTAATGAGCACAGAATAAATTAAAGTGTCCTATAGTCCAGGAGGTTCATTTTGAACGTCTGTAGCCTAAAATGGACATAACTGCTTAACATCCTTGCCAAGATGTACATGTGTATGCCCTAAAATAGAACCACCTTTGACTGTCCAGCCAAGGATACCAAAGGATTAACTGGAAAGCCTCTCCAGTCCAATCTTTAGCTAGTATCCATTTCTGAAAGAATGTGATCCCATTAATGCCAACACTAAGTGTGTTAAAATGACAACAATACGGGGTGTAGCTGCAAAGGAAAAAGGTCATTGCCTCACAAAATAAAAGTCCTGTTACCCAAATGAAATTTTCCTTCAGTACCTAGATTTCTAGCATGAAAAAGAGTGAGACACTGATAATTATAAGTATCTAGAATTCTTATATTTGCTGTGTCCCTATTCCTTTGGTCACTTTGTCCATTTTCTTTGGATGCTTAAGCTGTATTTCTTTTCTTTCTTTTTTTTCACCCTAAAGAAAAAAATTATTATAGCATAAATTTTCATAGACTAGCCCAAATAATCAGACAAATGAAATTCTATTCAGAATTACAGGTATACAAACAATACATGTGAATGATATTAGTGGACGTTCGACAGTGGAACACACTCCCTCGGAGAGTAGTGGAGTCTTCTTCCTTGGAGGTCTTTAAGCAGAGGCTGGATGGCCATCTGTCAGGGATGCTTTGATTGGGAGTTCCTGCATGGCAGGGGGTTGGACTGGATGGCCCTTGTGGTCTCTTCCAACTCTATGATTCTATGATTCTATGATTCTATGATTCTATGATTCTATGACGTCCTCCATTTTTCTTATATATTTTAGCCATGTGGAGTTCCCTATGACCCCAACCTGACCCTTGGGAGATGGCAGACATAATTCCCTAAATGTAAAGTCAGGTAAGCAAGCTGAAATTGCTTAAGACCACAAAAGATTTCCTGGACAGACAGGTTTGGGGAGTTGCCCTTGGGAATATCCCATTATATTGGAAAAGATACCTAATGGTGTTTATCTTAGGGGCTAAGCAGACGGGTGGCCGTGGGCCACCCTGGGAAGCTGCGCTTCAGGACCGAGGCATCCACATGCCTCGATCCTGCGGCGCAGCTTTGCCGCCCCTGAAAGGAGCACTAAATTAGCGCTCCTTTCACAAGTCACCAAAAGTGCACCACAAAAGGCTGCGGCGCACTTTCAGTGACTTTTCCACCGCAGTGTTTGTGAACGCTGTGGCGGGAGGTCCTCCTCGGATCGCCGGCCATGCAGACGGCCAGCTGCTCTGAGGACGACCTCAGGAGGGGATTGGGGCACCGATCGTGCAGCTGCCCCTCCCCTTCCCTGCCCCCAAGATGGCCTTTTAAGCCGTCTGCTTAGGGGGTTAGTCTCACACTTAATGGGACAGTGATCAGATTTGATTGCACCCCTTTCTCTAGCTTCCTTTCCTTGATAGTTTTGAAACCAAATGCATTGTTTAGACTATGCCCAGACTCAGGTAAACAATGATAAATCCATCAAGCCTTTGTCCATCTATTGTTTAACTCATGGCCAGGAGGCAGAAATTCCCTATAAGAACCCCTGGATTTTAGCAGACCTCGTGCTACCTTGCAAGTGCATGCTGAATCACTGTCGGTCTGCACTCTCAGATAGTTCCCATGACCCCCTCTCTTGCCGGTTGTGCCCCTTCCATGGAACCCATCTACATTCCCCAGAAGTCCTGAGGAGTCTCTCAGGCGTAAGTATATTCCTCTATTTCCCTCTTTGCCTCCCCTGCTCTCGTTCTTTCCTCCTTATTCTTCTAGTGTGTGTGTGTGTGTGTGTGTGTGTGTGTGTGCTGCATTTGGATGTTTGCTTACTGTATTAATAAATATTTTCAGACTTTAATTGGAAATTGGTCTGTTTCAGTGTCATTCCTTGCAAGAACTCTTACATCTCTGGTATACAATTGGATAAGGCAGGGGTAGGCAACCTTTCCCCTTTAAGGGCCAAGGGACTTCAGCTCCCAGAAGCCTCAGCCATGTTGGCCAATAGTCCCATGTTGGCCAATAGCTCCTGGGATTCTGGGACCTGAAGTCCCTTGGCCCTTAAAGGGGAAAGGTTGCCTACCCCTGGGATAAGGTCTCAGAAGCAAAGTTGGGTGCTTCACTTGCACATTTGAGCTAATTATAAATTCCCCAAAATTAGGTCTTTGTTTCCTAACAATGAGGATGTGTCTAATAATAAGATAATAAGATCAGAGGGAAATTAAATACAAACAAGGACTGACATGGACATTTTTATTAACAATTACATCATCAGCAGTGCTCATTTCCCAAATTGCTGCTAATAACACAAATATCCTAGCTCTAGATATGGCAGTTAAAGTATATAGTGAGCAATGGAAGCTTTGGCTGCCATATCAGGGGTGGGGATGGGAGTGGTGGCAGTGAATTCACTTCAGGCACCAATCTGAAAGGAAACTATCCAAAATGCTGAGCTCTAGCTCCAAAATAGGTTCACCACTTTGGATATTTCCCCCCCAGGTTAAAACACAGAACAGATTTGCTGCTTCAACCTGCTAGCAGTGTGGAAGGAAACCATTAGCCTGATTCAAATTTCTGGTGACAGACACAGTCTTCCTAATGAATTATAACTCTCATTCTAATACTAATAGAAAAAGAGCTTGGAATATTTTTACCTGTTTTGATTTCATTTCCCAGAATTCCATGTCCAGCAATGGCCAACATGCTGGTTAGTGGATTCTGTAACTGGGAATCCAAAAAAATAACTTTCCCAAGCTCTAGATAAGGGGTCAGCAACCTTTTTTGCTGGCAGGGGCGGGGTGGGAATGGCACTGGGTGCCGGCGCGCGCACATGCACACGATGGCAGGGCGCCATTTTGGCAGCTGCAGGGGTCCCCCAGGAGGGCTCCCTCGACTGTGCTGGGCCTCAGAGAGACCCAGCGTGGCCGCGGGAGTCCTCCGGGGTGCCATTTTGTGTTCCAAAATGGTGCCCCGGAGGACTCCCGCAGCCGCAAAAGGCGGCAGCAGCGGTGGCGGCAGTGGCAGGACCAGGCAGGGGCCAGTTAGCAGGTTGCCAACTCCTGCTCTAGATAGTAGTGATACGGGAAAGACCTTGCTCATATTTATGACCATTCTATTTTCATATCTCAAGGGACCCCTGTCCCCAGTACAGTCCTTCTGGGCAGATTACTATAAAAGACCAGTCTGACAGGGATCTGCTACAATGCTTGTTTTAGTAGCAATCTGGCATTCTTTTTTTAAAGTTTTTAATGGATTTTATTAATAGCTTGCAAACAATCAATATAATCAGCACAACCTAAGCCAGGGGTAGGCAACCTGTCCCCTTTAAGGGCCGAGGGACTTCAGCTCCCATAATTCCAGGAGCTATTGGCCAACATGGGACTATTGGCCAACATGGCTGAGGCTTCTGGGAGATGAAGTCCCTCGGCCCTTAAAGGGGAAAGGTTGCCTACCCCTGACCTAAGCTGTATTTCTGAAGGCTCCACTGACATTTTAAATTACTATAATGCTGGAAATTTGGCCAACAAAGCAAAATTTAAGAGGGGGGCAGATTTCTTATTTGGAGGGCAATACTTTCATCCCCCTCCCCCAGTACCACTGCTATATCCTTCAACCATCCTCTGGATCAGGACATTTATAGAATCCCAGTTTCCAAAACAGATTGATTAACTACTGTCTCTCAGAATTATATCTCCACACACAAATAGTCTGGCCCTGAGCCAAAACACCTCTGTTCAAGTACACCTGAGCTTGTATATTTGTTTTTATTCCTCAGCAAGAACCAATCAGTGCCATATGCTGCAAGCAGCTTCTTGAAGTCTCAGAAAAGAGCCCAATGCATGAACAGATTTCCATGGGTGATTTCTAGTTGGAATCCTATTTGTGTGCTACATTAGTGTAATATACTGGTAATGACAGCAAAAGGCCAAAGGCTACAGAACCAGGATCCACAAAGGGAGTAAGGTGTTGGAGAAACAGGTCCACACAGATTTTGGCCAAGATTTTGTATGACAAAGCACAGCCAAATAATTCTTAAGTTCCCTGTCCTCAGCCACTTAATGCCTGAGGAAGTGTGGAGAATCAGAGAAGCATCTGGATATGTCATTGTGGGGAAAGGAACACCAGCTTCTGCAATGAACAACTGCAACATATGTCAGTATAAGATGGATTTACACTTCTGTATGTCACAAACAGGGTGCCAACCTTTATTTCCTCTTATCACTACTGCACAACCCTGGAAAAAGAGTGACAGATCTTAGACTCCCTTTCTGCATCTCTGGATGAAAAAGTTGTCTTTGGTGACTCCAGTATGAGTAATAAGCTTCTGGAATGAGCATATCAAAGGCAAGTTTATTAGAAGTAAAACTGTAGCAGGATTGGGACCAGGGTATTTGGAAATGTTCATGATCAAAGCCCCCTCTTTGACTCAGCATGATGTCCAGACTGCATTTTAAGCAATGTCATGATTTCCACTAGGAATAATAGTATATAAATAGTTCACTTTATTTAATTACGAATTAATGAGGCATGACGAAGCTCCAGAATAATTGCAGTGTCCTCTGATTTAAGCTGCAGCAAATGGGCTTCCCATTTTGAGGGACAGCATTAGTACCTTTTAATGGAAAACAGTTGTTAGAAGCTGTATGCTTTCACAAATCACACAGAAGTGACGTCAATGGGAAAATAATGGAATAAATACTTTGCTATTCCTGAATCTTCAAAGCTGGAATAGAACAGTCCTTTCTGAATAGGCCAAAGATCCATCCAATCCAGCATGCCATTTCTCAAAGGCCTGTCTAGGATGTTGACCACTTGAAGATGAGAGAAATAACCTTTCTGTTATTATTGCTCCCTGACAAGGGAACTGAATGGTAAACTGACTATGAACCTGGGGACTGTGCTTTTGCTGACTAACCTGTAAATAACAAGACCAGATAACAGATATGGGTTATAAAATGGGCAATTTATTTAAATTACCTTATTTATATCCTTTTCTGCAAGACCTGCAAAATGACAGAAACAACCTAGTGTGAGAACAGCTGAGGCCAGGGATCTCTTTCCTAGACCACCTCTTCAGCTTCCCCTGGACAAAACACCTGAGCCCCATGGGTAACTCATAGCTGTGTTGCTCCCCAGCCAGCTCATATCTAGAATGCAAATCTGAGATTTCTCTGCTTAACTCACAGGACTTAAGTGATGGTTATATCCCAGATCAACCCCAAGAAAGGTCTCTTTCATTATCCCTTTAGTCACACGACTAAAGAGGCAGTTCCAGTGATCTAACCTTCACCGCAACAGGATGCCATAGATCAGGGGTAGGCAACCTTTCCCCTTTAAGGGCCAAGGGACTTCAGGTCCCAGAATCCCAGGAGCTATTGGCCAACATGGGACTATTGGCCAACATGGCTGAGGCTTCTGGGAGCTGAAGTCCCTCTGCCCTTGAAGGGGAAAAGTTGCCTAACCCTGCCATAGATGTTCACCTGAATGCTATATCTCCCCCATCCCCACCCCCAAATGATAACCTATTTATGACCACACCTGAATCAATTATTCAAATCCTCAAACAATCAGTGTGAGGTAGGTGAAAAACCCTTGGAAAGGGAAGAAAATTTCTATCTGGCCCCACAACAACCCAAAAAACTCACTAATGTAGGGGGGGGGGCACTAAGATCATAAGAAGCCAAGGGGAGGGGTGGAGGCTTTAAATAGGCTCTGCTCCTCCCTCCACCCTCTAGCCCAGGAGCACCTGCTGCACTGACTCTGACCTCTCTTCCACTTGGCCACCAAAGGCACATCACCAGAGCCAGGCAAGCTGGCCTAGGTACATGGAAAACATCATATCTAGTAGCCCTTGACTATTTTATCTTTTATTATAAAGCAAACTTGCACCACATATAACCTACCAAGTAAAATGTAAGACTCGCAAATCCTCAGATTTGGCCCCTATTCTCTGGTTCTTTGGGTGAGGAGGGGGGAAAATGTCAGGGCAAGAGTTCAGCCTTGAAAAGAAAACGTTTATTTTACTGTCTGCTCCCTGACCCTGCTGTTGAAGCCTGTTTTAGAATGACTACTGGAGACTCATTAGTCTTCAGTTCTTTTCTCTTTTATATTTGATTTGACTTTTCTTCCTTTCTCCCCATCTCAGCAATTACTAGCTAAATGTCCTCCTTCCCTTCCCCTTCCCCTTCCCCTTCCCCTTCCCCTTCCCCTTCCCCTTCCCCTTCCCCTTCCCCTTCCCCTTCCCCTTCCCTTCCCTCTCTCTCTCTCTCTCTCTCTCTCTCTCAGCATCATTATCTTTCTTCTACTCTCAGTGGAGTCACTAGTCTTGATGTCACTTGGACTTCCAGGGAGGGGATGGCAGTAGACTGCCCTGCTCCCTCCCACTGCTTCACTCACTTGTCCCCTTCCTCAGCTAGCCAGTCACCTGCCACCTGGCCAGACCTTGTAAGGGCTGCTGAACAGCCACCAGCAGTGGATTCCCCTGCCTTCCATCCCCTCCTGCTGCCTCACTCACTCACATGTCCAGCTAGGGCAGCTGTGGAATAGCTGGGCAAGTGAGGCAGCAGGAGGTGATGGAAAGTGCCCTTCCTCCTCCACTGCTTGGCTTCCTCCTAAGGGAGAAAGATGGGCAGATGAGGTGGGTGCAGCAGCACTGGTGCACATACACACCCCACAGTGGGAAGAGGGCTTGACCAAGTATCACTTGCTGCGGGCCGCACCCCCAGTAATGGCACTATCTATTCCCCATCCCTGCAGCTTTTTTTTAAAAACTTTATTATTTAAAAATAACTAAGTCACACAAGATCATACAAACACAAAATTTTCATAAGCATATATATGATAGTTGATAATATACTACAATTTTAGTTGTCAAGGTTCAGAGTTATACCCAGCTTTTAGCTAAACTCAAATTCTCCTTTGTTCCCTAGTACCTCATTTATCTGCTTTGTCCTCTGCCCCACTGCTATTGGCTAAACATTAGCTTCTTCCTCCCTCTTTCATCCATTTTCTCCCTCTTCCTTCTCTAGGCCATGATTTCTACTCGCTTCTTCTCCCCCTTTCTCTACCTCCCCACATCTCCTAGCTCACTCGTCTTCTCCATCTTTCCCCCATGTTTTTCATTTTCTTGGAAACATATGTCTTCTCTCTCCTCCCCCAGCACTCTCCTCCTTTCTCTCTTCATCTCTCTCTTTCTGTCTCCACTTCTCCTGGATACACTCATCATTTCCCTCCTCCTCCTCCTCCTCCTCCTTCCTGTCTTGCTGTCTCTCCAAACAAATTGTTCCCAAAACTGATGAAAGGGAGGAAGGGGTTGACTGCATGGGTCAAATAAAATGTCCTTCCCCTGTCCTTTTGGCAGGAAGTCTAGACGATGCAGAGCCCAGTCCTTGGTTTTAGTATGAACAGTCCAGGTGATGCCTAGAAAGTTCAGCACCAAACCAGCCATATATCCTCCATTATTTTATTTTTCTTAAAAACCTCATTTGCTCTGGAACGTCCCAGAAAATCTGGAGGCATCTATTGCAATGCTGAGCAGCTGTGATCAATGTTGGGACTCTTTTTCTGACCTCAGAGTGAGTGGGGGTTTCAGGTAATGGCAGCTCTGGGGCCAGAATACTCTGGGCTGTATTCTGGCCCACATGGACCTAACCAGACAGAGAAAAATGTTGCCAATAAATGACTGTAAATACCAGAAAAAAAAACTATTAAAAGTAGATTTGGAAAATTTACCTTTTTCTTACCTTTTGCTTTAAAAAGTTACTCTGGTTGGACTATCATGTATGAAAGTCAGTGCTTGTCAAAGTGCTCAAAAATTGTTGTTGTTTTTTTCCAGTTCAAACAAAACCTTGGGAAATTACCTTGGTAGTGGTGTCCCTAGGGTTGGTGTCATCCGGTGCAGTCATTCCTGTTGTTACCACCCCCTCTACTGACCTCAAATCCTTAGACATGCTCTTTTTTGTGCTAATGTTACTCATCAAGCATAATTCTCATATAATACTGAATGTAATGTTAATAGTTGTGACATAAACAACTAGCTAAATTAAAATAATATCTTCAAAATATAATATCATACACAGAACCTAAATGTATTTCCATAGACATCGGAAAGATTGGTTTAAAATGAGATTTAAAAGAAAATTGAAAAAGAATTAAAAATTTCAAAAATTTCAAAAAAAAATTGAAATTTGAAATTCTAATTTTAAAAATTCTGGGTCTTTCCTTTCTCCTCCCACTGAGACTCACCCCATTCTCACTATCTCTTAAAACATTTTAAAGGGAAGCAGGCAAATGCCACAGCCTCTTTCTACCAAAATGTAGGTTTGTGAGGAACAGTGGTGTGACCGCCCCCCTTTTAGGGTATCACCTGATGCAGTCCGCACACAGCACACATCCCCTAGTGATGCCACTGAATTTAATTGGCATACAAGTCCCAAATATTGTTAAACATAATGCTTAGATTATTTGAAAGACTGTATCTCCCCATACAAACCTGATAGAGCCCGAAGATCTTCTGGGGAAGGATTTCTCTCAGTTCCACCACCATCACAGTCTCACCTGGTGAAGACTCAAGAGATAGAGACTTCTTGGTGGCTGCTCCTACCCTCTGGAATGCCCTTCCACAAGAAGCAAGGCTGACCCCATCCCTGCTTGCCTTTCATTGGCAAGCAAACAGTTTTATTCAGGCAGTCTTTTAATGTGTGATCATGGGGTGGCTTTTATATGAGGTGTTTGTTATATGGGGTGGATATAGATGTAATCTTATATTGTTTTTAGCTGATGTTTTTAATTGTTTTATTGTTAATATGTTTGTTAGAATTTTTATTTGTGAGGTGCCTTGGGTCCCTTTCTGGGAGAAAGGCAGGCTAGAAATCAAGTAAACAAATAAATAAAATCAATCAATATATTCACACATTAGGGAAAATGCAATGTCATATTTGAGAAGTTTATTCTTTCAAAGTGATTATTAAAACCAAAGCCTTACAACCTGAAAATAAACAAGGACAGAAGGAAAATACAGGTGGCATTTGGAGAAATGTGACCAAATTAATAATAGAAGACGTTCAGATCTCTGCTTGCCCTGATTCAAGTTCCTCCCTCAATGAATGAAAATACTCTTCAAATTCACATTCTTCCTTTGCAATATGCTGTACAGTAACTTCCTGCATTGCTTCTTTCTTTCACTTCATTGAAGGCCCACATTAGCAATTTTGCTTGTTCTGCTACCTTGCAGAATTCTATGGCTTTTTCCAAATTTAACTCCCAGGCTCAGCAGATGCTCACGTACTTTGCCGACACTTCAGGGAACCTTCTATAAATATGACCTTGTGAATAGAAAGAACAAGGCTTTGCACTTTTGGTCTCCAAACACTTTTATGTATAAACTACCTGATCCACTCTGGAGCTTGGCAAACAAATTGTGTTATTTAAAAGATGTATAAAGCATGAATAAAAGTTAAAGTCCCTGGACTAAAGCAATAAGTGAGCATTATCATTTAAGGTATAATGTATCACAGTTCAAAAACAAAAGAATGTGAATGGTGAAGATATGACCAAGATTGCTGTAATGAGATCATGCAAAGACTAAGCAGGTTAGATAAACATATAATATGTAGTAATATATTCTAATCCCTTTCAAAAGGTCCGTATCATTCTTCCTGCCATTTTGATGATGTGTAATTAATTGAAAAAAATAATTACTGGGATTTGTTCATTTCTGTCTTGTTTACTAAAATTATAAAGTACCAATTAAAAATAAAAAAACAGAATCCCTCAAAATGTAAGCATTTCTAAGTTCAGTTTTATGAGAAACTCTGGGTAGAAAGTTTATGTGATTATATTGTAATAGCATAATAATTACCGCTGCTGTCTCAGACCAAATGTTGATCTCATTCAATGTTTTATTTTTAAGCAGATGTCTCTGCGATGCTCACAAGAAGTCAAAACAAAGAGAGGCTTTCTCCTGTTGCATTTCTCCAACACCTGGCACTAAGAAGTAAGGATACCTGGAGATTTTGATCAATTTGAATTTTGAAGTAAACCTACCTACTTTGCACTAATATGTAACTTAGAATGGTTTCTCTAAATTTGATGTTGAACTTCTGGGTTAATAAACTACCTCCAAAAATATCTATTTTAGAAGGAGATCTATTCCTCCCCCCTTGACTATTTTAGGGAAAATGCAGATGAGAATGCATACTTCAAGATGAGGATGGGGAAACTGGGATATACAATATATGCAGCCCCCAAACCTCAATTTTGTAACCTTGTGATTTCCCTGTTTGTCTTTGTTGTGTGCCTCCAAGTCATTTTTGACTTATGATGAGCCCAAGGTGAACCTATCTTGGGAAGTTTCTTCAGAGGGAGTTTGCCATTACCATCCTTTGAGGGTTCCATGACCAAGCTGGGAATTGAACCCTGATCCCTAGAGTCATAGTCCAACACTTAAACCACTACACCACACTGGTCCTCCTTCCACCCACCCATTAAAAGTGCAATTTTGAGGGGTTTTCATCTGACAATCCACAATACAACAAATTATATGTGTATATAGCAGTTTGCTCTCCCAGCACCCAGCCCCTCCCAACCTATGTCTTCATCCAAAACTCAATCCAAAATTATGATTGGCAATGATACTATGTGCCTTATGTATGCAAAACAATTTTGCAGCACCTTTGAGGCTCACTGTGCAAAAGGAAGCATAGCATAAGCTTTTGTACTACTTTCTCAGATACATGGAGTGAAGCGTTGCCCAAGAAGGAACTGTATGATCAGTCTATATGAATACCATAGAACTATTCTATACCCAAAATTTGTAGATTTGGTGATGACAATAAAGGGAGGTTGAAAGATGTTGTCTAAGGCTAAGGTGGTGGATGGCCAACCAAAACTCCCTCAACCATTCATATAGGGTTAGGGTTAGGGTCTTAGGAAACATCTTTCCACCTCCCTTTGTCCCTCTACAACCATAGTTAAAACTGAACCTGTCACTGCATCACCAAACCCACAGGTTTTGCATTCTATGGCTATTCATATAGACTGATTATAAAGGTCCTTCTTGAGCAACACTTCATTCCATGCATCCCAGGGAGTAGACAAAATCTACAAAAGTTTATGCTACAACTTTTTTGCACAGTTAGTATCAAAGATGCTACAAAATCCCTTTGCATACTGATATTCCAGACTATGAAGTTTATCACACAGGAGGGAAGCACCCAAATCCTGTCAATAATTGGGGTTTAAATTCATGAATATCCCGCAAAAACAAGATTGTTTTCAGATGACGTTGAGCAACTTCGACATTATCCTGACAGTAACAATGTGTGTGGGGAAATCCCCAAAATAAAAAGTGGTGTGATTTTGCCACTTTATTCACAGACTAATGCCAGGATAATGTTGAAGTCACCCAACATGTCTGAAAACAATTCCACTTTTGCAGAATATTCGCAGATTTAAACCCCATTTATTCACAGGATTGGGCGCTTTGTTTCCCATATGATAAACTCCTAACACAGCTTTGTCTCTGAATGTTACCACCAGTGCCTTCAGATGCATAGGTACACCCTGAAGGGTCACAGAGGTGAAAAATATCCCCCATATTATGTGTAGTTGCCCACCCTTGCTTTAGAAGAAAATGCATTTTGGAGGGGAAATTGTGTTTATCATACTTAGAATCATAGAGGTGGAACTGACCACAAGGACCATCCAGTACATCCCCCCTGCCATGCAGGAATACACAATCAAAGCACTTGCAACAGATGGCAATCCAGGCTCTGTTTAAAGACCTCCAAAGAAGGAGACTTCGCTACACTCTGAGAGAGTGTTTTCCACTGTCGAACTGCTCTTACTGTCAGGAAGGTCTTCCTAATGTTGAAGTGGAATCTCTTTTACTGTGGTTTGAATCCATTGCTCTGGGTCCTATTCTCTGGAGCAGCAGAAAACAATACCTATCCTCAATATGACACCCCTTCTAATATTTAAACAGGGCTATCATATCACCTCTTAACCTTCTCCCGGCTAAACATATTCAGCCCCCCCCCCCCCCCCCCCCCCCCCCCGCAAGTCCTCATATGGCATGGTTTCCAGACCCTTCACCATTTTGGTTGCCCTCCTCCAGTCAACATCCTTTTTGAATTGTGGTACCCGAACTGGACACAGTATTCCAGGTGAGGCCTGACCAAAGGAGAATAGAGTGACACTATTACTTCCCTTGTCTATTTGTATGTATTTGTATTTTAATTTCAAATCGATGCAAAAACAAGACAGAACAGACAGAACTGAATGCACATAAGACCAACTCAGGTAAGGACTTTATTACATGGAAGGCAGGCATCCTTCTCCCATGTATAAAGCACATTTAATCCTGTAAATATTCTGTAAAAGTGTGATGATTTTCAGACAATATCCCCTGACATCGCCGTTAATCCGCAATTAACCTGTGAATAAAGCCAAAAAATCCCACCACTTTTTATTCACAGGAAAATCCCAGAAATAAAAAGCGATGGGATTTTGCTGCTTTATTCATGGATTAATTGCAGAAAAATGGCTACATCAGGGATGTTGTCTAAAAACCATCCCGCTCTTGTGGGATATTTTTGGATTAAATGCTTCCCGTGTGATAAAGTCCAAAAAAAAAAAAAAACAC
>JAIPUX010001232.1:156139875-156153432 GCA_020142125.1 Phrynosoma platyrhinos | reverse complement strand
AGAAAATCCCTTGCTAACAACAGTGTTTAAGTCTGCTGGGTATAAAAACGGCGTGCGGCTCTGGCAGCATAATACAGCTATTTCCATTCCCTGCCTTCCTGATGGCCTCAGCCAATCAGAAGAGTTGCTAAAAACCACTTTCCAATTGGCTCTTTCAAACCATCAGGGTCACAGGACCCCTGAAAATTTTCCCTACTGGTCCACAGGGGGCATCATATGACCATGGAGGGATCACATGACACCCTTCAGACTTCCCACCTATAATCAGGGAACTGTTGGGGCAGGAGCCCAAGTTGGGACAGGATGTCCAGTTTGGGAGGCAGAACTTCCAGGGAGGGTGGGACTTCTGGCAGAGAGACTGGATATCTGGCTGGGGTGGGATTTCCAGTTAAGGTGGAACTTCCAGGGTGGGGCAACTGCCAGTGGGTGGGGTTTATGAGTTTGACAAGAGGTGCCACCCTATACTACTTGCCAAGGTTGTCTATGCCATGATAATCTTGCAGCTGTACTACAGTAACATACTGGGTACAGGTATGCATTGAAGACAATCTTGTGTAGTTGCATCCTCAGAGAAGATAAAATCATGACAGGGTAGTTTTTATATGTTTTAGTTATGTTTTTAACTTTTATATGTTTTTGTGTCAATTTTATACTGTTTTAACTAGATGATTTTAATTGTTTTAAAATTAAAATTGCAACGTTTTTAAAA
The DNA here is from genome assembly GCA_020142125.1 of Phrynosoma platyrhinos. NCBI lineage: Eukaryota > Metazoa > Chordata > Lepidosauria > Squamata > Phrynosomatidae > Phrynosoma > Phrynosoma platyrhinos. The sequence goes on along the minus strand of JAIPUX010001232.1, from coordinate 156,152,723 downwards.
ATGTGGCATAGAAATAAAGTAATAATAACAAATACTTTAAACATATTGAATGAATGAAGACAGTGTTGCTAAAACTGGTCCCATGGCGGGGGGAGGAATTCTCATTATACATTTTCTAGATCCCAGTTTACAATAATAAAAGTCTCTCTTTTCCTATGTGGAGTTTGTTATATAGAGGAAGTTCCCTTTAAAAACAAGAGGATAATTGTGCTGATTATCTCCTGCTAAAAGTTTCCTTCATCCCTTCCAAAGACATAAGCTATAGAATCATAGAATCATAGAGTTGGAAGAGACCACAAAGGCCATCCAGTCCAACCCCCTGCCATGCAGGAACTCAAAATCAAAGCATCCCCAACAGATGGCCATCCAGCCTCTGTTTAAAGATCTCCAAAGAAAAAGACTCCACCACTCTCCAAGGGAGTGTGTTCCACTGTCGAACAGCCCTTACTGTCAGGAAGTGCCTCCTAATGTTGAGGTGGAATCTCTTCCTGTATGTGTGCATTTTTAAAAAATATATACCCTGTATTATATTAATGAAATTAATTAGTTGTGCAGCCCTGTGCTGTATTGGCTTATTCAGAAATAAGGCTCAATGAATTCAGTGAGGATTACTCCAAAGTGAGTACGAATAAGACTGCTGCCTCCAGTGACAATGAATTCAGACCACTGGAGCCTCTCAGATGAGACCAATACTGGTGCATCTGGTGCATTTCTAATATATATTTATCATACTATCATAATTGTTGCTGTTCCATTATGGACAGTAATGTTCTGCTCAATTTTTTTCTGGGGCTTTTAAAAATTTTGATGATGTCATGCCTTGCTTCTTCAGAGCCAAAAATAAGGTTGCTGTGATTACACTTACTGGGGAAATTTCAGAGACTCACTGACTTTGAGTCATCCAAAGCAACATGTGGGTTCATGTGTGATATTTCTGTCACTGACTGCCCTGTGCCTTCACAACAGAGTCTAAACTGAGGAGATAAACTGGCTTGGCTACAACTTGTCTTTTAGCAATAAGTGAGATTGGATAAAATGGAAATGTTCAATATTATTTCCTGCTCCTAATATTTTCATAGCTATTTTTGAACTAGGATATGTCTTTGCAAAACACACCTGCAAAATGCTAGTAACCATAGTCCATTTTTTAAAATTTACTTTAAAAACTCAAAAGAAGAAATATCAAATATCCTCCCATTTTGACTTAGGGTGCATCCACAATGTAGAAATAATGCAATTTGACACCACTTTAACTGCTATGGTTCCATCCTACAGAATTTTTGGCAGCGAAGGCTAATCACCTTGTAAAACTACAAATCCCAGGATTCCATAAGATGGAGCTACAGCACTTAAAGTGATGTCAGACTGGTTCATTACAGAGGGCCCTTAGTATCTGCTGGGGTTTGGTTCCAGGACCCCCCTCCCTGTGGATACTAACATCTGTGGATGATCAAGTTCCATTATATACAGTGGCATAGTGAATTGGTGTCCCTAATTTAAAAGGGTTTGCTTTTTGTAACTAGTATTTTTTAAAAAAAAAAAATATTTTCAAGCCATTCAGGTGTAGGCAAACTGTCCCCTTTAAGGGCCAAAGGACTTCAGCTCCCAGAAGCCTCAGCCATGTTGGCCAATAGCCCCATGTTGGCCAATAGCTCCTGGGATTCTGGGAGCTGAAGTCCCTCGGCCCTTAAAGGGGACAGTTTGCCTACCCCTGCCATAGACGGTTGACTCCGTGGATAAATAATCTGTGGATATAAAAGGCCAACTGTTTCTACAGTATAGAGGCACCCTTAGCCAACATTTCCATATGGTTTCTGGTCTGGGACCACCAGCACTGATGGTGAAGCTAATGAGGTCCAGCACCTGGATGATAGCTATTGGAAAGTCAAGTACATAAACTGGATTCAAACAAAGCTAAAATTCTAAGCTGGACTTGGCCCCTTTGTACTGTTTCTGGTGCTTTTCAAAGAGAAATGGACTTTTCTCTAAAGCAACCTGAAATCAATTGTTCCTTTTTGAAATCAACATTTGTAGCATAACCCACCTCCCTGTGTGCACTGTTAACAAATGTTAGCTATGATGTCACTGCTGTTCTTCACTTTAGTGACACCCACCACCACTGCTGCTGCCCAGTAGTTGTTTCCCTATCTCATTGTCCCTCCCCCCATTATTTTTGACTTGATCATTTCCCTACCCTTCTCCTCCCTCCTCCCTCCTTTTATCTTCCCCCCTCATGCCCTTCTTAATTTTACTCTCTCATCTGTCTTATAACCCTTATTTGATTTTCCTTGCCCAACCTCTCTTTTTTCTCTTGTCCTCCCTCTAGAAGGCCAGAGGTGGTGGTGTGTGAAATGGATTCACGTGGCTGGGAGGGGATTGAATGGAGTCTTTTTTTTTCCACCTCACCTTGCAGCTTCAGATGGTAGGCTGGATGAAGTCTTTTCCCCATCTCTCCTTGCAGCTCCATAATAATAATAATAATAATAATAATAATAATAATAATAATAATAGAGGAATGCATAAAGACACTTCCAAAAGACATAAGGAAAGTGAAGAAACCATGGATGACAGATAAAACGCTACAAGCAATAAAGGAAAGAAGAGAAACAAAACAAAAAGATAGGAACAAACTAAGAATCATGAACACAACAGTACAATGGCTAGTGTGCAAAGATAAGGAAAATTCTTACAGTTATGAATGTAGAGAAATAGAAGACAACAACAACAAGGGAAGAACAAGAGGCCTATTCCACAAGATTTGAGAAATTAAGGGAAAGTTTAAATCAAGGACTGGGACATTCTATGACAATAAAATAATTCCAGACTAAGAAGGAATAAAAAGATGATGGATGCAATACACAGAAGAACTATACAAAAGAGATGACAAAATGAAGGATACATGGAGCAAAGAGCCATATCAACATGAACTCCAAATTCTAAAAACTGAGGTGGAAGCTGCAATAAAAGAAATCGCAAAAAACAAGACTCCAGGAACAGATGATATTCCAATAGAACTGTTGCAATCCACATTGACAGAGTCAACTCTAGTGCTAACTAACATATGTCAACAGATATGGAAAACAAAACAATGGCCTACAGATTGGAAAATATCAATATACATTCCCACCCACAAAAAAAGGAGCAACAAGAGACTGCAGCAACTATAGAACCATAGGACTATTCTCCCATGCAAGCAAAATCACATTCAAAATTCTGCAACATTGACTCCATTCATACATGGAGGGAGAAATCCCAGAGCTCCAAGGAGGGTTCAGAAAAGGTAGAGGCACTAGGGATCACATTGCAAATATATGATGGCTAATGGAGTGTAGCAGGGAGTTCCAAAAGAAAATCAGCATGTGCTTTATATATAGCAAAGCCTTTGACTGCATAGATTATGAAAGGCTATGGAATGCCCTTACAGACATGGGAGTGCCAACACATCTGATAGTCCTAATGCGGAATCTGTACTCAGGACAAGATGCTACATGGAGAAACAGAATGTTTCCCAATTGGCAAAGGGGTCAGATGAGGCTGCATCCTATCACCGTACCTATTCAACTTATATGCAGAACATATTGTAAGGAAAGCAGGCTTGGATATAAAAGAGGGAGGAAGAAATATCAACAATCTGAGATATGCTGACAACATCTTAATACTAGCAGAGAACCTCACAGACCTGAAACAACTACTAAGGAAGATCAAAGAATAAAGTGCAAAAGCATGTTGAACATAAAGAAAACAAAAATAATGACCACAGAGAACTTACACAGATTCAAACTAGACAATGAGGAAATAGAAACAGTAAAAGAGTTCTCATATCTAGGATCACACATTGATCGGAGTAGGGACTACAGCCAGAAAATCAGGAAAAGATTACGAATGGGGAGAGTGGCTATGAAAGAACTAGCAAAGATCCTAAAATGCAAAGACATACAACTCAGCACAAAAGTCAGAATCATACAAGCCATCGTATTCCCTATTACCATGTATGGACATGAGAGATGGACAGTCAAGAAAGAAGTTAGGAGGGAAATCAATGCATTTGAGATAATGTGGTGCTGGAGAAGAGTGCTGAGGATTCCATGGACAGCCAAAAGGACAAACAAATGGATCCTATAACAGATCATGCCAGTGATATCCCTAGAAGCCAGATGACAAGACTTAGACTGCCATACTTTGGGCACATCATGAGAAGGCATGAATCATTGGAAAAGACAATAATGTTAGATGGAGAGAAGTAGAAAGAGAGGAAGGCCACATGCTAGATGGATGGACTTTATTAAAGAGACCACAAATAAGAATTTGCAGGAGCTGGGCAGAGAAGTAGAGGATGAGGGGCCTGGAGATGTCTCATCCAAAGGGTTGCCATGGGTCAAGACTGACACGAAGGCAGTTAACAACAGCAATGAAGCATAACCTACTATACCTATTTGTCTGAAATTTGTCAAGCATAATTTTGCATTCAGGGGATTCTGTGCCTGAATAATTTAACTAATTTCAATGTCCTCCAATTATGAGAAATGGAAAAAGGTATTCTTCTTTTAAAAAGTAAAAAATCTCAAATAATTCAATGGTAGGAACAACTCTTCAGATTTCCAAATCAGTTCAGACTGCAAGATATGGGACAGATGGAAAATCTCTGTATTATAGACCACAGATGCCACTGTCATCTGGCAGTACGGCTAAAGAAAATTCAGGCTGAATTTGTGAGTGCTGTAGTTCAACACACCCGCAGGAAACATATAGTTGTGGAAGGCTGATCTAAGACTGAAAGCTTGGGAATTCGCAACCATCTCTAGTATCCCATCTTACCAGGGCAATTGTAAGGAAGGAAGAGTCACACACACACATGTCCTAGCAAAATTGGATTGACTCTGCTTTTTACTAGGAATCCTACCTCATCATAAATGGATCTGGAAGTTGGCTGTGGTGTCAAAGTATGGATGGAAAAGACATTTATATTGACCTTTTTTAAAAAATGTATCTGTTTTATCACATTCATAATCTTTGTTTTGATGTGCATTGAAGTTATGTGCCTCTCTCAGCCTTATAAGAAGGCTATGGTAAACCTCCTTGGAATAAATCTTGACAAGCAAATGCTATCATAAGGTTGCCATAATTAGAGTCAAACTGAAAGCACAGAATAACAACAAATGTCAAACATACCCATACTATTTTTAGGCCTTGTCACATCAGTAATAAAAAATAAAATGGCTGAAATGTGGATTCTCATTGTATTTATTGTGGCTTCTCTTTCTGGTGAATCTTACAGCAGTTTTACTGTTTTGAAAACAAGGAAGATTATCTGTTGTCAATTATTGGCTAAGATCCTATTCCTTACCAGTAGAGCTGCGCCAGAAGAGTGACTTTCTGGATAACAGTCATTCCAGAGTGGGTGTTCCAGTTGCTGACCCAGTTAATAATTGGTGAGCAGCCATGGGCAACTTTTTATGAAAGGAAGTTCTCTGGACTTCCCCATTGCATCATGGGACCCACGGATAGAAAAGAGAACAGCTTTTGGGATTTGACTTGACTGGTTTTCTCCTTTAAGGCTTGGTCCAGAGTGAAGGGCCAACCTACCCTCAGTAGACCACCAGGGAACAAACTAGTCTGATTAAATTGCCTGTGGGGTCAGGACTGGCTCACCCTTGACGTGCTGCAGAGGAGGTAGGATTATGCCTGTTTCATCATACACTGCACTAAGCAGCCCTGCTGCAGATCACAATTAAATAGTTAATAAAGTTGCCCTTAGTTTATCCATACATTTTGTGCATCTGTCTTTTTAGTCTGAATGAGTGGGCAAATAGAGTTGGAAGTCACAGCAAAGGGCATCTAGACCAGTGTTTCCCAAACTCTGGTACTCAAGTTGACTTGGATTTCAGAATTCCTGACTGTTGGCCATGTTGGCTGGGGCTTCTGGAGATTGAAGTATGAAACGCCTGTAGGGCTAAAGTAGGGGAATCACTGATCTCTAAAACAACTCATTGCCATGCTATAACACACAACTAAATTATTTCCAGGAGATCATTATTCAACTTCTGTTTAAAGACCTCCAAAGGAAGAGAGTATACCACAGTTTAAGACAGTCTGTTCCATTGTCAAATAATCCTTACAGTCAAGAAGTTCTTCCTAGTGTTTAAGTGGAATCTCTTTTCTTGTAATTTGGATTCATTGGTTCTTGTTCCAGCCTCTGTGGTAGCAGAAAAGGTGGTAAGTGAATGAGGAACTGCATGTGCAAAGGAACAATGGAAATCTTCTTTTGCAAGTGTATAAAAAATACTTCTCCTGGAGTAAGCTGCATTACACCAGCACAATGCCCTAAGCAGTATTCCATCCTAGTGCTCCTTTTGAGTTATAATACCAAAATAGCTGTTCATTGTATTCAGATAAAAAGTATCCACATTTAAGAGGAATTCCAATGGTAAAATATTTAAGCACAGAAAAACCAAGTTGAGACTACTACTTTGTCTTAATTTGCTCTGACATTTAACCTAACCTGCACTGACTACAGCTTAGTCCAAGAGAATACAGATCTGCAAATGTTCTTGAAATAATGTTTAATGCACCCTCTGGAATAATTTTGAATTTGATTCACCTCCTTGCAAAACTGTGAATGCTCTGAGTTCTGGAGGGAAATGCAGTCTTTAATGATAAATTGAAGCTGAAAGGTATGTGGATGGAATTGCAATATTTATTGGTTATTTGATGTTGTTTAATTATGAGCTGATTATAACAAAGTGCTGTGGTGCTACCTCAAAGATATAAATCAGCCTGTCAACTGGTTAGAAGGTTTAATTTCTACAGCTCATTCAGTTCAGTGGGGAACCACTGAAGCATGACATTTAGGCTGCAGTCCTATACATACTTGCCTGGGAGTAAGGGCCTTTGCAGACTGCCAGAAATAGTGCAAATTGAATCCACTTTAAGTACTAGGGAATCATGGGAATTGTTTTTTTTTCCCTGAGACATTGAGCTTTCTCTGTCAGAGAGCTCTGGTTCCACAATAAATTACAGTTCCCATGATTCCCTAACCCTAACCCTTAAAGTGGACTCAATTTGCACTATTTCTAGCAGTCTGCAAAGGTCCTAAGCCTGGTTAACTCAAGTCGACTTGCATCTGAGTAGACACGCATAAGACTGTATTGTTGCAGTGATGACATGTAATAAAGGATTAATCATTGTGGATGAAATGTTGGCTAGTGCAACTTGTCATACAAGAGATGACAAATGCTATATCTAAGAAATTCTCTTTTCTTTAAAGGTGCTTAGTGGTTAAGACACCAATTCTGATGATTGTAAGGTCAGAAGGTTGGCAGTTCAAGACCCATGTGCCACATGATGGGGTGAGCTCCTGTCACTAGTCCCAGCTTCTGCCAGCCTAGCAGTCTGAAAGCATACAAATACAAGTAGATAAATAAGTAATACTTCATTGGGAAGGTAACACTATTTGGTGCAGTCATGACCACTGGAGTAGTCCTCAGACAATGCTGGCTCTTCAGCTTAGTAAGAGAGATGAGCACTGCCCCTACAGTCAGCTACGGCTAGACATTCATGTCAAGAGAAAACCTTTGCCTTTATAGAGGTAAAAGCGTCATATCTTTTGAAATTTGGGGTTGGGTGACACACAGTCCATAGGCCACATGTGGGCCCTGAGCCCCTTATTTGTAATCCCTAGGTATCCTGGTGCTGTCAAACCAGTTGCCACCCTATGCCACAGAACTGAAACCATGGCTACTACTGGAAGCACTTCATCTTCTATAGCAACATTGTCAGGATGACAAAATCTTGTGAGATGCATTGCAACATAGTCTCACCATGAGCACAGTGCACAGAGATGCTTTGGCACTGATTGTCTGGCAAATCCACTGTTTTCAATGCTGGATTTCATCAACAGTTTAATCAACTTGATGGAGTAGAGGGAATTCCTATCAAGTTTGTAGAGGATACAAAACTGGGAGAAGTAGCCAACACATTGAAAGATAGGATCAGAATTCAAAAAGACCATGACAAACATGCAAATTGTCTGAAACAAACAGAATAAAATTCAGCAGAGACAAATACAAAATTCTACAGTTAGACCACAAAAATCAAATGCACAGGTATAGGATGGGGGGAGGGGTCACATGGCTTAGCACCAGTACATGAGAAAAGAACATTGGAATTTTAGTTAACCATAATTTGAACATAACCCAGCAGTGTGATGCTGCAATGATATTTTAGCCTGCATTGATAGAACTTTAATTTTTGAGTCAAGAATAGTAATAGTTCCACTATATTCTGTATTAATCAGGCCAGATCTGGAGTACTGCATTCAGTTCTGAGTACCTCTTTTTAAGAAAGATATAGACAAGATGGAGCAGGTTAAGAGAAGGACAACAAGGATGATGAACGATACAGCTACAAAGGTTGAAGGAGTTGTGCAAGTTCAGGGGTGATGACACTGCACTCTTTAAATACCTCAAGAGTTGTCATGGAGAGGATGGTGGAGGTTTGCTCTGCCCTGTCCCAAAGGGTAGGACAAATCATGGTTTTAAGTTACAGGAGAGTAGGTTTTAATTGAATATTAGAAGGAACTTCTTTGACAGTAAGAGTGGTTCAGCAATGGAACCAATCACCTAAAGAGGTGGTGCAGTCTCTTTCTTCAGATATCTTCAAAAAGAGGCTGGACAGCAACAAGCTGGGAATGATCCAACTGGAGTCCTTCCACTGAGTAGGTTGTTGGACTTGATAGTCTATGGGACATTTCCCATTCTAGGAGTCTATCTGCTCAATCTGTACCTGGGGCAAAGGGATTTTGTAGCTGAACCACTCTTACTGTCAAAGAAGTTCCTTCTAATATTCAATTAAAACCTACTCTCCTGTAACTTAAAACCATGATTTGTCCTTTGAGACTAGCTGAATGATAAAAGATGGGAGCATGTGCTTTCATAGACTTGAGCCTACTTCCTCAGATGCATGTTTGGAGTGAAGAATCCAGAGACAGACATATATAAGAAATTGTGTGAGAGAATGTCAGTTCAAATTCAAAACCTTGTGAGTATGGAGATGAAGTGACAAGTTCAGTTTTAATGATGGTCATTGGGAGACAAAGGCAGGAGGAAGACTGCTACCAGCTCTGATTTTCCATACTAACACAGCTATGTCTGTGATCTCCTGCACCTGGGGCAGAAGAAAAAATTGGTTACCAATGGGCTTCAGGATGGCCAGCGTTGCCTATCCATTTTAAAGAAGTTATTCAGCTCTATTTTAATGCGTCTGATGAACCTGTTTTCATTGCCAGCTTTAGTATGAAGATTCTGCATTTCTCAAGAAATTGACAATGATATTGGACAATTATATTACATATAAACTAGAAGTTCTTCTCAGAGCATTTTCACTCAAACATGGGAAACTCTGGGCAAGACAAACCTCACATCTACCGGTAGTCTTTTTTTCTTTTTCTTTTTTGCTGTTGCCACCAATGTTGGGCTCAAAGCAACCATGAAGTTTACACTCCTAGGAATCCCACTGAACTTCAGGGTTGTGAGTATCCTAACAAAAGAACTACAGGACTAGACAACCCCTTCCTTGCAGATGGTCCCTGATTGCAAAGGCAAGGAAGTAGAATCAGCATTGACAGAGTTCTGAGTAGTAGATAATTAAGTACTTATGGCAAGGCAAGACTATGGATGAGAAAACACTTTGAATTCCTGCATCTGTGGCAGGAGATGAAATTGGCCTCCAGTGGGCCTCAGGGTGACCAGGGTTGGATGAAGGCATTTGGCCAGTTCTGGATAGGGTTATACTAGCTCTCAAAAGCCAAGTTTGTACCTACAGAGTGTTCTTGGTACAGCACTGTCTGTGGAAGCACAGGCAATGATAATGTTGTGACAAAATCTGAGCAACTGCCTCCTTCTGCCAAATGAAAGGTCCAGCCCTGGATATGTACATTTCTTCCATGAAATTTAGGACTTGACACTGGGCAACATTCCAGTACATTGCAAGGTACAATCCAGATAGTATTTGATCCTGTCTAGCCAGACCATTGGGATTCCATTTTAACAAGCTGTAAGCAACCTCAGATTAAGGAAAGATTATCTCCAGTGGCAAGCCAGAATGGTTATACAATTATGCATCCATGCATGTACAAGAAAGTGTACACCACAAGTTACCTGGGCTGTTGTAGTACCTAGAAAACTGAACTATGACTCACAAAGTCTTTTGTTGAAATCACACCTGTGCCATGAATTCATGAGGTATCCATCAGCAAAACACTCTTTCTTATCTTCATAAACTGGGAAAGTTACTTTTAAAAAACTGCAATTTAAAAAAATCCCCAGCCAACATAACCAATAGCTTACCGGGATGCTGGAAATTGTAATCCAAAAGAGTAACTTTTCAAAACTCTGAGGGGTGTGTGTGTGTGTAGGGGTGCGTGGGAAGAGATGAGTCTAGATAGATAGAAAATGCTAAGCATTTTAATGTGACCTTATGGGTGACAGTGAAATCATAGTGGCCTATATTGCTTAGTCTCAGAGATTTCTGAAGATGGAATAATAAGAGAGACTATTTTAAAAAGTTGTTAAATGGATAATTCCAGCACCTGATTCTGAATATGAAAGGAGTAAGGCTGACACTGTCATCTTTTTTCAACTGATGAGAAGAAAAATGTTAATGACACATCCTTGGTAATTCAGATGAGAGGGGGGAGGGGAGGGGAAAACCTCAAATACTAAGAAGCTTGAATTAATGGTGATGAAAATAGGCAAAAACTGAGTACATGGGGGAGAAGAAGGAACAGCTTGATGCCAACAATCCTAATCACTATATCAAGGATAAGAATAACATTGGAGGGCAAAAAAGATTTTGTAATAAAGGTTAATGGTTAAAAAGATATGCTTTGTCCCAATTTAGCATCCATTTTAGGGTCAGTTCTGCGTCTGGAGAGTAGCATCCAATGTCATTATAATCAGATGGCCTTTTTTTTCAGCAAGAAAGCTTGACTACAGAATAAGCCAAGCCTTTCAGTCATTTTATGTAAGGAATACAGGCAATCAGCAGTACAAGCAATCATCAGAACATATTATCTTAGATCCAGAGATAAACCCCTACAAGGAAGTCCTGTTCTCAGACAAATAACAGCAGCCACTTGCAACAAAATGGAGGGGATACACTCAAGGAGTTTATGAAACAAACCTTGATTTAGAGCATGAATATATTGTCAGGTTCCACTTTTACCAGTAAGCAGGGGTGACAGTATGGCAGCTGGTGGTTTCCATTACCAGCAAGGCAATGAATCTGCTCTTATTTTTTGTGAGACTCTATCTTCAAAAAAATCCAAGAAATTAAAGCCAAGTTCAAACTGAGGGCAGGGATGTTCTATGAAGAAAAAAAGAACATAATACAGGAACAAGAAATAAAAATACACTGGAGGCAATACCCAAAAGAGTTATACAAAAGAGATGGGTGAATGAATGATATTTGGAATGAGGAGCCATATGAAGATGAACCCCAAATTCTAAGAAGTGAAGTGGAACCTGCAAAAAGGAAATGTTGAAAAATAAATCACTGGGAACATATTAAACTGCTACAATGCTTATAGACAGATGCAACTTTAGTGCTAACTGAAATATGCCAACAAATATGGAAAACAGAGCAGTGGCCGACTGGAAACACTCGATATTCATACCAATCCACAAGAAAGGAGATACAAAAGACTCAGCAACTATAAGACAATAGCACTAATCTCACATGCAAGCAAAATCATGCTCAAAATTCTGCAGAATAGACTCCAACCATACATGGAGAGAACAATTCCAGAGGTGCAAGCAGAATTAAGAAAAGGAAGGGACACTAGGGACCATATTGCAAACATACGATGGCTAATGAAGCGCACCAAAAAAGAATCAGTATGTGTTTCACACCTATAGCAAAGCATTTGATTGTATAGATAACACAAAAATAGGAGGTAAAAATCTAAATTCAGGCATGCATTTCCCCAAGGCTGCCCTCTTTCTACCAAACTAGAAGCTGGATGACCATCTGTCGGGGATGGTTTGATTTTGACTTCCTGGATGGCAGGAGGTTGGACTGGATTGCCCTTGTGGTTTCTTCCAACTCTCTGATTCTATGAAACAAGGACAGATGATGATGATAATGATGATGATGATGATGATGATGTCCTTTCCAGATTCAGGGAATTATTAGAAATACAACTTGGCATCTTACTATTGGTTGCTCAGGACTTCAGAGAAAAAGCCAGAACAATTCCCTGGCTCTACCACAGTTGCCAATGTGTAATTTTCTGAGGCACTAAGACAGTGAGGGTGAACCTTTTAGAGACTGAGTGCCCAAACTGAAACCCCAAACCCAATTATTTATCACAAAGTACCGTGTCCCTCTGGCTTTCTAGTAATGAATTCTGGTGAACTCTGTGCCGGAGCAATGATGCATGTGCGCACAGAGAAGGCTCTGAGTGTCCCCTCTGGCATTCATGCCATAGCTTCACCACCACTGCACTAGGGCTTCCTGGCTGACAATTCAAAGTGCCACTCACAAACTACTAATGAGGACATAGAACAGACCCATGGTAGTTAAACCAGGAATCACAGTACTGTAATTCTCTAGAGTGAAAGGGCCCTTAACTCCTGCCATATTTGCCTTGCCTATAAAGTGTTCTAAGCAGGGACAGAAAAATCAGTTTCCATGGTACCATCTCCAGAGCCAATTCACATCTGCTATCTTCCCCTCCCTTTCTGGATCATGCCCTTTAACTGGGAGAAGAAATGAGATAGAATCATACAATCATACAATCATGCAATCATAGAGTTGGAAGACCACAAGGGCCATCCAGTCCAACCCCCTGC